>CM075454.1:12108010-12680313 GCA_037832335.1 Carallia pectinifolia
CACAAATTTATAAGAATTTACAAGTGAGAGTGAGAACTCCCATCACCTGTTTGCTCCATAGGATAGTGGCCAGGTGGTCTAAGACCAGTTAGATTAATCTTATCTTTCCTATCCTTTTCAGTTTCCACTACAAATGCATGGACCTCGATCGCACATTGGATAGACTATGTTCACTTCAAGCATAACATTAATGCCGTGTGAGGTCATGCCATTTTCAAGTGCATGGATAGTCAAAAATCGTGATTGTTTATATATATATATATATGTTTGGGATAAAAAGCACTCAAAATTGATAACATCAAACGAATTAGTTGACAAATGGGTGATAATAAATGTCAATCTATTTGATAACTGACTCCATTATGAACATGATCGCAATGAAAATGATAGATCTATTTACAAATGTTTGATTGTCAACCAATGCAATATTAATGACCCCAAAAACTCAAACAAAAAAAAAAAAAAAAAGAAGCCATAAATGCTCCTTACCTACTTAAATTTAATAAGGAACCTCCCTCTCAACTGTCCCTCCAAACTCACTTTATATAAGGCTTGTTTTCAGCTTTTAATGTTCCCCACACTTTGCAAAAGGCTTCTTGTTTTCCTTTTTTGTTTTTTTCTAATCACTCCCACAGAATGAAAGCCATACACAGCATCCTTCTCTTGGTCATCTTGCTTATTTCAGTCTCATCCCTCACGGGCGGAACCCGACCCGAACCCGAATCCCTATCGGATCTCTTGTCAGCTAACCTTGAGGAGTCATCAAAGGGGGCCAAATCCGCCAGCCCAACCACAAGGGGCAATGGCAACAACAACAATGGAAACAATGCTGGGGCAGGCGGTGGGTTCTATGGGCCCGGAGCTGGGTTCGGGATACCCGGGTTCGGGAACGGGTGGGGGAACGGGATCATTGGTGGAGGGTATGGAGGCGGGTCTGGGGGCCCAAGTGGAGGGTACTCTATAGGTGGTGTTATAAAGCCCAGTGTGGTGTGCAAGGAAAAGGGTCGATGCTACAACAAGAGGCTGACATGTCCTGCCAAGTGCTTCACCTCCTACAGCCGATCAGGGAAGGGCTACGGCGGCGGCGGCGGCGGAGGTGGATGCAACATAGATTGTAAGAAGTGTGTTGCTTCTTGTTAATTAGAGAGAGGAGGGGAAAAGTCTATTTGGTCTTAGGCCGGTATGAGCATCTACCATATGTGTATGAATATGGTAGCTACGTATAAATTATGATCTTATTATCATCTTCTATCTATAGATGAGATCTAGTTGAGTCTTTGATATGAATTATGTGTAATAGAATATGGATGATGCGTGAGGGTTTTATATGTAAAACTCTTAATAAGTTAAATGCACTCTATGAATTAGACAGACTAACATATGAAAAAGGGTAAACTTGCATAAGAAAAAGTTATTGGCTGATTTAAGACTGTACTCAGGGATATGGTGGTAAAGTGGTAAAATAAATTAAAGGAAAAGTTACCTAGATATATAATAATATAATAGGTATAAAATTGACACATGAAAATCTGAACAGTTAAATTATAAAAATTATGTTAAATTTAAAAAATATATATATATATAGATAAATTGTTGAGTTAATTACATATTTACATATTTTTTGTTTAATAAGTTATGTAGTTGGATAGTAATGTTTATAAATTAATGGATGTCTTAAAATCGAAAAGCCAGTTGTAGGTCGACTTTTATTTAAGGCTCGGGTTGCCAGCTGCCAAATTGTCCGTTACTTTTTGGGACTGTGAATACATGATTGGGAAGCACTTCTATCCCTCTATAGCCAATTTGCTATTTCCCACTTTGATCGGAAAAAAATAAATTTAAGACTAAATTAAATTTTTTAATTAAATATAGTACTTAAATTATAATTTAAATAATATTTGTGGTCAAATTATAATTTATAAATTTTTTAATTTCAATGAACATGTCTAATTAGTCTGATTTTGATCAGTTTTTGACTAATTTTAACCGGTCCGAGTCATTCTTCTAAATTTTTCTAAACCAGCCCAGACTCTTAACCAATCACCCGTTCAATCGATTTGATCGATTGGTTCGGTCCGATTTTGAAAACAGTAATTGCACCACAGGTATCATGGTCTAATTGATTTTTTTTTTTTAACGTATGGTTTAATTGATTTCTCAAATGAGTTTTATTATACAAACATAAAATTATAACAAAATTATAACGTAAGTTTATCATTTAAATTTGAATTGCTAATTATATTAAACTAATTATTTAATAAATAATTAAAATTTAAATAACAAAATTTATATCATTATTTTATATTTAAAATTTATGTTTATATAATTTTTTTACTCGAATAACAAAAAAGGAAGCATTCGGCCTACTGGTGAGATGGAAAAAAAGGAGCCACACATCAGTTCAACAACAAACAGTAAAGAAAAATAACAATATATTAGTGGCACTTGTGATCCTCTTATTTTAAGAGAGCGAAATGCTAAATGCTGCATATGATCGCCTACTTGCTCTTGTGAATAATATTTATCCGTGACAAATATGTTCTTGTTTAAAATCCAAATAAGTAAAAGTGAAACTAAAAAAAATAAATAAATTAAGTAAAAATGAGAGCCACCGATTTCAAGACCGTGACAGGACTCCTCACGAGGGCTCACAATCATCTTGTGCCCTGCTGACCATCACGTTTACTGGCCCTAACACAACCAACGTACATTCAACGGTTAATTTAACACTTTACACCATTCAGGCGTCAGCAGTAAAAATGGGTTCATTGACAACAAAGTCGTCTTTAAGACTGAGTCTCAAATCTCAATCGAAACCAATAATCCAAACAAAAGGGTTCGTATAGTTTCTAAGGGGAAAAAAAAAATGCCATGCAAATAGTCATTTTGCCAGATACTTTGACTGTACTCTATGAAATTTACAAGGAAATAGAAGTAAATATTTATTGGTCTAACAAAAGCCACGCTCAAGCAAACGATATCTCTACTGAAATTTATGTGGCTAAAGCGGTATCTCGCCATATACAACCTAAACCACACGAGGTCCCCAAGATGCCTTTCTCCACAAATATGCAATCATATTGCTGCCCTCAGTGCTCCTCTTGCTGCGTCCCGCCTCATCTCAGCAGCCTTACCACTACCACGGAAATACATGTATACTTGCTGCAAATGAAAGAACAGCCTATAAGTAGGGAGAAAACGTTGAAAAAGATTACGGTCACCCAAAAAGGTCCCTATGATCATGGTGCATGTGTTAGCATGAAACAAACTGTAGTACCTGCATAACCCAGATGCTAACGATTGTTTCGAGACAGAACAATCCAAACCCGATGAAGTAGAAGATCTATGAACAAAGGGAAATAATTAATATGGTCCAGTTTAAAATGACACAGCTGAGAAAATCTTGCATTGGTTGCAACAAACATCCTAAAAGGCGGCTCAAATCATCCTCATTTAGTCGCAGGAAGCACAAAACCTGGGCCAAGGCATCTTACCCCAGCCAAAACACTGTCACCAACTATGTCAACTGCAGCCAGTATACCCCTATTCCAAATATCAAAAAGGAAAATCAGATAAAAGTAAACACATCACAAAGCCTAAGAATTTTCAAAAACATCAATCCCACAGAAAAAAGAAAAATATATATATTGAAAAACTCAAGGAACATACGCAAGAGATTTTCCTTTGAAAATTATAGGAGGAGCAACGGCAGCAACAATGCAGAAGCCAATATGAAGCTATAGACAGAGAACATAGACATAAATATTAGTCCATCTTCAATTATTAATTGATATCACATTGTGAGAAGATGATAATTTACCGCATAAAACAGGAAAAACCATCCAAATCTAATGGCACTTTCAGTCCTGCGATAACAATTAATGGGATTATCTAGTTGAACATAGAAAGGGCCAATTTTATTAGGAGTAACTCCAACAGCCAAAGAATAAGTACCTAAAGGCGCGATAAAGTGGACGATACCACAAGACATAAGCCCCTGGAACTCCTGATATGAAGTAGATTATAGCAAGAAACCAGATTCTCACATCTACAACAGAAATAAAAACATCAAAATAAAATTCTGGAAAAAAAAAATACACTCAACTACAGAGGAGATGAGTTATAGATTTTTAACGAACTTTCCCCTTTAATCCATGCTGTTGTAACAGCTATTATATTCCAGAGGAGACACACAAACAGTCCTGCAAAAAATTCAGAGCTCATCAAGCCAGCCAATCTTCTGAAGGTTAAATCAGAGAACTATACAAAAAAGACCACCAAAGTCCAAAAACTTCTCCGCTAACCACATGAATGGGAGAGAACTGGAAAAAGAAATAACAAAGTGAAACAAAGGACGTAGAAAATGCCAATCAAGCTTGAAACAAATATTGGTTATCATATACGAGCAAGGCTAGGTTAATGACATGGCCAGTCAAATTAACCATTAACTTCATTCATCCTAACTATGATCTTAGCTACGGCTATTACAACATCTTTGAATTATTCTGAAAAGGTCTGAGATAATACACTAAATTCAAAATGTTTGAGCATAGCTGTCCAACATTTCAATTCCAGGAACCCTGCTCACAAATGATGGGTGCTTTTTTGCTGTGCTTTCAATTATATGGCTACAATTTTTGGCTCTTCCCTTTTTCCCCAATTTGTTCTTTTTGTGTTTCATTTTGTTTTTTTTTTTTTTTGGGGGGGGGTGGGGGGGGGTTGTGGGTGGGTGCGGTAGTTGGTGTTGGGGGCTTGGTGTTGGCAAGTGACATGCAATTCACGAAGATAATGTATTTACAGAATTAAAGAGATCTGATTTTGACGTATTGAGACTCCAGCTTTGACCCCTCTTGACAAAGATAAGCATTGACCTTCTTAGGAAACTGATGTGAATTAAACCCCTAGGATTATTGTGACCCCTCACGCCAACAAAATATGGGTTACAATGATGGTACTGAATATGATGCCTCACATATTAGCACAAGCCTGAATAGGTACATAAATTGTTGAAGCAAATAAAGATTGCAAGTGAGATGTCACATCAGCCAAAGATGCAACATAAGATCAATCACCAAACGGGCAATTATCAATGGACCTAAAAATTTAGGGCAATGAAATATAAACACTTCTTTCTCTGATCGTGCCTGATTTCCCTTTCCTCCAATTTAACCAAAACATAACTTATCCCCAAAGCTAAAATCGATATACAAGACAAAAAAATCTGCTTATGATTAAATTTCTTTCATCTCATGCTAACGTCCTTTCAAGATTTCCAGGAACATATGGCATTACCTAAAAATGTTGAAAATGCAACATACTGAATCCTTTGTAGATGAACTGGTATTTCATTTGCAATATCATGATGGATAATAGGGAAGAATGGAGGCCAATTTTTCTCCTCCAGGACAATTCCAGCTGCAAAAAGAAAAAGAAAAAGGAAAATGTTAATACACAGTGGTAAGATGAAAAAACAAAAAAGAAAGGGAAAAAAGAAAGGCAACCGGCAATAGTACTCTTCTATACAAGGTATTTTAAAAAAAAAAAAAAAAAAAAGACAAAAGAGAGAGAAGAAGCACAACTAGTTACTCCAGTAATCCAGTCATCTATATGTCAAGTTGTTTGAAAATTTTCCTTTCTCAAGGGTTTTTCCCTCTACACAACCTCAATTGACCTGTTGTGATGCTTAATCAATTGGTACAATGTCAACAGAATATTACCTCGTGCAGCTGCATCTTCTCTCCGTTTCACATCCTTAGCACAAAAAGATGATGATTATGAGACCAACAGAACCAAATAATCCAAACAGACAACAAAATCACTAGGTGAATGTTGTTTTACTTGTTGCAAACAAACTCAAAACAACTGACACCCAGTAACAAAGCTCAAATATAAATACATCAGATCAGAACCATTGTTGATAAATTTAACAGAAGATCTTATGTGAATTAAGGGGAAAAAAAAAAATATAACGTACAAACATTAATTACAGGGGAATATTTTTAATAACAATGCAATCAATTAACAAATAGATCAGGTTACTTACAGTCTTCAAATAAAAAGACCTACAAGACTTTCAAAGATTTTCACCATAATTATTTACAACTTTCCAATATTGATTTAACTAAAGAAGAGGTGGTCCACTTAAGCCAAGGTTGCAACTTAGTGTCTTTGAATAGAGCGGAAAGAAGGCCTTTGGCAAACAGCACATAATTGAAATTTTCGCATTTCTACGAACATAATACCTGCTCCCGCCTTCTTAGTTCAGCCTCCTTAGCCTGGAGTTCCTTCTCTTTCTTTCTTAAATCCTACATTGAAGAAGAACTTGAGAACATTGCTTAATAATTCAATGGCAAATACAGTCTTAGATTTTCAGCAATCAGAGACTATTGTCCCACCGTAGACGAATCAATTGGAATGTCAACTGTTGCCCCATGATTAAAATTGAAATCAGCAGGTTCAGGAGGGAGGGGTGAAAGCCTCGAATTTGAAGCAGGAGGAACACTCTGAAATTCAGCAAGACAATATCTAAGCGGTGGGTAAAGTATTTAGCTTCCTAGCTGGGAAAGATATCTTTCTAGAATCAATGTAGCACAACCTAGCAGTCTTAAAATCATACGTATTCACACCAGTTTGGCCTCTACGCATAAATTTCTAAAAAATAAAAGATTTTAAACTTGAAAATATATGAAATCTTTCTGTCACATTGCAGAAATTATTCTTACGGATGTGAAAAATGCACCCCCACTATACTTTGGCTGTCCTGATGTCTTCCCCCTTACAGCTGGATCCTGGTTAAATACATCAGATCAAAGATTAGCAGCACAACCTTCGAAACTAGAAACTAACAGATCCAAGCTATATATAAACAAAAGCATTCGAGTAGCAGCATAAAGGATACCAAAAATGATTCAGAAATCAATGCCAGGCTTCTGTCAAACACCAGCCAGCCATGTTCTTAAACATCCCTACTCCCAATCCATCACCGAATTCGCAAATCTCCTATGCTTCTATCCACTTGGATAGTCTATGAAGCATTTACGCGTGCAAAGCAATAGGTGCAACACAGGAGGAGTAATCTATGCTGGCCTATCCTAATGAATTTCCATAATTTTACCCTTTACTTCCTTTAAGATGTGGAAGCATCAAACATTGAAATTAAAGGTAGAGCAAGAAGGACAAGCATTAGCGTAACAATACAGTTAGTCTATTGTGACCTGGAGATCACAAGTTTGAGTGGCAAACACAAGGCAAAGTGCTTGATTCACAGGAATCAACAGATCAAGACAACCATCTATCTTTTCAAAATTCCAACAATCTAAATAATTTCAAATAATCAACTTGAAAAAAAAAAAAAAAAAAAAACAATATGACGGATTCACAGATCAAGACAACCATCTATATTTTCAAAATTTAGAAACGATAATTAACTTCAAATAATCAACATAGAGAAAAAAAAAAAAAACTTTATAATCAGTATGAACTTTAACCATCAAACGGAGAAAGAGAGAGAAGGTGGTTTTTCAATCACAAGCTGGGAAAACCAAAGCACTCAAGTCAAATCCAGAAATTTCATACCAAAAGGTTCTTACATCAGTCACAAAAACAACAACAAATCAAGCATAAAAAAAAAAAGTGGCCCAAATCATTAAAACTCTCAAATTTAACAAAAACCAAGTTCAAGAATTCAACTTTTTTCCACTGAACAAAGAAACATAACCAACAAAACAAAACCCAAAAATAAAACCACAAAAAAAAAGCTAGAGAGAGAGAGAGAGAGAGAAAGAGAGTTACAGAGAAGGGGTTGACTTCTTCTTCGTCGAAAGGATTAGGATCGTAGCGACCAGCCATGATTCAAGGAAACCAAACTTAGTGGAGAGAACGCAAACCCCCCACACCCACAGCCCACAGCCACACAACAAAAGCTAATTAAAGTGAATTACAAAGCTTCTGAAAGAGAAACGAAAATAATATAAATATATATATTTGAATGAAACTGACGATGAGGACTTAGAAACCAGAGAGACAAAATGAGATCAATAGAAACCAAAGAACAAAACAAAACATAACAATAAAGACTTGTCTTGACTGGGAAGCAATTTTGAATAGGAATTGCGGACAAAACAACTAAAAAAACATAAAAGTAAAAGAGAATAACGAGAAATTCCAGAAGCGGAGGCAGGCGGATGTTGGACTTGTCTTCGGTCAGCATGTTGTTGTGGGTCCTTTCTTTTATTATTATCATTATTCTTATTCTTTTTCTTGTAATTATCATTTATTATTATTATTAACTTGTACTAGAAATAAGCATGTTTTATGCCTTAATTTTCATGTTTATATACAAAAAATATGTATATATTTATATACTAAAAAGAATAGAGGAAACGGCGAAACACATGCGAAAGCTACCCGTTCGCTATCTTTTTATTCATATTTTAAATCAAAATCGGAGTTGAGAATGAGTTTGATTGAGTTAAGATTTGATATTTTTAATAAGAATAATATAATTAATAACAATTTATTTTTAATAAAATATATATAAACATATAATTTATTTAATTGTATATAATATTTTTTTTAATTTATCAATTCAACAATTTAATTACTGTGTATTAACTTGTGTGCAATAAAAGTATCTATCAAAGATTTTCCTTCTAAGAATTGATCAAAGGGACTAGATAGCACTGACCGTCGGCCGAAATGCTCGTCCATCCGACTATTCAAAATAATAATAACAATAAAAGCCCCCCTCAATGTTTTTGAAAAAAAGTTTGAACTAGAGCCAACCCAGTAAAAAAAGCCATAGATTGGGAACCACAATTGTAACAGTTTGTAACCCCAATAAATAAATAACCTAGTCGTCTTGTTTCTTTTTTTAAATTAGTGTCTTACAATATTTGTATTATGGAGTGTGTGTCGTCGTGTCAATGTTTGTACTTCATAACATAGGACTTGATCAGAGTGACTTTATTTTTTTTTTGTAATTTTTTTACTATTTTAGTATACAGAAAAAAAAGTTTTGTGACTTCAATTATTTTAATCAATTTAATTTTGTTACAAAATTCAATTCATTTCAATTTTAACTGATTCATGGAAAAATTATAGTTTTATTGGTTAGCGGCTAAAATTATAATTTTGATGGAAGTAATATCAATGTAATTATTCGTGTAAGAGTACGAATGAAGAGTATGCAGAAAATTGGCCCTTAAGTCAACTTAATTCACGCGTTTTTGTATGTAGAAAGTTTCCACTTTCACATTTTTCTATTTTCGAGTTAATATCCTGTTTAAATGATTACAATGGCGTAGGTTAAGCTAACGCGATTATATCTTTATTGCTTAGTGCTTACACGTTTTTTTTTTTTTAACAAAATGAAAAAGTATAGACAGTACTTTACTAATTCATAAAAAAAAAATAATTGTGCAAGTACTTTTATAAGGTAAGTTGGCCTGCTACATTAGACCCACAGGAAAAAAAATTTTGCATGGTTCAGCAGAAGTCACTAACTCATAATTTGACATTTTGAATACATAATTTTATAATATAAACGAATTTTGTTAATTATTATTAGCGTTACACATTTTTATTTACAAATTACAAAAGTATATTCTTATCAAGGCACGTGGAAGAAAGAGCATTTTGTCATATTAACAGTGTAGTTTAGAGGTGAACTACTAAACTTTTAATCGCAACAACTTGAATTTAGATTTTGACATCCACATATAAAAAATAAATAAATAAATAAAAAGAAGCATATATAATTTTCTGAAGGATTACATCGATCAAAAATAGTGTTGGTCGTGTTGCAACAGCTTATGAAATAATTTTTTTTCCACCTATGGTATAAAAATATCTTTTTATTTTTAGGTCTCTCATTCCATCTCACGAGTTTACATATAAACTGTGCAATTAAAATTTCAAGTTCTTGAGAGCATCTAAACTGATAAATTACCACCTACATTAGACCTATAATCTCACATTTTAGTATTTAAAATAAAAAATAGAATGGTAATGTAGTATTTTTGAGTTTCCATAGCCAGCAAGAGATTATAAGAATGTTCTGCAAATTATGAACACATTTTTTTTTTTTTAACACAAAGCGGGAAATGAACAGAAAAAGCTAACAACAATGAGAAAGAAGCTCCAAGTGTTCTAACCACCCCTATGTAATGCCACTCCGACTTCATCTGCATGAACCAACGTAGAGATGCTTGGAAGAATAACTTCCCAAATACGAAAATGCACATCCAAAGAAACACCCATATCATAACTAAAAATTCCGCGCAAAATTTCCTTTCTGTAATGCATGTTGTAGACGAATAATCTATAATGATCTATAGGCGCTGCAATAGACTTCTACAAAATTGGACACAAAAATTCCCTTCCCGCAACGTGTGATGTGATCAACTCAAAAGCGAAGCCATTCAAATGTAATAAACTCTTAGCAAGATTGATCTCAGATCTGGCTGATCTTAAAAAAAAAAATGGAAAAAAAAAAAGACCACCCAAATAAAAAATAATGCCTTAATCAGCTTCAACCGTAAAGACAAATTCACTAGCGATTACCCCAATGTATTGCACACAGCAGGATGCCTTTATGTGGCTGCTTCATCGTCAGCTTGCACTCTCAAACCGAGTATGTAAGCAGGTGAACTGGTAAATTAATCTTTAGGAAAGTAGTGCCTACCAATAAAGTTTAAAAAAAAAAAAAAAACCTACTTCTATTTCTAAACAATCCCGGACACTAGTACAAATGTAGTTCCTTAGTGAGAAAAATCTTCATTAGCGCCACAACAAAAAAGCATCCAGATTTTAGTCAATATGGGAAGATTGTGCAAGCATTTAGTTGTGTTGCATCATGGCTTTCATTGAACTATTAATATCTTTCAAATTTGAATTTTTATCAAAGCAACTTTGACAAATAAACAAAAAATAATTGTCATGAAAAAATTTAGCTTTACAAGATATTATAGATTCTCTAAGAGAAATTATTCTCAATCAATTGATTTTAAAAATGTAGTACAAGAAGTCTATATATACACAACTAGGGATAATTCTAAAATCAAATCTTATAATCAAGTCATTATAATTACCTCCTATATATATACAAAATAGCATATTCACCTACTATATTTACAACCCTCTCCCTCAAGTTAAAGCATAGATGTTTATTATGTTCAGCTATATTACAAATATAACCAAATTTAAGATCATTTAAAGTTTTTGTGAAAATATCTTTTAACTATTCTCCTGTTGAAACATGCCTAGTAGAAAAGAGATTTTATTGAATCTTTTCACGAATCAAGTCATTATAATTACCTCTTATATATATGCAATAGTATATTCACCTACTACATTTACAACCCACTCCCTCGAGTTAAAGCATAGATGTTTATTATGTTCAGCCTTTTACAAATATAACCAAATTTAGGATCATTTAAAGTTTTTGTGAAAATATCTCTAAACTATTCTCCTGTTGAAACATGCCTAATAGAAAAGAGATTTTGTTGAATCTTTTCACGAATAAAGTGACAGTCAACTTTGATATATATTTTTTATCTTTCATGAAATACTGGATTTGACATAATGTGAAGAACAGTTTGGTTGTGACATCATAATTTTATAGGTGTTGAACTGTCAACTCCAATCTCACTTAGTAACTGATGTATCCGTATAAACTCACATGTGGATTGCACCATAGCTCTATATTTTGACTCTACACTTGATCGAAACACTACATTTTGTTTTTTACTCTTCCAAAACACCAAGTTTTCTCCAACAAAAACACAATAACTTATAGTGAATCTCCTATCAACCTTAAAACCTGTCCAATCTACATCCGAGAAGTACTCAACATGAGTATGATCACAACTACTATATAATATAGGACGTCCAGGAGATTCCTTAAAATAATATAGGATCTGGTTAAGATTGTCTAATAGAGAAGTCGTGGAGAAGCATAAATTGACTGACAATACTAACAAGATATGCAATATCAAAGTGTGCCACTATAACATAATTCAATTTGCCAATCATCTTTCGGCACCTCTCAGAAACAACTCTTCATCATCTGCTATAAGTTGCATGTTAATAACTATAGGCGTAATACAATGTTTTGCTATAACCTTGCTAGTTTCTTGCATAAGATCAAAAGTTTACTTTCTTTGAGATAACAAGATGGCCTCCTAACTCTCCACAATTTCAATACTCAAGAAATAGTTTAACACATCTCAATCTTTTGTTTGAAACGTTGTGTAAAGGAAAGATTTAGGTGCTGAGATACTAATATTATTATTTTCTGTTATAATAATGTCATTAACATAAATAACTAACGATATAAGATCAATTTTAAATTATTGATAAAATACCAAATGATCAACAATTAGTCCTCTTTATACCAAACTCCTAAACCATTTGATTAAAATTTTCAAACCAAGCATGAAGACTTCATTTTAATTTATAAAAAAATTTTTGAAATCGATAAACTTTATCAAAACTCATGGTCCTATTGGGTAGCTCGAGTAATATATATTCCTGAAAAAAAAATGTTCTCATTTAAAAACCCAAATAAATGAAATTAAATACAAAATAAAAGAAAAAAAATTGCAAGCCATCCATTGCAGGACCGTGACTGGGTTTCACACAAGGGCTCATGCTCATCTTGTGCCTTGTTGACCATCACGTTTATTGGGTCTACCGCAATCAATGCACAAGCAACGGTCCGTTTAACACTTTGCACCATTTAAGTGTTTGCGAATAAAGATGGGTTTGTACTGTTTTCTAGAGAAAACCCATAGTTTGCAAGATCATTTGATTGTACTCTTACGAAAATTTCCAAGGACATGGCACTCAAACACAAGAGTAGGGTTCTCTTTTACAGTTAAAATACTCTCTTTCTATAAAAAAAAAAATACACTCTCTAAGAGTTAAATTTTGAAGGGGTGCAAGTAGGGTTCTCTTTGATAGTTAAAATACTCTCTTTCTAAAAAAAAAAATACACGGGTTAGATTTTAAAGGGGTGTATTTGCATTTCATTTTTAAAAAGTAAGAAAATAAGTTTTTGGTAAAATTTTTAGTATTACTGTTTGATTCTTCTTATTTCCTTATTTGACTTCCTAACAGCAGTTGATTGAAAAGTAATTTCGGACTACTTTTTACTGCTTTTTGGATTACTTTTCACTTTTTAATATTAATAATAATTTATATAGACTAAATTACCCTTAAAGAATATTTATATAATTTTACTATTATTTTTTTTACTTGACACATGAATTAGATATATTAATTTATTTTATTAGTATTTATATAACTTCAATAATTTTTTTTTCAAGTATTCGTAAATAATAATTGTTTTCACTTCTATTTTTTTTATAATTTTTTTTAATATTGACATTTATAAAAAAATCTCAAATATAATAATTTTTATTATTTAATAAAAATTAATATTTTTTTAAAAAAGTTAAAAATTAAGTAAAATAATTCTCAATATTATTTATAAAATATTATTTTAAAATATAAAATTATAAAATATAAAAATAAATTAATATGATATATCTACACAAATTATATGTCTAAATTAGATATTTTATTATTCCACAGTAACAGTAAGTATAAAATTAACCAAATACTTTATTAATTTTATCAGCAATCAACAATAGTAAGTATGAATCAGCAATCAGCAACAATAATCAGTAACAGTAACCCAAGATCTGACTGCCATGGATTATGTTAGCTATAGCTTTAATTTCCTTTTCCTTAGATCTATATCAAATAAAGCTACCCAAGATCTTCCTAGCGTCAGATCCACGGCCGCATACGTATTGCCTCTCTTTCGGTCATTTTTGCCGCTTTATCTGCCGTCGGAGCTGCCGCATCTGCCACCAGAATCGCCATATCTGCCACCGTCGCAGCCACTGGAGCCATCGTACCAGCTGCCAGCATCAATTCTGACTTTGACTCTACTGTTGGCGCCATTCTACCGTTCACCAGCACAGTCATTGAGGCGGGTTCTGCTAAAGATGGCGCTGGTGCTACTAACACCACCCCGGACGTCAAGGTTTTTGCTAGCACCAGCGTCGACACCAACTTTCTTCCTGCTACCGCCGATCATATCCCAATCGCTGCTGCCCTTCTCTAGTCCGCCGTCACCTCCTTTCGGCGTGTCATCGACCGCCGTCCATTCCAACAAATCGCCACCACTACTGCTGCTTAGCAATATTTTTTGTTCTCTAAGAGCTTTTTGAGAAGATTCCTATTGTAACTGTTTGTGTTGAGTGTATTGTTGCTGCATCTACTCAGGATGTAATTTAGATTTGCGGGAAATTGGTGTTCCATATATTTCATTGATTTCCATCATGAGTCTGCCTAAATGTGGTATATACTGCCTTTTGTCCGGTCAGATTAGATCTATGTAACTTTGGTTAGTTAAGTTTAGTTATGTAGCAGTTTGTATCCTCATTAGAAAATTGTTTATTTTTGGGTTTCAAACTCAGTTCATGAAATGTCCGAGTAACCATATGAATTGTAGGTCATCGAGCCAAATTGTACCCTTGTATTACGCAACTATTCTCGATGCCTATGCGTTGACTCTGTGTACGCTTTTCAATGAATATTAATATAATGATCTATTCTCATAAAAAAGGAAAAAAAAACACACCAAAGGTAAGTATAAGTAAAGATATTGGTCTAACAAAGGCCATGCTCGCAAGCAAGAGGTATCACTACTGAAATTTATGTGGCTAAAGCAGTATCATGTCACATACAACCTAAATCCACAATGCCAAGCAGCCTTTCTCCACAAATATACAATCATATTGCTGCCCTCAATGCTCCTCTTGCCGCCTCCTCTCTCATCTCAACAGCTTCACCACTACCATCAAAATACATGTGTACTTGCTGCAAATGAAATAACAGCAAATAAGTAGAGAGAAAATGTTTAAGATTATGGTCACCTAAAAAGGTCCATATGATGATGGTGCACGTATTAGCATAATACAAACTCGAGTACCTGCATAACCCAGAAGCTTAAGATCGTTTCGAGACAGAATAATCCAAACCCAATGAAGTAGAAGATCTATGAAAAAAGGGAAATAATTAATATGGTCCAGTTTATAATGACACACTTGAGAAAATCTTGCATTGGTTGCAACAAACATGCTAAAAGGAGGCTCAAATGATCCTCATCTAGTCTCAGGAAGCATAAAACCTGGGCTTAGGCATCTTACCCCAGCCAAAACACTGTCACCAATCACGTCAACTGCAGCCACGATACCCCTATTCCAAATATCAAAAAGGAAAACATCAGATAAAAGTAAACACATCGCAAAGCCTAAGAATTTTCAAAATATCAATCCAACAGAAACAAGAAAAAAATATATATATAGAAAAACTCAAGGAACATACGTGAGAGATTTTCCTTCGAAAATTATAGGAGGAGCAACAGCAGCCATGATGCAGAAGCAAATGTGATGCTATAGACAGGGAATATAGACAAATATTAGTCCATCTTCAATTATTATTTGTTGTCACATTGCGAGAAGAAAATAATTTACCCCATAAAACAGGAAAAACCATCCAAATTTCAAGGCACTTTCGGTCCTGCGATAACAATTAAAGTGATTATCAAGTTGAACATAGAAAGGGCCAATTTCATTAGGAGCAACTCCAGCAGCCAAAGAATAAGTACCTAAAACCGCGATAAAGTGGACGATACCACAAGACATAGGCTCCTGGAACTCCTAATATGAAGTAGATTATAGCAAGAAACCAGATTCTCACATCTACAACAGAAATACACATATCTAAATAAAATTTTGAAAAAATTAAAAATAAAAAGACACTCAACTACACAGGAGATGATTTTAAATTTTTTAACGAACCTTCCCCTTCAATCCATGCTGTTGTAACAGCTATTATATTCCAGAGAAGACACACAACCAATCCTGCAAAAAATCAGATCTTATCAAGCCAGCCAATCTTCTGAAGGTTAAATCAGAGAACTATACAAACAAAAAGCACTAAAATCCAAACACTTCTCCGCTAACCACATGAACGGCAGAGAACTGGGAAAAGAAAAAACAAAGTGAAACAAAGGATGCAGAAAATATGTTGGAATGGTTGTTGTCCCACATCGGTGGGAAAAATAGAAAAACGAAAGGTTTATAAGTTTGAAGTAAGTTAGTTAAAGTAACTTAATTCATTTTTACAAGACAACGAACCTGGTTAATGAATTTAAATGAATTTGAAATAAATTTGATTCAACACTCACTTTTCCGTACGTTGCAAAAAATTAACAAAATGCCAATCAAGCTTTGAAACAAACATTGGCTATAACATAACAGCAAGGGCTCTGTTATAACATCGTTGAATGATTCTGAACGGCTCTGAGACGATACTTTATAAGCAAAATGCTTGAGCCTAACTGTCCAACATTGGTTATTTTTTCTTTCTCTGATAGTGCTTGATTTTCCTTTCCTCCAATTTAACTTAAACATAACTCATCCTTAAACAAACAATCTATATACAAGACAAACAATCTAGCGTCATTCCAAGATTTCCAGGAACATATGGCATTACCTAAAAACGTTGCAAACGCAGCATACTGAATCCTTTGTAGATCACTTTGTATTTCATGTGCAATATCATGCTGGATAACAGGGAATAATAAAGGCCAATTTTTCTCGTCCAGGACAATTCCGGCTGCAAAAAGAAAAAGAAAAAGAAAAATGTGGATATCACAGTAACAAGATAAAAAAAACAAAAAAAAAAAATAAAGAAAGAAAAAGAAGGCAACTGGCAATAGTCTTCTATAAAAGGTACTAAAAAAAAAAAAGAAGCACAACTAGTTACTCCAATAATCCAGTCATATATATGACAAGTTGTTTGAAAATTTCCTTTCTCTAGATTTTCTCCTGCTACACAACCTCAATTGACCTGTGATGATGCTTAAACAATCGGTGAAATGTCAACTGAATATTACCTCGTGCAGCTGCATCTTCTCTTCGGTTCACATCCTTTAGCATCAAAAAATGATGATTATGAGACCAATGGAACCAAATAATCGAAACACAGAATTAAATCACTAGGTGAACATCGTTTTACTTGTTGCCAACAAACTCAAAACAACTGCCGCCCACTAACAAAGGTAGAATATAAATACATCAAATTTGAACCATTGCTGATAAATTTTACGGAAGATCTTCTTATGTGAATTAGAACAAAAAAAAATCTAACGTACACACATTAATTACAGGGGAATATTTTTAGTAACAATGCAATCATAGATCAAGTTTTTGAGTAATAATAAATATTTCGAAAATCGTATCATGAAATATTCTGAAATATATAATTATAAAAAAAATTATCAATTTTTTAACATTGTTAAACTAAAAAAGAAAAAATATTGATAATTCTTTTTATAATTATACATCTCGAAATGTTTTATGACACAATTTTCGGAATATTTATCATTACTCCAGGTTTTTTTGGTACATACATAGATCACGTTACTTACAGTCTTCAAATATATATATATATGTATATATATATATATATATATATAATACCTACAAGACTTCCAAAGATTTTCACCATAACTTGCTGAAGATTGTCCAATGTTAATTTAACTAAAGACGAGGTGGTCTCACGTAAGCTACGGATACAGCTTAGTCGTCTTTGAATAGAGCGGAAAGAAGGCCTTTGGCAAACAGGACATAATTGAGTTTTTCACATTTCTATGAACATAATACCTTCTCCCGCCTTCTTAGTTCAGCCTCTTTAGCTTGGAGTTCCTTCTCTTTCTTTCTTAAATCCTACATTGAAGAAGAACTTGAGAACATTGCCAAATAAATTAGGACAACCTAATAATAAAAATCAAAGGTATTCACACCGGTTTGGCCTTTATGCATAAATTTCTAAAAAAAAGTAAAATCTTTTAATCTTGAAAATATGAGAAAATATTCTGTCACATTATAATCAGTATAAACTTTAACCATCAAACAGATGGAGAGGGAAGATGCTTTTTCAGTTGCTAAGCACCCAGGGCAATCCAGAAATTTCATACCAAAATGCAGCATCACTCACAAACACAATGACAAATAAAGCATAAAAAAATAATAATAATAAAAGGCCCAAATCACTAAAACTCTCAAATTTAACAAAAACTTGTTCAAACAGTAAATTTGTAACTCAAATAGTATTAACAATATATCAATAAATAAAAAATTAAAAATTTGTACTCTTGAATTCTTTAATTATTTTTTCATCTCTAATCAGTTAATATAAGTTGAAAAAAATTTAAAAGAAAAAAAGCAAAAACTCTGTTCAAGGTTTCAACTTTTTTCCACTGAAAAAGGGAAAATAACCAAACAAACAAAACCCAAAAAAAAAAAAAAAAACCAAAAACAAAAAACGAGAGAGAGTTACAGAGAAAGGGTTGACTTCTTCTTCTTCTTCGAAAGGATTAGGATAGTAGCGACCAGCCATGATTGCAAGAAACCAAACTTAGCGAAGAGAGCCGAAAACCCCCACACCCACACCAACACAACAAAATCTAATTAAAGTGAATTACAAAGCTTCAGAAAGAAAAACGATAATGTAAATATGTGAATGAAACTGCACGATGACTTAGAAACCTTTGGGACAAAAAGAGATTTATAGGAACCAGAGAACAAAACAATAATAATAAAAAAGACTTGCGTTGAGTGGGAAGCAACTTTGAATTGGAAACTCGGACAAAACAAAAATCAAAGTAAAAGTTTTGACCAAAAATAAAAATAAAAATAAAAGAGAAAAACAAGAAATTCCAGGCTAAGGTTGGACTTGCCTTTGGTCAGCTTGTTGTTGCATGCCTTTGCTTATTATTATTATTATTGTTATTCTTTTTCTCGTAATTATTGTTTGACGCCTATTACGCAGATACGATAAGATGAGTGTGCACTAAATATGCGGTGATTTTAACTATTTATTTTTTATTTCAAATTTAATATATTTTTTACGATCCAACAGTTCAAATTATTACGTATTTATTACACGCCTACTCAAGTGTATCCACGTAACTTTTCTGTTATTATTTATTATTATTATTATTATTATTAACCCAGACACAGTGCGAATTTATCATATTTATTAAAAAAAATTATTTTGTTTAAAATAAAATAAAAGACTTAATTTTTAAATTTTTTTAAAAATAAATTTAAAAATATTTTTTTAATTAAACTTATATGAATAATCATCAATATGAAGGCTGTCCGAACACATGCTAAAACTACCCGTTTGCTATATTTTTTTGGTTGTAATCAGAGCTGTAAACTAATCGATACATCAAAAATTTGGTAGCTTAGTTCGGTAAAAGTTTAGCTCAAACTTGTTCACTTAACTAAATGAGTAATGCACGAGTCTAAATTTAAATCTCGTTTAATAAATGAGTCGAACGAACCTAAACCAAGGTAAGATCGGCTTGATTAGACTTCTGAACAATTTGTTTAAAATTCGTCTTCAAAATAATTTAAAAAACTCATTTATTATATTATAAAATTAATTTTATTAGGCTCATTTTTAAAATTATATGTTACATATATTTACATTTATATATTAAAATTAAATATTTATTTATAATTAGTTAATTTTATTTCAATAAATGATTTGTTGTTCTTTTATAATAATAAAATTTTTTAATTTTAGTCATTTTGTTAATATTATAAAAGTAAATAATACAGCTCGTTAAAATTTAAAAATTTGGGTTGATAAGAATAAACTCGGTTCAAGCTGAGTTTATTATTAAACGTACTGATACCAAACCTTATTTTTAGCCTCATTTAACAAACGAATTGACATCTAAACCAAGCAACGTTCGGCTCAACTCGTTTGTATTCGTAAAACTGCGGTCGTAGTCAAATTCTAGTTCCAACTGAATTCATCTGCTCATTTTCTTAACCAAAATGGGAGTCGAGAATGAGTTTTGGTCGAGTTGAGATTTAATATTTTTAATAAGAGTGCTGTTATTATGTAATTTATTTTTAATGCAGTATATATAGATAGATTTTTATTTAATGATATTTAAAATTTTATTTATTTTTTTAATTAAATAATTTAACAATCCATATGACCATATACTAATTTGTACCTCGTAAAGATAAGCCACCAAAATTGTTTTGTTTAAGAATTGATCCAACGAAAGAGATCAGATGGAACTGACACCCCGAAATGCCGGTCTGTCTCGACGATTCAAAAAATTAAAATAATAATAAAAGCCACCCTATGTTTTGGAAAAAAATTTGAACTAGAGCAAAACCATTGAAAAAGTCGTAGATTGGAACCACAATAGTAAACGAACAAACTAAAACTTTTAATAATTTTTATTAAAATTATTAAATAATAATAATTTTAAAAAATTTTATGTATACGTCCTAATCATGTCTATATCCTTATTTTCTTGAAGTTAGTGTAATGTATTGTTTGTGCCCAAAAAAAAAAAATTGTCTGTGTTATATAGTGTGTAGCTATGTTTATATATGTACTTTATAAAATAATACCCGACGCGTTACTTTTTTGTACATAATTGTTTTTTTTCTTTTGAAATATGTAAAAAAAAAAAAAAAATCTTTGTGACTTCAGTTACTTTAATGGCTTAATTTTGTTACACACTTCAATTTATTTGAACATAACCGATTCGTGGAAAAATTACAATTTTATTGGTTAGTCACTAAAATTATAATTTTGATCGAAGTAATGTCAATGTAATCATTCGTGTACGATTGCGAATGAAGATTATACAGAAAATTGGTCCTTATGTCACAAAAAAAAGCTAGAGAGAGAGAGTTACAGGGAAGGGGTTAACTTCTTCTTCGAAGGGATTAGGATCGTTGCGACCAGCCACGAAACCAAACTTAGTGATTAAGGTTGGACTTCGTCTTTGGTCAGCCCGTCGTTGTAGCTTCTTTTTGTTTTTTGTTTTTTTTTTTCCTTTTATCAATGCAAATTTAAAAGATGGGTATCGCAGTCTAAGAATTTAAGATATAATTTATATATCATCAATTGAAAAGAGACTCTCACAATAATTTAAATTCAAAATAGGGCACACTTAAGTTCACTTTTGTTGTATGTCTTCTTTTTTTTTATTATTTGATGCTTGGATATTTTATGTTTGAATAAAAAAGTAGAGGGCAAGGAAGTGAGGAAGAGAAAATTTTATTGTATGTTTGGATAAGATCATAAGAAAGTAGGAGATGGAAGTGATGGTGTGAAAAATAAGAGAGAGGAAAACAAGCAATCAGAAAATTTTAAAATTTTTTCTTATGTTGGAGAAAAGATAATGAGAATGAACAAAATTAAAAATTTTTGTTTAGAAAAGAATGGATAGTGAAGGGGAGAAAATTTATATATATATGAGAACATCAATTTATTCCTAAAAATATTATATATAAAACTACAAATATTTGATTTGTAAATTATATAAAAATACTTGTATACATATTATTTAACAAGTTCATAATATTTGTAAAAAGTTTTTTTATTGAAGTGTTTAATAAAATCCTACAGGACATAGACATTCTTTTGTTCTAAATAAATCTGCGCGTAGCTTTTAAAATATGATGAAAGTAATATAATTTTTTAATAGGTCTAAAAAAATGGTTTTTTAATACAAAAATAAGTTTTTTTTCTGAAATATAGTATTTAAAAAAATTAATAAGTTTTCTCTCAATTTTAAAAGATATGATTTTTGTGTGTCAACAGTAAATTTAGTTCTTCTCTTTTCCAATTTACTCTCTGTCAAAAATATTTTCAAATGCAATTACTCACCTTTTTTCTTCTATTTTCTCCCCTTCTTTTTTTATCCTCTCCTAGATACAATGTTAAGGTTATTATATTATTATTATTATTATTATTATTATTATTATTATTTCATATTTAATTAATTATTACTTACATATATCTATACATACAAAAGGAATTGAAACCAAAATCATAACCAAACTAAACCAATTTTTTTTTTATGGCAACATGGAAAAGAAAACAAAAACTAGCCTAAAACATAGCAAAAATAAAGTAGTTGGGCCTATTCTAGACTAAACCCAAACTTTAGGACCCGTTTAGAGACGTTATCAATTTTTTGTTTTTGTTTTTTATTTTTTGTTTTTTATTTTTGCTGTTTGCTGAATTTTTATATTTATTGTTGTCAATTTTTATTTTTTTCTATAAGAATTAAACAGTAGATAAAAAAAGGATAGTGAGAGAAATGGTAAAAAGAGTATGAATATAGAGAGAAAAATGGGAGAGAGAGAGAGGATAGAGAGAGAATGAGTAGAGAGAATAGTAGAGAGAGAAAAAGGAGAGAGAAAGAGAGAAGAAAAAGAATGAGTAAAGAGAATGGCAGAAAGAGAAAGGTAGAGAAAGAATGAGTAAATAGAATAGTAGAGAGAGAAAAATGAGAGAGCGAGAGAGGGTAGAGAGAGAATGAGTAGTGAGAATGGTAGAGAGAGAGAGGGTAGAGAAAGAATAAGTAAAGAGAATGATAGAGAGAGAAAAATGAGAGAGAGAGAGGGTAGAGAGAGAATGAGTAGAGAGACATGTAAAATAAGAAAAAAAAGAGAGAGTCTGGGTAGAGAGAGAATGAGTAGAGAAAATAGTAGAGAGAGAAAAAGGAGAGAGAGAGAGAGAGGGTAGAGAGAGAATGGTAGAGCAAGAAAAAGGAGAGAGAATGTGGGTAGACAGAGAATGGTAGAGAGAAAAGAGAGAGAGAGAGAGGGCAGAGAGAGAATGAGTAGACAGAATGGTAGAATAAGAAAAGCAAGAGAGAGAATGAGTAGAGAGAGAAAAAATAGAAAGAGAAAGAGAGAAAAAGGATAGAGGGTAGAGAGAGAAAGAGTAGAGAGAGAAAAAAATATAGAGGGATAGAGAGAAAGATGAGTAGAGAGAATGATAAAACAAGGAAAAAGAGAGAGAGTTTGGGTAGAGAGAGAATGAGTAGAGAGAGAAAAAAGAGAAAGAGAGGGTAGAGAGATAATAGTACAGTGAGAAAAAGGAGAGAGAATATGAGTAGACAGAAAGGAGAGAAAATCTGGGTCGACAGTGAATGATAGAGAGAAAAAAAGAGAGCGAGGGCAGAGCGAGAATGAGTAGAGAGAATGATAGAGCAAGAAAAAAAAAAGAGAGAATGGTAGAGAGAGAAAAATGGGAGAGAGAGCGGGTATAGAGAGAATGAGTAGAGAGAATGGTTGAGGGAGAAAAGAGAGAGAGAGAGAGAGAGAGAGTGGGTAGAGGGAGAATTAGTAGAGAGAATAGTAGAAAGAGAAAAAGGAGAAAGATGGTAGAGAAAGAATGAGTAGAGAGAGAAGAGAGAGAGAGAGAGAGTATAGAGAGAATGGTAGAGATAGAAAAGGGGAGAAAGGGTAGAGAGAGAATGAGTAGAGAGAGGGTAGAGAGAGAATGAGTAGAGAGAGAATGAGTGGTGAGAGAAAAAATATAGAGGGATATAGAGAGGATGAGTAAAGAGAGAAATAGTAAAGAGGGTGGATAAAGAGAGAAAAGGTTGTGAGAGAAAGTATAGAAAAAAAGTGAAAAATAAAATCGAAAAGTTAGTTTTTATTGTTTTCGCTTTTTGTTTTTTCTTTAAAAATACTTTTAACTTTTCTACAAAAAATAAAAATAAAATCAATACCAAATATGTTTTCTGTTTTTTTGTGAAAAATAAACAGAAAATAAAATCCATTCCAAACAGGGCTTAATTTTTATTATTTTCCCAATTTATTTTTTTCTTTGAAAAAAACTTTTAACTTTTCAACAAAAAATAGAAAACAAAATTAATACCAGACTTGTTTTCTATTTTTTTGTGAAAAATAAACGAAAAATAAGAAATAAAATCGTTATCAAACATTAAATTGTCAATTATAAATAGAAACTAGAATCGGACTAGACCATAGTCATCTCAATTTTTTATACATATATTATTTTTTCTCTTTTAGAATATATATATATATATCTTTGTAACTTTGGCTTACTTTCGTGACAGAATTCAATTCATTTCAATTGAACTGATTTATGGCAAAATTATAGGTTTACCGGTTAGCGAGGAAAATTACGAATTGGATTGGAGTAACATGAATATTATGATTCGTGTACAAATGAAGACTATGCACAAATTATGAGAGCTAGCAGTTTAGCAGTATTTTGATATGTCTCTCCGTGTATTTTTTTGGATTTGAGTCTCCGTGTCTGTGTTTTTCTCTGTCAACTGAAGTTGAGTGGTTGTATAATGACGTGATAAAGATTGAGCGTAATGTTTAGTTTCATACTCGTTAATATCGTAGTTTAGTTTTAAACCCAATAATATTTCAGTAGTGAGTGCTCACATTTGAAAGGTTGAATGGAAACAATAAAATGGAAAAAGTCAACCTCTGACTTAAGAATTGATTATCGCTATACCTATGAAGTGATTTTTTTTTGAAAAAACAAAAAAAATTCTATGCAGAAATTTGGTACTTACGTCAAATTAATTCGCGCTACGTTTTTTTAACACAGTTCACGCGTTTTTTTGTCCTGCATTAATTCACGCGTTTTTGTATGTAGAAAGTCTCCACTTTCACATTTTCCTATTTTCGAGTCAATATTCCGCGTAAATGATTAACAATGGCCTAGGTTAGCCAACGCCCTTGTATCTTTATTGCTTAAATGTTCGTTATTTATTTATTTATTTTGTCTTAGAGTGGGTTAAACACCTGTATAAGTGGAAAAGAAGAAGAGTATGATAGAAGTCGAACTCTTTATCACACTCTTAATTAGTAAGACTAGTGATTATTTGAATTAATGTTCAGTGTTAAATGTTATTTATTTATTTATTTATTTTGTTCTCAACAAAATGTGAAAGCAGGAACAATATTTTAAAAACTCGATAGAAAAGATTGCACAGGTTTCACTAGGGATATTTTTGGGTCAGATTGATATATTCGTGTTCAATTAGTGTTAATTGGTTCTCTATCTACATCAAATCGATCATTCTATCCAATTCATTTAATCTAATATGCTACTTGTAGATTGAATTGGATCAATTTTAGTGAATTATATGTAATAAAAAATATTTTTTCTTAGAAAATAATGTGGCACCCCTACATTAATCAATCAATTGGAAAACCTATGCTCTATTTCTATATGATCATATTTGCAAACTTATTACGCTATGGATAGCGTCACAGGGTTAAAATTCTCCCTCAAAATTACTCTCAAGGGACTAACAGATAGCACAGGGCAATGGAGCGTGAGTGAATAATTATTAAACTTTGGACGAAAAGAAAATGGACTTTCATTAATCACCCCTCTTTTAACTCATCCTGCAATATAGCACAAGAGAAAATATACAGCAACTAATAAGTATGTGTGTATGAAAAGTAAGTATGTGCAGGGACGGATCCAGAAAATCTTTTTAAGAGGGGTAAATTTATATATATCATTATAATAATAAAATTAATTGTACGATAAAATAAAAAATTATTAATTATTTTGAGTAAAAAATATTATAATTATATCTTATTATTTTTGATGTTTTAGAACCATATTTTTATTTTTCATATAATAAAATATTTTTATATTATCATTTTGTCATTGATCTCTCATATGATTGAACACTAAATTTTTTGTTGTTGAAAAAATATTTTTTTTTCATAACTATTGTAACCAATAAACTAAAATCAAATAAATAAATAAATAAATACATTTTTAGGTATATAATGTATTTCTAGATAATTTTTCTTTTTTTACCGTCCTTTAATATATCTCAAAAGATTATATAAAACCAAGAAAAATTTATTCAAATAAATTTTAAAGTAAATAAAATAAAATTAAAAGAATAACTCAGTGTACAAGACTCTCATATTTAATAAAATTAAATTTTTAAAAAATAAAATTATAAATCTTGAAACCCAAAAGGATATAGTTTAAAAAGAAAGAAAAGAAATGGAGTGTTCCCAAGATTCTAAGAAAAAAAAAGAAAGAAAGAAAGAAAAGGCACAGCTGGACAAAAGTCAAACAAATTAATTATTTAAAAAAAAAGAAAAAATTTTATGAGTTTTCCTGTTATTTCACTGAAAATATTTTACATAGGTAAAATTTAGGGAAAATTTTCAGATTTTTAGGTAAAATAATTTTTCCTTTTATAGAGCTGAAGTTATTTTTAGGAAAAACAGAACTTGTGCTATAAGTAAGTGATAAAAGAAATTATTATTTTCACTGTAAATATTTTTTTCTATAAATATTTTACACATATAAGTTATTTTAGAGCAAACAAACGGATCTAGCCGGGCAAAATGGAAAAGTCAGAAAAAGGAGAAAAGATGACGGACCACACCCTCGAACCAGCAACTTGAGGCGCCACCAGAAGGGGGGACATTTGTCATTCCTGGTCTTTCACTGCGCTACACCCCTACCACTGCGCTAGCTGGGGCATTTTGTCATCGTATGATGGAAACTTAAAATAAAACATAAAAAAGTCAGGGGGGACATTTGCCCTCCCTGGTCTTTCAGTAGATTCGTCCCTGAGTATGTGTATATGCATATGCAAAACATAGCATGAATATATATAACAGTTTGCATACTGAGAATGTTCTAAGATCGACTGCAAGTCCAAAAATTATCGATGACCACCGAATAATATCGGCATTTGCTTTCAAGGCTTCTATAGCTTTGTTAGTAATGGGGAATGCTAGTAAAAAATAGCCGTCTACTGGAATCACAGGTGCTGATATGGATAGACTTGAATGAAGACAAATTTCAAAATCTTCAATTTGCACCCGACTTATGACAGATTTTAAAATTTTAAAACTACAACTAATCTAAACCTTTACAGTTTTAGCAGATGAAGGTTCGTGTATGTTCAATTAGTCGATTTTTGGTGCATTGGTCGATTTTTTAATAGCCCTAAATTTCACCATAAAAGCAAGCTGAGAGAGCAAATCCTGTGTGGTCCCAATAATAAATCACCTATTTCTAGCAAAAATTTAAATCCATAACTTTACAATATGAATAAATCTCTTAATTACTCGACCACAATGTTCAGTTGTTGCATGTTTCTGTTTGGAAATTACAAAAGCCTGTGTTTATTAGCGCATATGGAAGAAAAAGACCATCTTACCATATTAGCAGTGTAGTTTAGGGGTGAAACTACAAAACTTTTAATCCCAACAACATGAATTTAGATTTTGACATCAACAAACAAAAAAAAAATGATTAATTAATTAATTAAAAGAAACATATAGTTTTCAAAACTATTACATTAAATATAGTCTTGGCCATGTTGCAGCAGCTTATGAAATAACTTTTTTTTTTCTCCTATGGAAATATATATATCTCTCTCTTTTTATTTTCAGCATCTCTCATTCCATCTCACGAGTTGACATAAAAAATGTTCAATCAAAATTTCAAGTTCTTGAAAGCATCTAAACTGATAAATTACCTCCTACATTAGACCTATAATATCACATTTTAGTCTTTAAAATTAAAAAAAAAAAGAAATAAAAAATGTTAATGTAGTATTTTTGAGTTGTCACAGCCAGCATGAGATTATCACAAGGTAGCTGATAATTTGAAATCACCAGCTTAAAGAAAGTCGTATAAATTATAAACGCATTTTTTTTTTTTTTTAATCACAAAGAGGGAAATAAACAGAAAAAGCTAATAGTAATGAGAAAGAAACTCAAGAGATTCAGTAATGCCACCTCGACTTCATCTGCATGAATCAACGTAGAGATGACTTGAGAGAGGAGCTTCCCAAATACGAAAATGCACATCCAAAGAGACGCCCCTTATTAGCTAAGAAATCAACGCAAAAATTCCCTTCCCGTAACGTGTGTTGCAGACAAACAAACCATGGGTGCTGCAATAGAGTTCTACAACTAGCAATCACAAGGCGATATAAGCTGGATTCCCAGCCATGGGCGTCAGTCCAACAATGATCCGACGACATCTGTTCTCCTAAGCAACCTTCAAGGCAACACATACAGAACGTAATTCCGCTCCTATAGCCATACCAACGCCACAGAACCCAGAGAAACCAAAGAATTACCGCCCAGCACTATACTGGGCTAAACCGCAATATCCTGCCAATCCCAGCGCCCCCTTAGCACACTCTTCGACATTTATCTTCAACTTCGTATTTGAGAAATGAAAAACAAGTGATTTCTGAATAGCTTTCAACATGTTTGAGTTTTGAGTCTGCATAAATAGCTTTTAACTGGTGCCCAATCCAAATTTGGAAGGATTCAGAAGTGAAGTTATTCAAGTATAAGTTAGCTCTTGGCAAGCTTGATCTCAAATCTGGCTGGTCTAAAACCAAAGGGGGGAAAAGAAAACCCACCAGAATTGAAAATAATGGCTCAAACAGCTTCAACGGTAAAGGCAAATTCACTAGCTATTACCACCTCAGATGCTAAGTCTAAGATATAAACTCTGAGCTTGTACATGCCTGTCTATGATTTCCCCATCTTTTAAACCAACCTACCCCAATACCAATCTCCGTCCCAAAAATGCCACAGAAGTTCCCAAGCCCGCCAAGAGAAAGAAGAAAAAGAAAGGAGAAGAAAACTTCTAACTTTGATAATTGTATGCCTCCATCTTTTCTCGCTTCAGGTCATCAAATTGTATGCTGCATCTGCTGACGAAGTATCGATATCATTCAGTCCCAACTCCTCATTCTGTTCCCAAGATCTTTCATAATTCTCAACTGGACGTGGCAGATAGAAGATTATTCTTAAGATGAAAGAGTAGCACGTGCCATGTGAACGTATAAACAGTACAATGAAACAGTCGATGGAAAATCAATGTTCATAGGCAGTATTTTAAGAAAATAAAATAAGAGTAGGTTCATCAAAAACATAAGAAAAATTACTCGCACACTGCAGGATAACTTCATGTGGCTGCTTCCTCCCCAACATATTCTTTACGCTCTCAAACTGTGTATGTAAGCCGGAGAACTGATAAATTGATCTTTAGGAAAGTAGTGTCTACCAATAAAGTTTTAAAAAAACTCTACTTCTGTTAACAAGTCCCGGACACTGGTACAAATCTTTTTGAGGGAAAAATTTTCATTAGCACCACAACAAGAAACGCATCCAGATTTTAGTCAATATAGGAAGAAGCATTATTTGTACAAGCATGTAGATCTGTTGCATCATGTACTTTCACTGAAACACTAAAAACTTTTTCAAATTTGAATTTTTGACAAAGCAACTACGACAAATTTTTTCTTTTAAATGTCATGAAAAATATATAGTTTTACAAGATATTGTAGATTCAAAGGCCAAAAGACTTGATGCTATGGTCTTGTCACACAAATTCCCTTGAATATTTCTGTCCATTTCATGCATGCATTAAGGGATTGACAATAAAAACATGTCCCTAAAAATGCAACAATCAAATGCCACGTAATATCATGAGATAACACAGCATATAATTTTATCTAATATTCGTAACCTAGTCATTCTATATAAAGATCAGCACCTGGCTAAGGAGCAACACGTCGTCAGTTAACTGCTCCATAAAGTATAAGCTCACAATTCATAACTCTCTGTTCACACAATTCTGCAATGCTACGTGTGATTGCTCAAAATAATATGCCCTCGCTTACTAGCCACCCCCCCTTAAAAATTCACAGTGTAACGTTCAAGCACATAAACAGAATCACCAAGGGAAATAAATCAAAGATAATTGTCCCCTTTTCAAAGGTCAAATTTCTAAGTTTACACTTGTGCAATACACGGCTAGATCTAATTATCTCTTTCAGTGCCTTGTCTGGTATAGTTGGTTGTAATTGAATCTATTTATGCATGCGCATGGTGCCGAAGGGTTCAGCATGAAATAAGGAGAACTAACTAATATCTCTTTAGGGCACAAGGAAGCTAATTCCTAGCCATATGAACACAGAAGCTTGTGGCAATAGCAACTTCATCCACACAGATGAATCCCAAAAATCCACAACAGAACTATTACACACCACATTAAACCTGCCTAAGAGCCAAAGTGAAGGAAAATGACTTACATGTTAACTGATAATCATCATTAATGTCATCGGTTGCTGGTGCAATAAAAGAATTTGCTAAGGCGTCATCAAGGATTAAGGTCCAAGGTTCTTCAATATTCAAAAGCTGCAAATGACATGACAGCGAAAAGAAGATTAAGAGACAAGAAACTCAAAATATAGAATCAAAAAGGAGACTAAACACCAATATCCAAAGGAATAAAAAAAAGTAAAATAGGAAATTTGTTCTTGAAACAAAGGTATATTGACATGAGGAAAAACCCTTACTATAGATTGCAATATCTTTAGGAATATTTACACAAAAACTGTACAGCTAGGGGCTATATCAAAGGAATAGTTTTTCTAAACTAGAGATATACAAAAGGAAAGATAATAAATAGAAAATATTGACTGAAATCTGATCCCACTAATTATGGGATTTATGTCAATCAAAAATCCCATGATTCCAGGATTTTCCCAAACTTTCCAACACTCCCCCTCAAGCTGGTGAATATATGTCTAACATTCCCAGCTTGCCAATAATTGATTGAAATCCCGGATTGCAAATAACCTTAGTGAAAACATCAGCTTCTTGTTGAGCTGTTGGAACATAGGCCAGTTGGATCCCGCCATCTTCAACCTCACTTTTAATAAAACTTCTATCTATCCTCACGTGCTTCATTCGATCATGTTGGATTGGATTGTTCACCATGCTAATAGCAGACTTGCTGTCACTATATAACACCGTTGGATGTGCCAATTCAAGTTGAAGATCTTTCATTAATCTTTCCAACCATATTAACTCACAAATTCCTTGTGCAATAGCTCGAAATTCTGCCTCTGCACTACTCCTTGCTACCACTGATTGCTTTTTACTCCTCCATGTAACTAAGTTACCCCATAGCTTACTACAATATCCAGAAGTAGACCTACAATCTGTGATTAAGCTTGCCCAATCTGCATCAGCAAAGCCCTCTATTCCTCGCTTCTCACTCTTTCGAAACATCAATCCTTTTCCAGGAGTCCCTTTTAGGTACCTTAGGATATGAAATGCAGCATCCAAATGTTGTTTTGTAGGTGAATGCATGAACTGGCTTATCACACTTACTACATAGGTAATATCAGGCCGTGTGAGTGCAAGATAAATAAGTCGTCCCACCAACCTTTGGTACCTGCCTTTGTCTACAGGAGGATCTTTTTCATCAATTTTCAACTTCCAATTCTTTTCTAAGGGAGTATTTGTAGGTTTGCAACCCAACATACCAGTTTCCTTCAAGAGATCTAGAGTGTATTTTCTTTGTGAGATGAAAATACCTTCCTTGCTCCGAGCAACTTCCATTCCCAAGAAGTACTTCATATGACCAAGATCCTTAACTTCAAACTCAGTTTTCAATTGTTGCTTAAGCTTTACAATTCCCTCCTCATCATCACCTGTTATGATAATATCATCAACATAGACAATTAAAATAACCCTCTTACCACTTATTGCAAGCTTGGTGAATAATGTGTGATCAGCTTGGCCTTGTGTATACCCGAGACCTTTAAGAGTAGAGCTGAATCTAGTAAACCAAGCTCGTGGAGACTGCTTCAAGCCATAAAGTGATTTTCTTAATCTGCAAATCTTTCCAGCACTCTCTTTAGTTTCAAATCCAGGAGGAATTTTCATATAAATCTCCTCCTCTAGATTTCCATTGAGGAAAGCATTCTTAATGTCTAGCTGAAAAAGTTCCCAGTCAAGATTAGCAGCAAGTGACAATAAAACTCTTATGGAATTCAGCTTTGCAACTGGTGCAAAAGTTTCCTCATAGTCTATTCCATAAGTTTGAGTGAAACCTTGGGCTACTAACCTGGCTTTGTATCTGTCAATACTCCCATCTGCATTGTATTTCATAGTAAACACCCACTTGCATCCTACTGCCCTCTTGTGCTCGGGTAGTGTAACTACATCCCATGTATGATTTTCAATCAAGGCTTTCATCTCTTCCATTACTGCAGCCTTCCACTTTGGGTTCTCTAAGGCTTCATTAATATGTTTTGGAATCTCCACTTCATCAAGTGTCATTGTAAAGGCTCCGAATTTCTGTGACAATCTAGAATATGTTAAATAATTGGAGATGGGATATTTGGTGCAGGACCTTACCCCTTTCCTTAGGGCAATAGGAACATCCAGGTCATTTACCACCACCATTTCTTCCCTTGGTAAACCTGTCTCCAGTTCGGGTGATTGGCTAGACTGAGAAGCAGAATATTTTTGTCGTCTAGAATACACCTGCAAAGGCTTTTGAGGTGGTAACTCTCCCCCTTGATCAGTAATGGGAAATGTGGTTATTGGGGTCACTGTTTGAGGCCAATTTGAAAGAGATTGAGAGGGACTCGAAAGGGATATTGGGAGAGAAATAGTAGGGTCCCAATGACACTCTTCACTTAGTATCTCCCCCTGAAGAGAGACATTGGGATAGAAGGACTCATGTTCAAGAAAGACAACATCATTTGATACAAGAAACTTTTTCGACATAGGACAATAGCATTTATATCCCCGTTGAGTAGGGGAATACCCAACAAAAATACACTTCAAAGATTTTGGTTCTAATTTATGTCGAGTTGGATTGGTGTTATGAACATAAACTGTGCACCCAAACACTCGTGGTGGGAGGGAGTTTAGGATACGAGTATGAGGATAAGTGTCCAAAAGTGTATTTAAGGGTGGCCGGAATTGAAGGACTTTAGAAGGAAGACGATTGATCAAATAAGCTGCTGTGAGAACCGCCTCACCCCAATAGGAATTAGGCACTGTACTTGCAAACATTAAGGATCTAGCTACTTCCAAAAGGTGACGGTTTTTTCTTTCAGCCACTCCATTTTGTTGGGGTGTACAAGTACAGGAAGTTTGATGGAAAATGCCATTCTCAGTGAGATAATGTGTAAGGTCATGAGATAGGTATTCCCTACCATTATCGGTTCTAAGAATATGAATTGATGTTTCAAACACATTCTGGACCAGTTTATGGAAAGCTTTGAAAATGGCACTCACTTCTGATTTTTCCTTCATAAGATACACCCAACACACTCTAGTATGGTCATCGATGAATGTGACAAACCATCTAGTCCCAGAAAGAGTTGTGGCTCGTGCTGGCCCCCATATGTCACTATGAATTAAGTGAAAAGGTTTAGATGGTTTATATGGATTTGTGGGGTAAGAGTTTTTTGATTGCTTAGCAAGAATGCAATGATCACACTGAAAAGGTATACTTCTTTTATTGACAAATAAATGAGGGTACAAGAATTTAAGATAAGAAAAACTAGGATGTCCAAGTCGTTTATGCCACAAGATGACATCAGAATTATTCAAAACAGAACAAGAAGCTTTATTGGGTACCCTACATTGGCTAATGGAGTTACCACCCGTGATGTAATAGAGACCGTCTTTCTCTTCAGCATTGCCAATCATCCTCCCCGAAGACCGGTCCTGAAAAATGCAGTGAGTGGGAAAAAAGGTTACAATACAATCCAAGTCCCTCGTTATTTTGCTAATTGAAATAAGGTTGCATTCCAATCCTTGTACGTATAATACAGATTTTAATTTAAAGTTAGGTAAACAGATGCTTCCTTGACCCATAACTAGTGCTGTTGCACCATCAGCCACTGTCACTTGCATGCTTCCATCACTAGCTTGAAAATCAGTCATTGAGTCTTGTGTTCCTGTCATATGGTCTGTTGCACCTGTATCCACTATCCAATATTTTTGAGTTAGCCTTCTAGATACTAGAGAATGACCTAAGTTACCTTGTTGTGCAACTGATGCTGTTGGCCTTGAGGATGTGGAGACTTCTATCCCCTTTTGAAGCTTCGTTTGATTTAGTAGCTGATGGAGAAGTTCAACTTGTTCAGTGGACAAGTTTAGGCCAGTAGCTTTACTAGTCCCTTGGGCAGCTTCAACAATATATGCATTTCGGTTCAATTCCCTTTTATTCCGAGGCTTCCAATTTGCTGGTTTTCCATGTATCTTCCAGCAAGATTCCCTTGTATGAAAAGGTTTGTTGCAGTGGTCACACCACTGTTTGTCTGGTGGTATTTGGTCTCGAGGTGAAGGTTTGTTCACTTCATGCTTGAAAGTGGCAAAAGAGGAGTTCTGTGCTGCACTATTAGATGAGGAATCGGAAAAGGAGTTGAGCATTACCCGTTTTCGACTTTCTTCACGACGAACTTCAGCAAATGCATCACGTAAGGATGGAAAGGGCTTGGTTCCAAGGAGCCGACCTCGTACTTCATCAAGGTCAGCATTGAGGCCTTGAAGGAAATCGAATACCCTATCTTTCTCAAGCATCCTGCTGTATTTCACAGCATCATTGGGACACTCCCAATTCATATCATAAAACAAATCAATTTCCTGCCATAATTCTACTAACTTATTGTAGTAAGTTGTCACGTCCATATTGTTTTGTCGAGCGTTTCGAATTGCTGAGCGCACTTCAAAACACTGAGCTGTATTCTCCATATCTGAGTAGATTGCTTGCACTGCATCCCATATTTCTTTTGCAGTCTTATAGAATAAATAGGTCCTTCCAATCTTTGGCTCCATGGAGTTAATAAGCCAAGCCATAACAATGGAGTTCTCAGCCTCCCATCTGTTGTAGTCAATTGCATCTACTGAGGGAACAGGAATTGAACCTGTAAGATAGCCTGCCTTTCCTTTGCCTTTGATTACCAAGAGAACAGATTGGAACCATTCCCTAAAGTTACTCCCATTTAACTTATGTTGAGTAATCTGTAGGTTGTAGTGGTCAAAGGAGGACATGGTGGAGCTAGTTGGTAAAGTATTAGTGATTTTTGGATTGGAAGTGACAGATGAATCTGCCACTGTAGGAACAGAGGTGTTGTCAGCCATGGTTTCGGCCACACAATTTTGGCTGTCAAGGTTTTCTCAACCTGGCTCTGATACCATGAAACAAAGGTATATTGACATGAGGAAAAACCCTTACTATAGATTGCAATATCTTTAGGAATATATACACAAAAACTGTACAGCTAAGGGCTATATCAAAGGAATAGTTTTCCTAAACTAGAGATATACAAAAGGAAAGATAATAAATAGAAAATATTGACTGAAATCTGATCCCACTAATTATGGGATTTATGTCAATCAAAAATCCCATGATTCCAGGATTTTCCCAAACTTTCCAACAGTTCTTAAAAATGTTTTCAACACAAAATCTACCTGACAGGGTGGGAAATTAATATTGGCTATGGTAAACACTTGGGTGACGCATTCTAAAAATATTGGAGAAATTAAGAAAAACTTGGAAGCACTCTTTTTCTGGCAAATTACTTTAGATTAGCAGTTCATGATGGCATTAAAAATCATCCCTACATGCACATCACGTTAGCCAATAATGGAGAAAAATGGTGTAAAACAGACAGGGTGCAACAAAATTCCAAAAACACATCAGTTGCACAAAATAAAAAGCAAATGGAGAACCAGCCAGCAAGAAACCCCAAATCAAAATTTGGGAGAAAGGGGAAAACATAACTGTTTATCTCTCTGTACTGGCTCATGAAAGAGTGGACAAACGTGGTACCTTGTTTAACTTTGCTTTAAATTCCTGCCACTTGCTTTTTTTGTGTTCATCAAGGCTATCTCCAAACGTAAACCCATGCACTCTCGAAAGGCCTATATATGAAAGTTACAAATATTTAGCTACGAAGTGGCAACTAAATGAGGCAATTCCATCAAAAAGTTTATTCCATTGACACATCCAACAATGCATCAATTAAACATTCAGGAGCAAAACTGGGGAAGAAAGAAACTAACTCCCTCAATTTGCTACTGTACTACAGTCCAGAAAATTGTATAATCTCAAGTATATTGTGTACTTTCTGAAAAAAGAGAAATCGCTCATTCATTTTTGTTTTTTGGGTTTTTCCACCTTTGGTCCACTAGGAGGCTGATTGGACCATGTAACTAAGGTTTTTACTCTATTTATAAGCTCATCAATTAGATTTTTTTTGTTAATTGTTAATACAAAAAAAATAAAAAACCAATGATTAGAGAATTCATTAGAGGAGAGTTACTCTTTTTTCAATCGTGACTGGGGAACTTTTTCTCTGTGTCATTTCCAAACAAGTTGATAAACTAGGTGGATATGCAAAAGAAGATAATATTCTTTTCAATCACTTTGACGCGTACGAAAAAGTATTGTGAAATCTCTTTTTTTACAGCATTCTCAATTGATTTTTTTTAATATATCGAAATGGACCTACACGACAAGGGGTAATCCTCCCCAGTACCACAAACTCGCGCCCCCTTCCCCACTTGAATCCCATCAAATAGTTTAGCTATCCCATACTCCCTTCTCATCTCATCCAATGGTGTGACACATGAGACATTCAATTTGGAAGTTCAAGCCCTCAATGGCTCACAAGTTAATAGCATGGGATGCATCATGGGACAGAATATACACTGTGTCCATTCTTATGAGAATAAATAACATGAATCAAGGTGAATAGAATCCAAACTTCATTTCAATCGATTGATGGTAATCAAGAATGAAATATTGATGCAGTATTATATTAATTAGCTTGAGAAATTAGATTAAGTTTTATACTTACTCTCATTGATTCTTGTAATCAAACCTTCAACAGTTGTAGCAACTCCACCCAATGTACCGCTTGCTAGTTCTAAGTCTAGCTCAGCGACTTTAAGGCCTGCAGTGTCTGACTGGTAACACAAGTGTCAGAACATGATTTGCAGCCATAACTGAGATGCAAAATACATGCAACGATAGAACTTTGGAAATATCCCTAATTTTGAAACCTCCAGCCAATAAAACAAGTTTTCATGTAACAAAGCATGCACATTTATCTCGAGTTCAAAGCATATGTTAAACTACATGATCGTGCAAAGGACAAACAATAGAGTTCCACCGATACTAAAACATGATGGAAGAAGAAAGAATCCAAGAGTCACAGACCAAGAAAACAATAATAAAAATAAAAATTAGAAATTATGTTACAGAGGTGAAATAAAATCCTTATCGTGCACTTGTTCAAAATAAACATGTTTGCATACTAAAAATAGACTAGATTTCCTTCAAAAGATCCATCTGGAGAAATAAAAATGTTCTTATACTCCCTCACTATAAAACTGGCTTACCTCATTATTTACAGCTTTTATCGGAGGGCATGGTTAAGTGAGATGTTACACACACACACACATACACACATATATAACACATAAATTTATATGCATATATAAGTATATGTATATCTACATATAATTATATATTTGTGTGTGTGTGTACATACATACACAGAGACGGAGAGAGAGAGAGAGAGACAACAGTAACTTATTATCTTGTCGCCTTCTCACTTAGAAAGGTAGGATTCAATAATTAATATCCCTTCACAAAACAACAACAGGTACAAGCATAAAATCTTGCAAAAGCCAAACTATAATCAGAATAGGCATCCAGGCTGTCTATTGCACATAAAATTAATTGAACGAAAACAACATGTTATGTAGGGTCTAACAAGCAGCAATTGCAGTAGTTGCAGAAGATTACATATATACAGCTTAATGGACTCAAGTAGTCTTCCCATGGTTTCATAATCTAAAGTAATCAGCCTCCCAACTGGGCATAAACCACAGAACTGAGGCTGCAATACATAGATACACATATCCAAAAGATATGAATTAGGCATTAGGCCCTCAGACACATCCCTCCTCCAATATTCACAAAAAACCCACACCAATGTACAAAAATATTCTCCTACATTCGTATTACATAAAACACGTATATTACCATGTCAGAAAAAAGCCTATTGTACAAGCATTTCTAATTTAAAGTCTTATATGGCATTCCATCTCAGCCAAGGCATAAGTTGTAAGCAATGCCACAGAACAGAACTCACGCCAACTGAATGGAAATTCAAGAAATTTGAAAAGGAACAAGAAAAGAGAAAGTATCAGGACAGAACAAGTGGGAAACTGGGACTAATCATTGAATTGTAGTTCATAATTGGACTCCTAATTACGTACATTGATACCATGGTAAAGGCAGCAGAATATGAAAAGGAAGACAGACCTTAAAAAAAAAAAAAAAACTAACAAAGCACCAAAAAACATGAGCGTTTAAGAAACACGATAATTGTGGTCCTGATCAATTCTTTATCATGTTTGCACAACCTTGTCATGGGCAACTGACTTGAGAGATAACAAAATAGCCTGTGTGCTTTTTGGTGGGCTGTATTGAGAACAGCAGTTAGGATATGGGAATATTGGAACTCTCAGTTAAGGATATTAGAGATAGGATGCATTGCTCATTCAAGAAAAGCAAAGGAGGTAGGTACCAAGGACTATTGCATACTATGAAGACAATCTTCAAACTCAAAGTGAACTTATGATTCATTATTGCATAAGACCAAACAAGCATTTGCAGACAAGCATACCCTAATCAAAACAACAAGGCCACTTGACATATTCTGAATAAGAAAATATGCGTTGACAAAAGTTTCCAATGATTGACCTTCCTAATAAGCTAATTTTTGAACAGGGAAAAAAGGAAAGCTAAGTCGCTAGCCTCCCTACCTCCCCATGACAGATTAAATTCAAGACAGTAAAGTGAAACTAATTGTCTCCTCTTCTTTTTAGTGCATATATAAAAGTGATCCCCCGACCACTGAAACTAATTTAAAGAAAAAACCTTTTTGCAATATTAAAACAGAAAAAATTGGAGTAGACCTTAATAACGTCACGGCTTAAGTCGTTCATATTCTTCACACAAAGAGTAATTCGCTTTCCTTTTTCTGGAATTCGCCCACCAGGCTTCAGCTGCATGGGAAATAATTACTTAGGTAAGAAATTAAAAGTACAGTTAACTTACCATAAACCTCTAATACGGTACTACCCCAAAAAGGGGTAGGTTACTTGTACCTCTGAATTGTGGTAACCACAAGAATCACAAGTGGATGCCATGACTATTACTTCCTGGAAGTATGGGATCTCTGCAGTCAGTTAAGCTCAAAATTGTTTGACTACTTATTGAGAAAGTAGATGTGGTTACTGTGAGTTCCAAATGCATTCACTAAGCAGGTCATACCCACCCAGAACACTTGCATAAAATTATAAGCCCTTAAACCTTCAATTATTTCTACAAGTTTAATGTCAAATGAATTAATAGTACAGTACACGCTACATAAAAATCCCACTAATAAAAACAGCAACTCATCCTAGCTACCAATAATAATATAGAACAGCACATAACTGATTAACTGTAGTAGTTCAAAGGTATGCACCTTCCAAGCTGGAAAGATCTTTTTTAGCATATTCAAGAAGAATTAATTAACTAAATTTGCCTCCCAACACAAAATACTAGTATTAGATTCTCAACATAGTGGTGGCTATCCCGCAACTGATTACACACTTTCTCAATGAGATCTCACTGCTCTCTCTGTCTCTTTCCACATTCTATGTCAACAATGTTCACTATGAATTGAAACAGTTGTATCATGACGATTCAACTTTAATTCACATATCTACCCCAAGCATCTTCACTGGTCTAGGTGTCTATCAGAATAAATGATCCCTTCTATCCACATTTCCAATATGGACAATATTTATTTATTTTCGTTTTTTAAAAAATTCACAATTAAAAGAACCATGCAAATGAACTAAGAGCCTCAATAAAAAGGACTGTCAAAAGAATTCAAAAGTGTAATGTTAGATACGAAAACACTTCCCAACATGCAATTGATGGTGGAAACACCAGACTCAAGAACAAGCACCCACCCTCATTTCACCCAAATCTGCCATCCAACCCCATCCCAACCCCATGTCTGAATAACTACCACTGCAGTCAAATACTAAAGTCTATATAACCTAAAAAGAAATGGAGTACAAATGTGACCACGAGCAATACCCAGCAGCTACAAAATGGGGGTTAGTTACGGGTAAAATTCTAGAATAACTCCACATTTTGAAGATTAGGTTCTGACAAGCCTCCTGATTGCAGGAAATTGGAAAAGAAAATCCAGGGAAAATATCAGTAGTGGTAAATATGCTCCTCAAGCATTTATGAGACCATTAATTACCATGTTAAAAAACCCAAAGAAGATGAAACCTGCAAAGCAATCTACCAAAAAATTTCAACATGATGGCAAGTTGGTCGGAACTTTCATATCTTGCATGCTGAAAAAGTAAAGATGCACAGAAGGACATAGAACAATAAACTAAAAGCTCAAAGTAGCTAGTTGTATTAGCAAATCAAAAATTCCTAACCCAACATGAGAACAATGTAGCAACAAAATAAGCAAATATTGATGGTTGAAATAAATTTAGGAGGTGAAGGATACTCGTGACGAACATTCGAATCTCACACCTAGTGGCACAGGCTCCGCAAGTCGACAGAAAGATCATTACCTACCAAAGCAAACCAACAAAAGCAATATAATATGCCAGGAATGTTATAGAGAACAAGTTCAAACAGAAATTGTTTTCTTCTTTTACCTCCTGTGGTGCAGTATACTGAAACAAAGCTTCTGCTATTTCTGCACTATTACTTTGTGCAATAGCCCGATGTCCAGCTGCTGCTCCAACAGATCCATGAGGTTCCCTTATTTTTTGATCAGAAACACGGGCCATCAACCCTGATGATGGCCCGCTGCCAGGTTCTCCCAACTGTGATGAGTCTACTAGATAGCCTAATGATGCTTGTTGCTCCAGAGTTCGATCATAGAATGTAATAATCAATGATGGATCAGGGGAAGGAGCATACCTGCGCAAATTTTCATATCACTACTTAAATTTAAACAGCCATTGCCGAAGATTCATCACAACAAACCATACAGGAAACCATCAAGTTCGTAGTCCAAAGCAAACCCAAGAGCAATCACAATGGATCTTTGACCAAAAGTCCTCAAGAACTTTCAAGGTTATAATATACATGCATGCATGCCAAGGTGCCTCCAAAAACATACATAACTATGCTTTCCCATGTCTCTTGAGAAAGAGAGAGAGATCACAGCACTTTACAACTGAAACAACCGGAGATGGACAATGAAAGTTCCTGGCAGTAAAAGCAATTGCTTACGGATTCTCAATGAAGCTGTTTCCAGCAGGATCATCCAGAATGAAGGTGAAAGACAAGTCTCCTGCTGCACAAGCTCTTAATTTCAGCAAGAATTGATCGATTGCTTCAGCAGTCTGAGGATCTACTTTCTGCAAAGCCCAGAACAAGGCAGTTAGAAAACCGAAAGAAAGTCATTAACAAAACTAAGCAGCTCAGTGGCTCACACCTTGCGTTCTTCTTGAAGTGCCTGCAATTCATCAGCCGCTCGTACTACAATACCTTCCACCTGAAAATTAATGCAAATGTCCCAAGGGTTCAAACGTAAACCATTATGCAACATACGCAACAAACTCATAGAAACATCAGGGTCATGCTCCAAGTAAATTCATATTTTGCAGCAGCAAACCGTGTGAATATTAAAACAATATGCAGCAATCTAAAACCCATCACAGTAACCTTATAAACAAAGCAACTGGATCTATTACCATCTTATAGCCCTTTACGAAGCTCCCTTCTGGTCAAAATCAATTTTAAAAGAATTCAATGAGTAAGCATACAATTAACGTCCAAATTGAAACAAAGTTGCATCTAAAAGGCTTGTCAATGCACATAAAACAAGAACTTTCCAGTGCAACATCTAGCAACATTTACCAACCTAATGGTTGCTCTTTGTGATGTGATCAATTTGTCAAGGAAGCACTATTAAGTGATTGATTTCCTTTTCCTAACTTTAGTCCTAGAAAGAGCAAAATTGAAAATTTAACTACCAATTACTGTCCAGACATTTTATTCTCATTTCCTTTTCCCAACAGGCTGTCCAGATCCTTTATTCCCATTTCTTTTGAATTGCAAGCCACAAAAGGAAATCAAATAAGAAAGAAGATGAAGAAAGAAAAAGAAACACAGCATGCTCGCAATGAAGTTAAAGTTCATCTGTACTTTAGTAATTTTGTTGTTCTTCAAGCATGAAATGGACACCTCCCATCCATACTGTTATTGTTCTATTCTTGACACATTGCAAATGTGAGCAACACTTCCAATGTGATTCTTAAATTTTTAAAAAAAACTGCTAAAAATTTAAGTACATATTAATTTTATGCTTTTAAAATTTACTTGCACAACTAGCCAGTCACACATAATCAAAGTGGATTCACGTTGACTTCATACTTTTTTTTTTTTTTTTTATCTATAGAGATAATAATTTACCGTTGAAATAGATATGTGAAGGCAGAAACAAATGTTTGAACCTCAAGGATTTATTACAGATAGATATTTTTTACTTTTTTTTATAATCATCAAATAAAAATTAATATATTTAACACTTTTTAAAGACAAAATTATAATATATTTAATTTTAATTTTTTGATAGTCAATCAATATGTGTCATGTATGATAATTATAAAAAAGAAAATAAAAAATAATTGTTACTAATAAAATCTTTAAATCTCAATTTTCAAAGTGAAAGATACATACTTTCAATCACTCAAACGAAACTAAATCCTCCATTAAACTATAAACAAATATGAGCACTTATACTAATATTTCAACTTTTACTTAATTCACCTCCTTTTTCTTTAAAGGAAAAAAACAAAAAAAAAAAAAAAACTCCGAGATTCTTCTCTTATTTTCTTAACTTGAAAAATAAAACTATTCCCAAAATTTTTTTTAATTTTCTTGAAAAAGATAAGTTAAGTAATTTTGTCCTATTCTTTTTCTTAAAAAGGAAAAAATATACTTTCAAAATTTTATTTTGTTTTTCTTAAAAAGTTAAAAAAAAAAAGGAGTGTTGAATTATTTTTTTTTCTTTCAAATAAAAGACAAGCGATAATGAAATTTTTAATGAACTTTTTAATTTTTCCACTTTTTAGCTGACTTGATTTTTAACAAAAAAATTCAAATTCTTTTCTTTGTTTTCCTAACGACCTCGAAATGACCTACCATTTTTACTACCTAGAAAACTTTTCTCTTTAAAAAAATAGCATCTGGGTTGTTGAATAAATTACACGTCCTGCACATGTCTTTTACTGCATTTTGAGGTAGTCAAGTCAACATTAGAAAAAGAAATATATATCTATGTTATATGATTTATACGTAAGTACAAATTGACGAAATTGAGAATTCAACTCGCTTATTTTTGGCCAACCAATTAGAAGGGTACTTATAGGAATTCTGACTCATGAACCCTAATCAAAAAGCTTGTGTCAATTTTTTATAAATTACACTTTAATATTTATGTTTTCAATCATCTCATATTGACCTTAAAAGTTTCCCAAACCTTTCAATCAAGTTCAACTTGTTCTCTATTTTATATTTTCACAATTGTTTTTATGTACCAATGACTATTGGTCTAAGTGGAATGAGTTTGGTTATCCTTAAATAAAGTCACAGATTCAAGTCTTATAGATGGAAAAAGTTCCCCACTGCAAGGGGTCCGACAAAAGTTAAAACCGAATTAGTCGGAATTCAATGTGATTTTCGAGTACTGAAGTGTAGCACCAAAAAAAAACCCAATTACCTTTATATGTGTAACCCATTAAGATCCTAACATATCAACAATGAACATGAATTATAATCTTAAATGATTAGATAAATTAAAATCCTATAATTTATCATTAATTCTGCCATTAATCAATTTATATTTATAGATTATAATTAGCGTTCAGCCACATGTCATGACCACCCAAATATAAGGATCATCAAAATGTGTTTTGACATATCCCTTCAATGCATGGTCTTTAAATATAATTCAATTCTTTCATCATACTAATATCCTAATTAGATATAGAGTAAGAGATTAGTATCTATTTTATTGTATCTAATTATGTTCATCCTCAAATGTAGTTCATTTATTCTATGAATATGATCATAACTCATTCTACCTTGGCCAAAGAATATCTTAAATCAAAATTTTTTTAGAGTAGTAAAACATTATCCCATGATTACTTCAGAATGATGAATTCTTTATTTATCACTCAGCTATCTCCATACAGTTCATATTATACCCAATATAATCCCTTACAATTCAAAGGTTAGATCAAAGTATAATAATTCTTATGTGAGATACCTTGGTGATCTCAAATTTAAGAATTATTTACACAATTGTCGCATGAGCAATTATATAAATACACAAGTTATGTTCCATTTGAGAATTCCCACAATGAGCCAATTTAGTGGATTTATTCATATAACAAGCACTGATATATTTATTTAAGTATCCATGTACTTCAGTTTATAAGACCAATTTCATTCTTCATAAAAAAGAATATAACATGTGTTAGTTGTACGGCTCTATCAAAGTGTAATCTTAATAGAACATCGATTAGGAATATTTAAGAATAATACATTGATGTAATAATTATCTCATAATTGTGATCCAATTATAATTAGTTTTACAAAGTATATTTATTCTATGAACTTTATTTTTAGAGTTTTCTGATAGTTCTATCATGTATATAAACAATACTAAAGATAAAAAATATCTTTATTAATTAAATTGTATATATAAAATATGTAATATGTATTTAAACAACTAACTCATTTTTTTTTTTTGGTCTATAAACAAAATTGTATATATGTATTTAAACAACTAACTCATTGACAACTAAAGAACACACTAAAACTTATTACATGTTCTAAGCCTAAAGAGATCAAGCCTAGGAGTATCCAGGGCCAATCTTTTGAGGGCCGAAGTAGGCTTACTATGCCATGCGATGCTCATGGGCTTTGTTGAGCATGCATTGCTACTGGAAGGCTTAGTAGTTGAGCACAAATGGAGCACTAATAGAGTCATCATTTAATTAAGTGGAGCTTTAGTCAAGTAGAGTTTTAATTTTTTACAATTTGTTTTCAAAATTTCAAATTTTTTCTTAAATGTCACATCATCATATTATGATGATGTGGCATCCAAGTCAGCATTAATCGACTAACATAACATGCTAAAATGATGTTTGTAGTGGCACACAAATGGAAAAAATCCCAAATTATTGGCAAAGAAAATGTTAGAGGCCAATTTTAAAAAGAAAAAACATTATGAATCTAGTTTAAAAAGTAGTGAAACAGTGTAACCCAATTTTGGGTCTTTGCCCAATATAATCTGTGATATTTCTCAAACTATTGGTTCTTGTAGCCTGACATGTAGCTTTTTCGGCATAGTTTGGCCAATTATAGATTGACAAGTCAACGCCAATCACAATGCATCATGTGTTATCAGTTGTATTAGTGAATCAATAATGGTGCAATATGTCGATAGACGAATTATTTTGTGACACATGGCATTACAGTAGTCAACCAACCATCTCATGACACATCACAAATATACATACCAACAAGTGGCAACTTCTTGTTATGTGTTACGTTGAAGCATTTCATGGTGGCTGACTCCATCCTATATATATATATATATATATATATCTATATATATGTCTCAATTGTTTCATGCTTTAATGATTTTGATATGTGCTAAATCAACACAGGATTTCCTAAAATAAAGAAAGGAAACCGAGCCTGATTTATTGATAAGATTCAATCATGAGAGAGGGGAAGAAAGACAGAGAAGGAAGGAGAGCTTTGTTATTCATTCTTCGTTATTTTCATTCTATACAAGAAATGGTATTTAACAACATCACTCCCTTAATATCTGGCCCTACACGTGTCTTAATCCCAATGGTGGAATACTAAAAACAATAGTAATGTATTCACACTTGTAAAAATTCTTCCCTGCTAAGCTCAGCCTTGTCCTCAAGGTTGAAACATGGTCTGATGGTGAAGATGAAACATCTACCAAGTGTAATCACAGCATAAGCAGCAACCACCATCCATAGTACCATCAACGAAAGTCAGAGCCATTGACAGCCAGTGAAGTAACAAATAGCCTTGCCAGCATTTCCTGCAGAGTTGAACACTCCAAATTGACAATTATAAAACCCTTTAACTACCCTCAAGTTTGCAAATTCAACACACTGCAACCTTCAAATTCAGCAAGGAAAATGCAGCCATAAACCACAATGCATCCCTGCAATTGTATCTGCTTATGTCCACTTGTTATCTTCAAGGTAACCGCATCGTGCCACCAAATGAGAAGATGCCAATGCCACCCACACAAATGAAAATTGGCCACCGAATGAGAAGATGCCAATGCACACAAATGCAAACTGGGAATTCTTGCAACAAATCCAATGCAACAAGTTATACACTCAATGGCAAACAGGGAAGTAAGTGACCCCCTAATATTGTTCACAGTTCCACCCTTGTCAAGGAATCCAAGTGCTGAATTAACAAATTGCTTCCATGTGATAGGCAGAACAAGACAACCCAAATTCCCCAAGCAAGAATCGCCTATAGTAAGTCTGATTACCCCCACTTCTAAAGAACTTATAGCATTAGGATACCTAGTACTCCAGTCGCCAGCAAGGTACCCAAGTGACATAAACTCACATTCATAATTCCAATCATCAATCATTCTTTGTTGATGTCTTCTGTAAGTATGGATCACCACATGATACAGGCCAGTCATGGCTTCGTTGGAGTGGTGACTGGTCCAAGACTTCAAGAGAGATTTGTCAGGACCACCCAATTTGCTTGCTTTATCTTCAACAATAAACTGAACAAGTCCAAGTCTTGTTGGTTTCGCATAGAATTCTAACAAACTGTCAGTTATATTGGAGGAATTGGGTTGAAGTTTCACTGCAAAAACTTCAAGAATGTGTGAGACCCAATTCTTTTGAAGAACATACGTGACACCTCTATAAGTGGAACCCAAAAAGCCACCAAATAGATTTCTCTTGAGTAATTCAGTGAGACCCAAATACATAATCAAAGTTGCTTTTTCAATCTTCAAGTCAAAACAACTCATATAACCATTCAAGATTCTAAAATCAAAAGCATCATCTTCAAACACATACCCGTTCTTCACACCAAGATTCAGATAAAAAATTGTATCTTTATTGATGCTCATCCCATAATGCAAACCAACACAGGAGCTCATTACCATTCCATCAAATTTTCATACTTCCTAGCCACATATGAATTCTCAGTTGTCTCACCAATTTCACTAACTATAAAAGAAGAATCGAATGAGTGAGCCTTACCCAATGCACAAGAACCTTTTACTATTTCCAATTCACTCATGGTGATTGAACAATCTTTAGACTCAATTTATCCGATTGTAGAATCTTCAGGGGCTCTAAAGAATTTTGTGCACTTGTCAGTCATAACAACAAATTCTCTTATTACGATCCCATTAACAACTTCTTGCCCTTCTGTGGTGTTAATTTCGTGTACTGCCCATCAACTTCTATGGCTTCTGTAGTCAGGTTTGTTGGGTTATCATCAAGATATGCCTTGTCACTCTTGGGGTCTGTAAATCTTGGGAACCAGAGTTGTAGAAAGTGGTGATACTGGAAGGTGATTTAGAATGAATGAATTGCGAGGTGGCTTCAGTTAATTTGGCAAGGCAACGAGCATCATCAAGAGTTTTAGGGCAAAATAACCGCACTCCATTTTGTAATTCTGGGTTTAACCCAGAAACAAAACAATCCACAGCATAGACTTCAGGTATAGAATTTGGATCATATAGAGAACAAAATTGATCAAAAAATTCTTGTATGGTACCATTTTGTTTGAGATGGCAAAGATTCAATTGCGAGAATGGATTCAGGGTCTGAGCTTCAATGTCTTTTATTGTTGTGGAAGATGAAAAGAAGAACTTTGTAAGCAACAAGAAATGAAGATGAACAAGGTTTAGAAGTAACAGAGAGGGATCCAAGGATCAACAGGATTTCCTAAAATAAAGAAAGGAAACTGAACCTGATTTACAGAGAAGATTCAATCAAGAGAGAGGGGAAGAAAGACAGAGAAGGAAGGAGAGCTTTGTTATTCATTCTTCGTTATTTTCATTCTATACAAGAAATGGTATTTAACAACATCACTCCCTTAGTATCTAGCCCTACATATGTCTTAATAATATTAACAGTAATTACTAATTTTATTATTTTTTTATTGAGTAAAATTAATTTATAATTTAATATTATTTAAATATTATTTTTAATTTTTTATTTAAGTAAATTTAATTTATTGTGTAATATAAAATTATGAGTAAATTACTTTTATTAAAAAAAATCAAAATAAAAACCTCCGATACTAATAACAAATAGTAATGTATTCACACTTGTAACAGATTTTATCTTTTTTTTTTCTTTTCTCTCTTGTCATTCATTCTTTGCTACTCTTAAACTCTTCAAGATAAGTAGTAAACTAGTTCACTTGTCTGAGGTACACAAGATTATTTATTACATTCGTATTTTTTGAAAAATTTATATCAGTATTTTAAAAAGATTAAAGTATAAGAGTTGAAAAATTTTGAAATACTAAAATTCAAGAGTTACAATATAGAAAAAAAATATTATGATGAAAATTAACATATTAGAGCATAAAGTAACAAAAGAATTTGGTTCTTTACTTCTTCTTAAAGAACAAAAAAAAAAAAAACAAAGCATGATATTTAAATACACTCAATTTCAACAATTTTTTCTAAAATGTTCAATACACTAAACACAGAGACAAAAAGATGGAGATATATACATATAGAGACAAAAGTAGATTCCGGCTGCAACGCATGTTGAGACTTTCGACCTGGTAAAGAAGGACATCAGTAACATCGTCGGCGAATTCCACCGCCGATCTAACATCGTCCACTATTCTGCCCTTATTATTAAGATTTTGGGCGTCCATTTTTCAGTACTATTTTTTTTTAATTTTTTTTTTACAAACTTAGTATATGAGAAGCTATCATGACCACACCATATTAAAAATTAAAAAAAAAAAGAAAAATGTAGTAATTTTCTAGTTCTATCTCTATTAATTCCCTATTAAATTCGGTATATATTTTATAGTCATAAGATAGAGATAGTGAGAAAATTTATGCAAACTATGGGAAATATTTCCTATACTCAATTAATGTTGTGCTTCAAATTTTAAAAAATAAAAATTAATATACTTTAATTTTTTTAATGCTAAAACATTTCACACACATTCACACAAAATACTTTTAATTTGTATATAACGTTTGAAATGTAATTAAAATTTCTTTTAATTCAATTTCAAAATGCCATGTCATCATTACTCTGCCACATGGCATGTTGATCTAGCAAGTTTTGTATGAGGTGGCGTCCCCGTCAATGACACGTAAGTAGACTTAATAGAGAAAACATAAATTAGGTCGATTTAAATTAATAGACGTAATGTATTGGATAGATTTAAAAAAAATGTTTTGTACGAAAATTACTCCAAAACCTTTTGGAGTGAAGTTGATCATTAAGCATTAATAAAATAAAGAAGCTTATCTGGCTGCTAGTTCCCACCCTTATTTTCCTTATAAAAATAAGGTTATTTGGTTCTTAAATGAATTTGTTGAAGCAAAAACTAAATTTTCAACATGACATCTTTATTGATTGTGCTGGCACAAGTGAGAGAAGCGCACGAAGGCTTGCCTTGCTATGGAAGGATCCTTTTTTTGTTTCTTTGCGGACCTATTTGGACCACCATATTGATGTGCTTATCAAAGATAACTTATAGCAAATGGAGTGGAGATTCAGGCACTTACATGGGTGGCCAGAGGATTGTGACAAAAATGAGACTTGGGCGCTCCTCCAATCACTCAAAATTAAGTCTACTTTGCCTTGGCTTTGTTGCGGAGATTTCAACGAGATTATGCTTTTTTTTTTTTCCTGAAAAAGTAAGGGGTAGACCACGGCCTGTAGAGTTCATAGTGGCGTCCGAGTAGACTATGGAGAATTGCCACCTGTATGACCTTGGCTGTCGGGGCTTTGAATTTACATGGACCAATAGTCAGATGACATTGAATAATGTTCAGGAATGACTAGATCCAGCTTTTGCCTCATATTTTATATGAGCAAATTTATATGGCCAGATAAAATGTTCTAGATTTTGTTTCGAAATAAACTGCGTCTGTTATTTTTTAAATTGTAACTGATATTTTTGAAATATAAAAATAACAAGTGTTGTAAAAATATCAATTTTTATTTTAAAAATAACAATCACGATTCCATTCGAAACAAAAATTGACACACCAAATATCGGCCCATATACATTTTCTCGTTTTATATATCAAGATTTGGCTTTGATCATAATCTGTAGTATAATAGTCTATCCCAAACTCCTGTAGACCGGCAACAGAAGAGGAAAGCCTTTCGTTTTGAAGGCATGTGGCTTCAGAATCTTTCTTGTACTGAAACTATTTTTGAGGCATTGAATCAAGCTCGACACGTTCATCAAAGCTGGAATATCTCGGCAATGCTAGCTTTTTGCGCTAAGAAACTATCAGACTTGGAGCGGCGTGTTTTGGCAATATCAATGCCACAATTCGAAATCTCAAGGAGCAGCAATAGGAGTTGGAAAAGCTTCCAGCACTCTTGGATACTATAGCTGCTGCATTGAAAAATTTACAAGATGAGATTGATGAGATGCTTGCAAATGAGGAAGTATTGTGGGCACAACGATCGAGAGAATGAAGGCTTCGAGAGTGGGATAAAAATACTTGCTTCTTCTATGGTTGGCATTTTGTGGCGGCAACAAAGAAACTTCATCCGTGAGATGCAAACTGATGATGGAAGGCTATTAACTACGACTGACTTTATTGTTGCCGAATTTTTGTCATATTTTCAGGGTCTCTTTTGCGCTCAAGGAGAAGGAGAAGCAGAAGGAGACTTCGACCATGTTCCTGATTCCCTCTCACCAAAGGTCATTGAGGCTAGGAATGTACACTGGAATCGGTAGTTTCCTCAGCAAGAAATTTTTGAGGCCATGAATGCACTCATTGAAGGCCTTTGGACCAAAAGGGACACCAGCCCTATTTAATCAATCATGTTGGCAGATTGCTGGGAATAATGTGGTCGCAATGGTGCTTGGCATTCTTAATGATAGAGGTGATTCGTCTCTTATCAATCACACTAATATTTGCTTGATCCTGAAGGTATCCTCACCGGTGTCCTGCAAAGACTTCAGATCCATCAATTTGTGTAATGTGATTTTTAAAATTATTACTAATGCACTAGCTAATAGATTGAAGCTAATACTATCATAGGTGATATTGAATGCCTAGGTGCTTTTCGTTTTGATCGTTTTATTACTGACAATGCATTGGTAGCCTTTGACATTTTTCATAGCATGAAGCAAAGATATAAAGGCAAGGAGTCATTTATGACACTAAAAATAGACATGAGCAAGGCATAAGAACGAGTTGAATGACTATTTCTTGAGACATTTATAATTTGCATGGGCCTTCAAGATAGTTGGGCACAGTTGGTAATACGGTATGTTCCAACGATTTCTTATTCTGTTGCGTTCAATTCTATGCCTAGTGAATCCTTTCATCCTTTAAGCAGCGTGCGGCAGGGTGATCCCTTATCACTGTTCTTATTTTTATTATGTGCTAAAGGTTTCTCAGCCTTGTTGAGTAAGGCAACTAATTTTGGTAGCATCAGTGGGACTCAAGTTTATCACCGATCTCTAGTGGTTACACATTTGTTCTTTGTAGATGATAGCCTGATTTTTTTTTATAACTGCTGTACAAAAATGCTAAACTTTAAAAGTTCTCCTCTCCTAGTATGAGCATGGCTTGGGCAAAAAATCAATTCTGAGAAGACAGAGCTCTTTTTAAGCTGCAATGTTCTTCTCATAGACAAAAATGCTATTGAAGAGTGTTTGGATATTATGGCTATAGAGCGTCCTCATAGATATTTTGGCTTTCATATGGTTGTGGGCTATTCTAAGAAGAAGACTTTTGAATTGTTTCTGTATTGAATAAAGAAGAAACTAAGTGGATAGAATGGAAAATGACTTTCTAGAGCTGGCAAGGAAGTACTGATCAAAGCTATAATCCAGTCGATTCCCACTTATTTTATGAGCTACTTTCTTCTATCAAAAAATCTATAATGAGGTAGCCCAATTAGCAAATCGATTTTGGCAGGAGAGATAAGAAGATAAAAATAAAATTCATTGGGCTTTAGAGAAATTTACTTCCAACACCCTCAACTTTGTCTTTATTACAAAAAAACATACTATGTTATCAGTAATTACAAACATACTGAGACAATTGACAGATAGTCAAACAGAATGAAAATAATGAAAAGACAAAAGTGCCTACATTTTTGTCTTTCCTATCAAACCTCTCACGATTCTCTCCAAAGAAATTCCTCAAAATCATTCACAAATCCTAACCCAACCTTCGAAATCTCTAATAAAAAGCTTCCAATTGCACTATAAATCATACGTACTTCTAGTAAAGAAGAGGAACTTAATCTAATACCCATGAAGGACCACATAAATCTTGATTCACAGACTAGGAAACCTTCTTCGAGGAGGGATTTTTAAGTGATTGCCACGAGTTTCTAATCTGCTGCTTCATTTTTCAGCAAGAAATTGCATAAATGGAGGCAAAAGTAAAAATTAAAGAAGTGGAATCCTCTAAATCTTTCACACAGTTCTATATTCTAACCCAAACACTTTTTTCTTTCTGTTGATATAATCTTATAGACATCCAAGAAGACAACAAAATTTTTGTTTCAGTTAGCGATGAGCTCTATCATTCTCTTATACAGGTTAGCCAACCTTCTTGAAGAGGCTAAGAAAGATTTTGAAGGTCCAGGTAGTAGGTAATATTTTTCACTTCACAAGTTTTGTAATTCCCCAAAATTTTCTTCGGCCATTATTCATTTTCTCCTTTTATGATCCTCTTTTACCAATTTTTATAATCAGCACGCTTGGAAGCTATGTGCAATTTTGAATATGTGTGCATTTACTATATTCCCACGTGTGCAAGGATATTATGCTTGGAGCTTTTTTATTTTAGGCATAATAGCCAAATATTTGAATCGATTCTTTTTCCTCCTCTGTTTTCGTGAGACCCTTGTCGAAGTAGGGAGGAAAATGTTAAAGCTCTTCAGCATTGATGTTTTGGAGCTGTTTCAGATTGGCTTGAACATTTTAAAGCTTGAAATGTATTCCTCTTGTTGCTGCGCAGCTATGACAGTTGGAGAGTATTCAAGTTTATGTTCAATACTAATCTTGTTAATTAGCTCATTTTGTTGTAATCAATTAACTTGGTCATGATGTAAATGAGGTATGGAACACCTCATGGTTGTATTGACTTTACAAACAAGTAATCATAGTAGTTGGTATTTGAGATTACTTGTTTCTTATTCTTTTGTACTATGAGCATGGCTGCATGTACCAGAGTATGGGCTTATATGCCTTGTACTTTAATTTTGTAAGTTTGTAAGCTTTATATCTCAAGCAATACAATCTTATGGGTTAAGCCTTTATGCAATGCAATTCGTTTTTCTCTCTTCTGCTTCTTCTTGTCTTTCTCTTTCTTATTCACTCTGTTCTAAGAGGTTCATCAATCCTTGAAGCTTTTGTCCTGCTGCTTTTATTAAGATATTAGCTGTCTTTGTTTCAATAGCAGCCTTCAAAGTGGTATTAGAGCACATTAATGATCTTAGAGTGATCTGTGGTGTGTGAAAATTAGAGTGAAACTTGTGAGATTGAGAGAAAACACTTGGGAAAACACTTGTGATTGAGCTCACACTGTACTAGTGTCAGAAATTTCTGAAATTTCAATGACTTCAACCAACTTTTCTCCTACTCCTCCACCAAAATTCTTTGGGGAAAATTATCTGCAATGGTCTATTATGATGAAAACATATCTGAAAGCATTTGACTTGTGGGATGTAACAGAGATTGGAGGTAAGCTTCCAGCTTTGCCAACAAATCCTACTATTGCCAACATGAAGAACTACAGTGAGCAAATGTCAAAGCATTTTAAGGCTTTGTAATGTATTCAATCTGCAGTCTCTGAGGTAATTTTTATTAGGATTATGGCATGTGAAACTCCCAAAGCAGCTTGGGATAGGATTAAAGAGGAGTATGGTGGTACTGTGAAGTCTAAGAATATGCAAATTCTCAATCTTAGAAGAGAATTTGAAATGCTGAAAATGAAAGATTCAGAATCTATCAAAGAGTATAGTGATAGAGTTATGAAAGCAGTGAACCAAATAAGAGTACTTGGAGAGGATTTATCAGAGAGAAGAATTGTGGAAAAGGTTCTTGTTACAATACCTGAGAAGTTTCAATCAAAGATAGCAGCTTTGGAAGAAGTTAAAGATATGTCTCAGATCAGTTTTTTCTGAACTTATGAGCACACTTCAAGCACAAGAACAAAGGAGAATGATCACGCTAGGAGGTACAACTGATCCTTCCAAACTTGGCACTTCCACAGAAGGTGCTTTGTTTGCTTCAATGAAAGGTAAAAATCAGTCTAAAAGGCTACAAGCTGACAGAGAAGATAGAAGGAGTGCAGAAGGTGTAACTGCTGCTAGAAAAAAGACTTATGAGCCATGTGAATACTGCAACAGATCAACTGACTTGCCCAAAAACTGTTGGAGCAGGCCTGATGCAATGTGTACCTTTTGTAATAAGAAGGGACATGTTGAGAAAGTTTGTAAAAGCAAGAGAAAGCAGCAAAGGCAACAGAGAAAGCAAAAGGCTCAGATTGCAATTGGTGATGTTCAGAACCAAGAGCAGGAGCTATTTATGGCTACATGTGAGTCAACAAACCTTGACATGCAGATGTGGCTCATTAACAGTGGTTGCACACATCACATGACCTCAAACTTATCAGCATTCAAAGTGCTTGACAGGTCTTTCAATTTAGATGTCAGAATTGGCAATGGAGTTCTTCTCAAGGCTCAAGGCAAAGGAACAGTTGTTATAAACACTTATTCAGGTACTAAACAGATTCATGATGTGCTTTTGGTGCCTGAAATTGAACAAAGTCTTTTAAGTGTTGGACAAATCCTTGAAAAGAATTATTCTTTCTTGTTTAAAGATAATTCTTGTACTATAGTTGATCCTGCTGGTACTGAACTTGTATCTGTTGAAATGAAAAGAAAAAGTTTTTATCTTGAGCCTGCTAAACTCTGTAATTCTGCACTTCCTGTAATAACTGATGAGACAACTTTATGGCATAATAGATGGGGACACTATCCCTATGCTGGATTATTAAACATGCAGAAGAAGATGCCGGTATCTGATATGCCTAAAATTTCAGAAAGCTCAGGTGTTTGTGATATATGTTTGTAGGGCAAACAAACCAGAATACCTTTCAATGCAAATCAAGCTTGGAGAGCCAAAGAAAAGTTACAGTTGGTTCATACAGATGTATGTGGACCAATGAATACTGAATCTTTGATAGGAAGCAAGTATTTTTTGCTGTTTGTTGATGACTTTTCCAGGTTTTGCTGGGTTTATTTTCTGAAGCATAAGTCAGAAGTTGCTGATCAATTTCAGAAGTTCAAACAATTAGTTGAAAATCAGTCAAACAGCAAAATCAAAATACTCAGGTCAGATAATGGGACTGAGTAAACTTCAGTTTCATTCACTCAGATTTGCACTGATGCTAGCATTCAGCATCAATTCTCCTCACCTTACACACCACAACAGAATGGTGTGAGTGAGAGAAAGAATAGAACTGTGGTTGAAATGACCAAATGCTTGCTGCCGGAAAGAAATATGCCAAACAGGTTCTGGGCTGAAGGTATGCATACTGCTGTATACTTGCTTAACAAGTTACCAACCAAAGCAATTAAAGGAAAAACTCCTTATGAGGTATGGAGTGAAGCCTGTTGTAAGTCATCTCAGGATATTTGGGTGTGTATGTTACTGTTTGGTGCCAGACAACAAAAGAAGAAAGTCTCACTTCCAAGGCTTATAGAGTCTATCATGTGAAGTCAGGAAAGATTCTAATAAGCAGGGAAGTAAAGTTTGATGAAGATAGAGCATGAGACTAGGGCAAGACAGATGAGAATTAGCATAAAGATATTGTAGGTAAATTATATTAACCTGCTGATATTGATAATGAGATCAATTCAGAGGATGAAAATGATGAACACTATGCAGGAGCTTGAGAGGCTTCATCATAGCTAGCTGGCTCCAAAATAGCTACATTACTCCTTTCATAAAAGTCTTTGACATGATAGAATTAGGCAAAATGGCTTTTTTCCTTGGCTTACAAGTTCAACAGACCAATGAAGGAGTGTTTATTAATCAAGAGAGGTATGCAAGAGAAGTTTTGAAAAAGTTTAAGATGGACACTTGCAAATCCATGCCCACTCCAATGATGGTGAATAGCAAGTTAAGCAAGGATGATGATGCAGAAAAGACCAATGAGAATGTGTATAGAAGTCTCATTGGATGCTTGTTATATCTCACAGCTTTAAGACCTGATCTCATGCATTTTGTTAGTGTGCTGTCCAGGTTTATGCATGCTCCAACCAAGCATCATTTTAAAGCAGCTAAGAGAATTTTGAGGTATGTTAAAGGTAAAATTGGACTTGGAGTGTTGTTTGAAAGGACTGAAGATGGTAGATTGATTGGTTTTACAGACAGTGACTGGGCTGGTTTAGAGGACATGAAGAGTACTTCTAGGTATATGTTCAGCTATGGTTCAGGTGTGTTTTGCTGGAATACAAAAAAGTAGACTATTGTGGCACAATCAACAGCTGAAGCTGAATACGTTGCTGCAACCTTAGCTGTTAATCAAGCCATTTGGCTTAGGAACTTGCTTGTGGATTTGAAACAGAAACAAATAGAAGCAACACTAATATACTGTGACAGTCAGTCAGCAATTGCCATATCAAGGAATCCAATCAATCATGGAAGAATAAAGCATTTCAAGATAAGACTTCAATATTTGAGAGAAGCTCAAGCGGATGGAAACATCAAACTGGTTTATTGTTCCTCTGAAAACCAGCTTGCTGATATACTTACAAAGGCTTTGCCAAAAGTCAGATTTGAGGTTCTGAGATCAAAATTGGGCATGCAAATGTTCAATACCAAGGAGGAGTGTTAAAGCTCTTCAGCATTGATGTTTTGGAGCTGTTTCAGATTGGTCTTGAATATTTTAAAGCTTGAAGTGTATTCCTCTTGTTGCTGCAGCAGCTATGACAGTTGGAGAGTATTCAAGTTTACGTTCAATACTAATCTTGTTAATTAGCTCATTTTGTTGTAATCAATTAACTTAGTCATGATGTAAATGAGGTATGGAACACCTCATGATTATATTGACTTTATAAACAAGTAATCATAGTAGTTGGTATTTGAGATTACTTGTTTCTTATTCTTTTGTACTATGAGCATGGCTGCATGTACCAGAGTATGGGCTTATATGCCTTGTACTTTAATCTTGTAAGTTTGTAAGCTTTATATCTCAAGCAATACAATCTTATGGGTTAAGCCTTTATGCAATGCAATTTGTTTTCCTCTCTTTTGCTTCTTCTTGTCTTTCTCTTTCTTATTCACTCTGTTCTAAGAGGTTCATCAATCCTTGAAGCTGCTGTCCTGCTGCTTTTATTAAGATATTAGCTGTCTTTGTTTCAATAGCAGCCTTCAGAAAAACATAGCCATTGGGTGGGTTGGGTACAAATGCAATGTCATCTTTGAAGTTTAAATTATGGAAGTAGGAGCCCGTGGCATTTTGGGAGTTGGGTGTTGGCGTGTGGTAAAAAAATAATAAAAAAATCACTCTATTTTGAAGTAAGGGGGATGCCTTTTGAAGTCTTTAGGGAAGACCCAGATACTCAAATCCTAGTTAAAGAACCTCCAGCATTGGCTAACATAAGTTAATGACTCCTGCTAGCGATTTGAGGAGCTGTTATATTCAATGCAATATGTATTGAGGACACTTTAGACCTTTTATGGCAATTATAATGGCTGTTTTGTTCTTAAATCGAATGTCCACTAACAACTATTTGATAGAATGTGTTTTTTATAACAATAAATAAAATTTGATTTGTTTCCTATAATTACTAATAATATGGTATGCTTTTTGTAATAAAGGCAAAGTTAAGGGTGCTAAGGACAAATTTTTGTTAGGCCTCATTGGAGCGGATGACTTTGGCAACAAAAGGAGGGTGGGCTTGGCTTCAAGGCTTTTCAATGCTTTAATCATGTCATGCTTGGAAAGCAAGCCTGGAGACCAATGACTAGCATAGATTCTTTGTTGGATCAGATTTATTAGGCTCAGTACTATCTCAATTTTTCTTTTCTAGGCGCAGGAACGGGTTACCGCCCAAGCTATGTATGGCATAACATACTTGAGTCTAGATCCTTGCTTTATCTTAACATTAGATAGAGGGTATGTGATGGCCATAAAATTAAACCAAAATGGTTTCAAAGTACTCTCGCTTCGACTACCCTAGATATTTGACATAGTGGCATGCCTGATTGATGAGGATGCATAGGGTCTACTGGAGTCTTCCATGACATATTTTCATGCCCGATGAATGTGAGCAAATTTTGTCTTTGCCACTCTGTGGGAGGGGTGGAAGACAAGATTGTGTTGCATTACAATATGATGGGGCATCATACGTTGCATGTTACATATCAACTTGCACGGCCTGAAGCCCAACATCACTCTAAATCAGGGGGATGTCTCACTTATTCCTCCTTTAGAGGGTGGAATTTTATTTGGAAGCTAGCTATTTCAAATAAAGTGAAGCACATTTTTTGGAGAGCATCTCATGATTTCTTGCTAAAGGCTGTCAATTTAGCCAAAAACGGTGATACACTTGATACTACGTGCCAACATTTTGGAATGGCATGTAGCTACCCTCTCACGAAGCCTACTGATAGTCCTCTAAATAATCCCACCTTTTAACCTTCCCTCAACCTGCACCCGACAATGAGCTTTCTATACCACTCTTTAACAACGTAGCTTCAGTGCCACCACCGCTACCACTGCAAAAGCCAAAGAGAAGGTCCATATATGTGAATGCTTTGGTTGCTCATGTTGGGAAAACTAAAGCTGGAAAAGGACCAAAAAAGGTCCTGCATGCAATTATGGGAGACCCAAGTCAGGAAACCACTGATTTCTCCATCTTTAGCAGTAACATTCAACAGAGAAATAAGTTGTTACGTTCTGAGCAAGACTCCCCAGCTACACCTATGGACAATGAAGCTGCAAAACATAAGGAAGTTGTGTAGACCTGTTGGGCAAAAATTGGGAATTTTCTTTGACAAGAAAAAGTCAATGGTGTTTGATAGACTGATTGAGATGGATACGGAAGAGGAAGCAGTCTGGTTGAAACAGCAAGAGGAGGCTGGTGGCATTCAAGAGTAGTTGTTTTGGGTCAGTCCTTGTAAATGAGGTAATTTCATTTTCCATGATAAGTTTGCTAAGTTGGAATATTCGTGGCCTCTTGAGTGGGGCCAAAAAAAGGCTGTTCAGATGCTTATTCGAAAAAAGAATGTTGGTTTTGTGCTTATAAAAGAAACTAGACTGGAAAAGTTCTTAGTAAGGGCAATAAAGTCCATTTGGGGTCCGAGTAAGTGTAAATGGGAGTTTGTTGCATCCACTGGTAATTCTAGCGGTCTTCTTTCAATTTGGGACTCGACGAAATTTGTTTCAGAAATGTTGTGAAGGGAGATAGGTGGATATTAGTTTTTGGGCACTTCCTAGAATTTAATCTAAAGTGCCATATTGTTAACGTTTATGGCCCTAATGATGACACCAATCGAAGAGAGTTATGGCTAGAATTGCTGCAACATTTCAGGAATTCCAACGATTCATTCATACTTGGAGGGGATTTCAACACAACTCTCAAGCTAGGTGAACTAAACAATTGTAATGGAAGAATAAGTCTTGGAATGAGGGAATTCGCAGAGTTCTTGGATTCAGTGGAGGTTGTGGACATGCCACTCATAGATAGACAGTTTACTTGGGCTAATACTCAGTCCATGAGCAGGATAGACAGATTTTTGCTTAGTCTTAGCATCTTATCTACCTTCCCTAACATGAGACAATGGTCCCTCAACAGGGGTCTCTCAGATCAAACGTCAGTTCTTTTGGAGTCAGAAGTCAATAATTGGGGACCTAAGACATTCCGTTCCTTAAATTGTTGGCTTAAGCATCTCGGATTCATTGAGATGATAGGCAGCATATGAAGGGATTATGATAGTATTGTTAGTGGTCCTCTTAAATCGGTGGCAAAACAAAAAGCATTAAAATCTTATCTCAAGAAGTGGAATGTGGAAACCTTTGGAATTGTAGACTCAGAGATAAGGAAAAGTGAGTATAAAATTGGAGATTTAGATAAACAACAAGAGCTATGTCCACTATCAGCAGACCAACTATTGGAAAGGAAGTCTCTCTATTTGAAGCTAAAGGAGAAACATAATTTGCAAGAATCAATATGGAGGCAAAAGTCATGGCATCAATAGATTAAAGAAGGGGATCATAATAATCGCTTTTTCTACATTATTGCTTCATCCAGGGCTTGTCGAAATTACATAGGTTGCTTATGGTCCCCTGTGCGTATAGTGAGGGATGTAATGGGTATTCGCTTGGAGATTTACGATTACTTTCGTGGCATATACACTGAACCTTATTTACATAGACCATCAGCTAGGAATTTGGGTTTTAAAAAACTTTCTCAAGCTTCAGTCTGTTTCCTAAAAGTCCTGTTGATGAAGAGGACGTAACAAAGGCGATGTGGGATTGTGATGGTAATAAAGCGCCAGGGCCTGATGGATATAATTTTGCCTTTTTGAAGGCATGTTGGGCACATGTTAAGGAAGATATTGTTGCCCTAGTTCTGCACTTCTTCTCCTCCTCAAAATTGCTAAGGTCTATAAATTCTTCTATTGTTATTTTAGTCTTTCATACTTTTTTTCTCGCACTTTTTACCTTTTGTACTCTTGCAGGCAAGGGGTTTGCATTTGTTGTTGTTGTTATCATGCCTTTTACACTCGTGCAGGCTAGGATTCTGGTTTTGTTGTTGTTACTGTCTAGCATTTTGTACTTGTGCAGTTAAAGAGTACGCTTTATTGTTGTTGTCTATTCTTTTTTACTCACACGACCTAGGAGTATGCTTTTGTTGTTGTTACCATCTCGCCTTTCATACTCATGTGGGCAAGCAACATGCTTTGTTGTTGCCGTCTTGCCTTTTATACTCTTGCGCTCAAGGAGTCTGCTTTTGTTGTTGTTACTGTCTTGTCTTTTATGCTCGTGCAGGTAAGGATTTTAGTTTTGCTATTGTTGTCGTCCCGTCTTTTATGCTAATGCGGGCTAAGCATAAATTTTATTGTCGCACTTTTCGCCTTTTATACCCTTGTAGGCAAAGAGTCTTCTTTTACTGTTGTTTCCATCTCGCTTTTACACTTGTACGGGCAAGGAGCCTGGTTTTGTTGTTGTTATTGTCTTGCCCCCTATACTCGTGCTGGTAAGGAGTTTGCTTTTGTTGTTGTTGTTGTCTCGCCTTTTACACTCGTGCAGGCAAGCAACATGCTTTGTTGTTGCCATCTCGCCTTTGCTTGTATAAAATAATTGCCAAAATTCTAGCCAATAGAATTAAAGAGTTATTGGGGAGGTTGTCAGCAACAACCAAACTGGTTTTGTGCATGGAAGATAGATTTTAGATGGAGTATTTATGGTGTCAGAGTTAATACATTCCCTGAAAAGGGGTAATCAGTCGTGGGTACTTTTCAAGCTAGACTTTCACAAAGCTTTTGATTTCGTCTCATGGGCTTACCTTGATAGTATTATGGAGTATATAGGTTTTGGTGAGAAATGGAGGTGTTGGATCAAGGAATGTATATTTATAGCTCATATCTCAATTTTAGTTAATGGGTCTCCAACTCAGGAAATTCAATTGCAATGGGGCTTAAAACAGGGGGATCCACTCTTTCCCTTTTTCTTCATCTTATCTATGAAAGGCTTATCTTGTTTGCTTCAGAAGGGAGATGAACTGAATCTTTTTCAAGGACTATCCATAACTAGTCCTAGTTCAGTTTTCACTGTCACACACTTACAATTTGTAGATGACACTCTCATTTTTTTGCAAATAAGACAATGAAGGGCTACGGAACATGAAAAGGCTTCTAAGGTGTTTTGAGCTACTTTCAGAACTCAACGTAAATTTCTATAAAAGTTCAATGGTGGGGGTCAATATTGATAACTAATGGTTTCTTTCTACAGCTTCAGAGCTACAAACTAAGCTGGAATTTCTCCCATTTAAACATTTTGGTTTGCCTTTAGGTTCCAATCCGAGAAAACGATCTACTTGGGAGCTTGTGCTTTTGAAAATTCGAAAGAGGCTCGCTGGATGGAAAGGAAAAATGCTTTCAATGGGTGGAAGATTGACCCTCATCAAAGCTATATTTTCTTAATTGCCCATTTATTATCTGTCAATTTTTAAAATACCACAGAAGGTGGCAGCGAATATCACTTCTCTGCAGAGGAGATTTTTTTGGAGTGGGGATGTGGATAAAAGCAAACTCAATCTTGTTAGCTGGGATGTAATCTCAAAACCAAAGAAATTTGGTGGACTTGGAGTAGGGTCTTTATTGCACAAGAATCAAGCCCTTCTCTTTAAATGGCTTTGGAGATTTTTGAAACATAAAGATGCTCTGTGGCGTTCCTTAACCATTACCAAATACCAACCTACCACCTCCTCAAACTGGCCCCTCTTTACCTCTAGCCGAGCATCAAGCATTTGAAGAGGTATTATTAATATTCCTAATTTTGACCTTTTTTGTAAGCAGGTTATTGACAGTGGAGTCTACTTCATGCTTGGGGATGGAAGGAGTATCAAATTTTGGCGGGATCCTTGGCTTAATAATGGCAGTTTGGCAGTAAGATTTTCACGCTTAATGGCTCTAGCTGTGATGCTATGGTGGTTGATTGCGGAGCTTGGACACCTGAGGGATGGGTTTGGACTATAGTTTGGAGACGTACGTTGCTGGCTCATGAGAGATCTATGGTGAATGAAATGATGACAGCTATAGCACAAGTGCACCTAGTTTTGAATAAGGAGGATTCTCTAGTGTGGTCACACAATAATTAAGGAGAGTATACTGTTAAATCTTTTCGTTATGAGTTTTTGAAATTATCTACCTGTCGAAACGCACATATATTTCCAAATATACGGCTTGGCATTGTGCCTTTGAAAATTGAAGTTTTTATGTGGCATGCGATCCATGACAAGTTGTGCGCTAAAAATATTTTATTTCAGAGGGGAATTATAACGGAAGAGTAGAGCGTATGTTGTTCATGTGGCATACATGTAGAGACCTGCTCCCACTTGTTATTCTATTGTAGTTATTCTTGGAATCTTTTAAGTAATATTGCTTAATGGCGGGGGCTTCAATGGTACATCCCATGTACCTTTGAAGAATTATATTATTAGTGGGGTAGATTAGTTGCTGGAAGGAGTTCAAAGAGGGTTTGGACTGCACTATTTTATGCAATATCTTGGACTATATGGCTAGCTTGGAATAAAAAGGTTTGTCAGTAGGAGCAAATCTGTTGGACAACCCTTAATGATATTGCTTTCACCCATGCTTCTGCTTGGTTAAAGGCCACTAGTCTGGACCTTCCTTTTCAATCTCAATTGCTTCACAACTCTACAAATGCTCTTCGGACACTCCAAGAGGAGAGTTGATATATATTTTGGCCAAGAGAGATCTCGCTTAGTGTCATTGTAAATGTTTTCCTGGCTTTTGCTTTGGATCTTCTTGTATAGGATCAAGTTATTTTGTCTATTTTGTAACTCTATGAACTCGTGAGATATATAAAAACTTGCTTGATTTATCAAAAGAATGTTTTGGAATGGTGTCATAGACTACATTACATGTATTGCTTCAGTGCCTATGGTCTGATGGAGTATGGTTTTGAGCCCACTAGGACTCTGATTTCAACTTATTCAACACAATAATATTCTTGATTCGCTCAGTTCCTTTTCTCTATTGGTGGATAGTGAAGCTCAAAAGACGGCATCCATGTAGGTGTGGGCAATATGCCTGCAATGCTCTTGTTATTAAAGGTAAAGATCTTGACTATAGTAGAACTATAGATACTGCCTTGTAACTATATGAAGATTTTAAGAAGGCAACAATTGTGAAGGAACCAAGATTCGATTTCTAACTAACCTTTTTGGAGCCACCTCCAAATGGTACCATCAAGATTAACAATAATGCTGCCACAGGTGGGGTAAGTGTTTGATTTGGCATGGTCTTTTGGGATTCGATGGGTGAATCACTACTTCTTGTTGTTTCTAGCATGAATAGTTCAATAAAGCCATAAATTGCAGAGATGCTGGCTGTAAGAACTACTTTCAAAGAGCTTCAAAGAAGGGTTTGCTGTAAACAAACAAACAAAAAATAAAGGTAAAGTTTAAAAGTTAAGAAGGTGGATCATGCATTTGGTTGGTACATGCATGATTCCATTTAGGTGGATGCATGCATTTGGTTGGTATATGCATGATTCCATTCGATTGGTGCATGCATTTGGTTTGTGCATGCATGATGCTTCCATTTGGTTGGTGAATGCTTGTTTTTTCGATTGGGGTTGGTGCATGCATATTGTTTGTATAGGTGGAAAAATTAGATGGCATAGGAGCAATCTTTGGCCTATAAATAGGTACTCTCTCAAGCCTTGCAATCCATCCCAAAGAGCAAAGCAAAATCTCATTCTAAAACTTTAGCCTCCTCTAAATCCTATTCTCCAAACCACACTAAGGAAGTAAAGCAAAACAAGCTTTCAAAACTTGCTCTCCCATCTAAATCCCATGCAAAGTAAAAACCTCACTTTCCCAAGTTTTGCCTATCCTCTCTCAATATTAAATATCTGTCTAAGATCATGCCCCTACAACCCTCAGTGGAGTTAAGCTAATCTGATCGAGACAAAGCCTTTGCGGCCCTCACTAGAGTTAAGGCATCCGCCTAAGATCAAGCCTTGGCCCTCAGCAAATTTTAAATGGTCTTAATTGTCTGAAAATTTTCAAAATCCTTTATGGCAATTTTTTTTTTGAAATAATTAATGTCAATGAATGTTAGAAAAGTTAAAAAGTCATTTATGGTAATTAGTCATAATATGAGCGTACAAAATCAGTTATGATAATTAGTTTGTAATATCTCTCAAAATTCAATTTTTAGTTTTTTTTAAAAATATAAACTAAAGTTTCAGTTTACATTAAATATTATCAACGTTTCGGTACGATGAATGGTTAATCAAAATAATCGTAGGTTTGATTATGACGAGTAATAAACTTTTTAAAAAGTAAATGGTTAGCATAAATTTTATGGTGAACTTGACCACATAGGATCAACCCTTATTTTTCTCTATTTACTTTTTTTTTGTTTTTCTTTTTTCTGCTTTCCCTTACTCAATGATGCTTTGCCTTTTCTTTTCTTACTGGCTTCGAGTTTTCCTTCTCTTCCTGTCTCCCAAGCATACAACTCCTTTTAGCAGCCCCTACTGATCATCCTTGGCCTCTTCTATGCTAGACAACATCATTTTCCCCACACTATCATATCAAGCACTCATTCTTTTTACTTCTCTCTCTCTCTCTCTCTCTCTCAATAGGATGTCTAATTCTAATTTAACTTTCCAATGACAACCATTTCCTAATCAAGTGAAAATTGATAAAATAATGCCCCTAAGAGTCATAAGAGCATATTTAGCAAGGATTTGAGAGAATTAAAGCTTGGAGTAGAGGATTGGTTCAACAATCAAACCCTTGGTTAGGAATTCCACACACTTGAGGTAAGCTTTTTATGTTTTTGTTTTAATTTTGGTTGATGGGAAGTAAAACTGAGTGAGAGAGTGAATATAATGATTGGGTTACTCCAATTTATTGTTAAAGACAAAAAAAAAATGGAGAGTTTTGGGTTTGATTGAGGTAGGAAGAGGAAATTTACAAGTTTTAGACATTCTGTTTGGGTCTAAATGAAAAAAAATGAAACTCCTAATTTACGGGAAATTTGGACGTGAAAATTTAGAGAAAGATTCATGATATAAGCTAATTTGTTCCTGCAAAATTTCAGAACTTTTGGAGTAGTATAGATAACTGAATTGATGGCTGAATGCAAATTAGTTTCTTGGGCATTTGCTATTGGATAGCATGCACTGCATGATTTTTAGTTAATTATTTACTTTGAATTTTGAGATGAAATTTATACCATACTAAGTAAACTTTTGGCATTTGTAATCATATAATTGGGAACTTTCATGGTATTTCTTAGTATTTTGGGCTGTGAATTATAGGCTTAGGCCTATTGGCAATTTGAGTTTATACTTGAGTGTATGGATTATATTATTATAAATCTGGTAGATAATATGTTAGTTTGCATATTTGTAAATATTGTGGTTTATATTTCATCGTGGGAGATAGATTACCATTTTATTTTCAAGTTTGCGATGCCCGTGGCGGATTCACTATCTTGGGTAGTGTGGCCGTCACAACTTATATTTCAAGTGGTGACATAATTATAATTTGAAAATTTGTCATTAAAAATAATATGAAATTTAATTAGACATTATGTACATAAATTATTACAATATTGTTCTCATGATAGCAACAATGACCATTATTTGGCCATAATGACAATGCAATTAATCACTTTAGAATAATTATTTTATTGCAATTTTTGACCAAGTAAATATTTATTAGCATTATTACCATAAATTAATTCGATTTTATAAGATTATAATTTTAGCCTAACTATTGTCATTAATTCGGCCTTAATTACGTATATTACCATTTCCCTCAGTTTCTCACTTTTGTGGATAGTAATTTAATGTAGTCACTGTAATTAAATTTGTTATGTGTGGAAAATGAATTAAGACCATTTGAACATATTACTATAAATTTAGATTTTCAACATTCACGTCAATGCATTACTATACTTCTCGTTAATTGTAGCGGGGAAAAAAAAGTATTAATACTAAAAATGTTAAAGATAAAATTCTTTTTTTGACAAATAAAATAAAAATAAAATGGTACTAATGTCTGGCCCTCTTCAAAGTAGAACGTTGCCCTTGACAATCCTGATTTTGTACGCTAGCATTATTACTGGTATTCCTGCAGCAAGTCATTTATTCCTTATTTGACTCAAATACGTGATGCTTCAAAGAATGGATTTTGTTAGAGACAGTTGCTTTTACCTTTTTTTTTTACAGTTGCTCATACGTGGCATATGTTCATTGGCTATCAAAACGTTAAAAGTTAAATATATTACAAGTTTGTTATTGAAATGTGCTGATGTGTTTATTTTAGGTTAGTGATTGTAAAAGAGAAAGTATAAAGTAACTGTCGGTAGCAAAACCCCTCAAAGAATTAAACTTATTCGTAGTATTAAAAGATCCCTCAATCTTGGCTTCTTTTTCTAATACAAAATCAGAATTACGGTGCCAATGTACGTTGGTTCAATTGGTAAGGCTTTCGTCCTCTACTTGAAAGGTTTGGTGCTTGAGCCTTACTCGTTGTCCTTCTTGGTAGGTAATATGTAAGTCTAATATAAGTATTCTTTGAATCCTGCAGCTTTCCTTAACCTTAGACTGGATAGCCTCCCCTGACCTACAATTTTAAAAATTAAAAAAAAATCAGAATTACAGTGATATTGTCAGGCATAGGGTGTAATTAAATGTTTAATTTGTGAAATATTTAAGTAACTATGTGTACAAGATTATTCGTTACCCCTATCCTTAAAAAAAAGAAAAGAAAAAGAAATTGTGGATCCACTTAATAAATCTCATAAATGTATGATACCTATATATTGTTGGAACTGAAAAATGAGTTGGAATGGAATAAGATACTGTGCCAAGCAAGATTGGTGGAAACTTTACATGGGAACAGTGGTTTCGTTCTTGCTTAAAAACCCAAACTTAGTTGCAAAAAAGATTTTTGTAGGCCCCAAGCTGACTCCTTTCTAACTAATCTTTGTTTTGGAACTTGAAAGCAATGACTCTTCAAACTAAATGCTTTACTCTTACTCTCTGAACTTCACCTACACAATTCAGTCTCTTTTTTCGACAGAGTTTATGCTCCTCTCAGCTTTAGCCTTGAAGATAAGCGTCTAATCTCCTTCTCAGTCTCTTCAATCTCCATGTCCATCTTTTATCCCATCGTATTTCCCTTCTTCTTCTTGAATTGCATTGTTGGACACCATCCTTTGTTTGGAAACGGGTTTCAATTGCTTTCCCTTCACTTACATATTAACAACATTGGTTACCATGAATATGAGAGAAACAAATCGAAACTATAATCAAAGAAGAGGGCAGTTAAATCAAGTACATAAATCCAATCAAATAAATCAAAAACCAAAGCTCTTGTCCATTGCTATTGTTGGAAATTTGAGTTTGAGAAAAACAGAGAGGTTGGTAGAGAGAGAGGGATGATTTGTGGCATCCATGGAGAGCTTGGTAGAGAGAGATTGGTAAGAAACAGGGGAGAGGTGACGTTTGTTCATGGAGACTTTGGAAGAGAGAGATTGTTGGAGAACTTGGTAAAGAGAGGGAACATAGACATGTCAAATGAGCCGTGCCGTGCCAAGCACGACCCAATTGTTTTGAAGCCCACTTATTTCGTGTCGTGCCTTGGCATGGCCCATTTTTCTTTCGCGTCGTGTCGTGTTATACTTAAAAATTTAGATAATGAGTCCAGCACAACCCATAAGCCCAAACACTATGGGCTCGTGTCGTGTCGTACTTGGACTGCTCACCATGTCATATCTGGGCCACTCATCGTGCCGTAATTGGGTCGCTCACTTTATCGTGTCTAAGTCATTGATCGTGCTTAAATTGTAATATACCTAGATGATTGATCATATTTAAATTGAATCGCGCTTATATCATTCATTATTTTTAAATAGTATCATGCATTGTTATAAATAAATAAATATAAAATTTAAGTGAAAGATTAAAAAAAATATGATTTTTTATTAAATATTTAAGCTTAATATTTAAAATAATCAGTTACAAAAGTGAAATATTAAATTTTAATCAAAAACGTACAAACAAAATATTATTTCACATATATTTTTTTTGGTTAAAATTTAAATAAATTTATTATATAAATATTGTCTCTAACTTTTGTCATTCATAATTTATGAAAAAAATAAATTAAAAATTTTATGAAATAGTGATATATTATGTTCTATTAAAAAAATAAAATAAAAAAAATATGTAAACCAGTACACTTAACTTGGTGGAAGAGGCTGATACTTTTATTCTCTTGAATCATGGTTCAAAACTTATTGCCCACACTTCTCATTTTGATTTTAAACTCATTTTTTAAAGGACTTATATTGGACTTATTTATGGGTCGGACTTGAGTTGGACTTGGGTCGTGCCTAAGCCTAGGCCTATCATGGGTCGTGTCGGGCCCGACTCATGGGACTAAAAATGTAAGCCCAGCCTAGAGCCTAATATCAATCATGCCTAGCCCGAACCCGACACTATATAATGCGGACCGTGCTACGGGCTGGGTCGGGCCGACCCATGAGCTGTCTAGACCAATTGACATGTCTGAAAGGACATTAAGAAAGTGTTTTTTTCATTATATATGCAACTTGTAGTTAAGTCGCACCTGAAGATGAGGAGTAATTTTTTTTTTTACATTGAAAAAATTATTTTGCAATAAATATTGGGAGTGAAATAGAGGGAAGGTTTCTCTAAGCTCTATTTTATAATATTGTTATATGAAATGATAAGATATGATATGATTGTTGTATAATATATAGATATCATGTGTTAGATTTAAGTGGATAGAAAGAATTTGAATGAAACAAAGTAATCAGCCATGATATCCAATGTTGTAAATAAGACTTTAAATAAGTACATATGGGTGCAAGATAAGAAGAAGCTAACTATACAGTTGAGCTCTTGATAAGATTATCGAAAGTTTAAATTTAAAATTTAACAATAAAAGATAACTATTTTCTAATATGCCCCCACAAGAGGGAGGTAGCATTAACGACTCCAATCTTGGATCGAAGCAAGAGGAACCATTAACGAGACAATGGCTGGGTAAGGCAATCGGCAAGTTGACTAGATCTGCTAATATGAAACACACAACGACCGTAATTTGTTATCGAACAAAATGGTAGTCAAGCGCTAGATGTTTCATCCATGAATTAAAGATGGGGTTGGCTATAAAATATGTTGCTCCCAGGTTGTCACTAAAAATTTTTGGGTGTGAAAGACCGGAATATGTAGCTCATATAGAAGATTTTTTAACCATGCAATTTCTGCCATGGTTGTTGGTATGGCCCTCTATTTAACCTCTGTGGAGGAACGAGCCACTGTTCGCCGCTTAACAGACTTCTATGAGACTAGAGTTGATCCAATAATAAGTTGAAGTTGAAGTGTAATCATCAAGATCATCCTCCAATCTGCATCACAGAAGGCTTGTAAATTGGTAACAAGAGAAGAATAATGATTGATTTCCAATCCATGATAAACTGAGCCTTTTAAGTATTGAAGCACTCATTTGAGCGTGGACCAATGATCCTGAGTGGAAGAGTCTATATACTGAGATAATTTGCTAACAGCAAATGCAATATCGAGACAAGAAAGATATAAATATTGATGAGAGCCAACTAGTTGATGATAAGTTGTCGAATCTGCCTTACCCGAGCCATCATGTAATTGAAGTTTGGTCCCTATTGCCATTGGAGTATGTTGTGGTTTGGAATCAAAATGCCCCAAATTGGTCCAGACACTTTTGAATATATTGATGTTGGGAAATTACAATGCCATTGGAGGTGGGAATGACTTCCATTCCCAAGAAGAAATTCAAAGTAGCAAGATCCTTAAGAGAGATGGGATCTGAAAGTTTATGAAGAACTCTAGAAAGAAGTTGGTCATTGCTACCAGTGAGAATTACATAATCAACATAAATCATAATATAGTGCACATCATGGAGTTGTGATAGATGAAGACGAGTGAATCAGAGATTGCTTGAATAAATCCAAAATATAGCAAAAAATTATCGAACTCATGAAACTAGATCCGTGGTGCTTGTCTCCAGCTATAGATGGCCTTGTTCAACATGTACACATGCGTTGGCTTTGCCATGTCAATGAATCCTGGTGGTTGGGATATATAAACTGTTTTTGTGAGGTTTCCTTGTAAAAAAGCATTGTTTATATCAATCTGTCGAAGAGACCAGCCACATTGAACTGCTATAAAGAGCACCAAGCAAATTGTAGCTGGTTTTACCACTAGGCTGTATGTTTCAGTATAATCAACACTAGGCCTCTGATCAAAGCCCTTGGCTACGAGGTGGGTTTTGTAACATTCAATGCTTCCATCAGCTTTTCTTTTTATTCTAAATAGCCACTTATTTCCAAAAACATTTGTTGCTTTAGATGGTGGAACAAAAGTCCCTATATTATTGGTGACTAGAGCATGGTATTCAGATTCCATAGTATCACAACATAAGGGGTCAGTAAGGGCATGAGACACTAACATAAGCTTAATGGGGTCAAAGGAAAAGTGTTTTGTAGTGTAAGATATTAATTTTGGTTTAAAAATATTATTTTGAGAACGTGTTATCATAGGAAGTGTACGGATAGGATGGGAAGATTGGTTGGTTATTGGAAGAGTTATCGGTTATATGGAGTTTGTTTGAGGAAAAGTGTAATTGGTTGAAGGATTTGAATGTCGAATGAATATTGTGTTTGTTGGAGAATCAACTCAAGTATTTGAACATTGAGTTGGAGAATTTGTAGGGATAGAGAGAGAGGTAGTAGGAATTTGGATAAAACTCAGACCTAGTGGTTGCCCTAAAGGAATAATAGAATGTGCAGCATCAGTCCCAGCATCAATTGAATTTTGAGTAGTGTAGATAAGAATGAAGAAGAATGAGTGGGAATAAAACTCTTGCGATCTGTGGACCAAAAATTATTGGTGTTGCCATTGGGTTGAGTTGGGTAAAGAAATTAGATTTCAAAGAATTGAACATAACATGAAATTATTACCTTTTTGCTTATAAGGTCATAACATTTGAACCCAGTGTGACTTGGAGAGTACCCAATAAAAACACATGGATGGGACTTAAGAGCTAGTTTGTGTGAGTTATAAAGCTTTAGCTAGGGACAACAGAAACAACCAAACACCCGTAACTTTTGATAATTCAAGTAGGAGTGAAAGAGGAGTACATAGGTTGTTTTTATATTAAGGTTTTTGGCGGGTAGGCGATTTATGAGATGCACAATAGCTTGAAAGGTGTAAGACCAAAAACATAAAGGAAGATTTACTTGGTGTAAAAATGTTAAACCAATTTCGACTATATGTCAATGCTTTCAGTCTAATATGCCTTTGTGCTTTTGCGCAAACGAAGGTGTCAGGATATGAGAAATACCATGTGAAGCTAAAAAACATTTTAATGCTTGAAATTTTCCTCCCTCATCTGAATGTAAGGATTTAATAGACTGAGAAAATTATTTTTCAACTAAATTTTTGAACGTAAAAAATGCCAGAAAAACATCAAATTTAAAATGAATTATCAAATTAAAACGAAGTGGATAAAGCTAGGTACATTTGGTAAAATAATTAATGAAGTGTTAAGTTGAGAGGGATAAAACTCGTTATAAGATCCCAAAAAAAAAAAAAAACAAACACTTTATTATTTTTGTTGTATAGTAACATACGCTACTCACTCTTTATTCTCTTATCCCTCAACGTCACTTTCACACACCACACTCACACTCTTTTCTTAAATATTTCTCTCACTTACACTATTCACCCACTTTACAGCACACCATAATTGACTTCTTTCATCACTCACACTCTAACTCACATACACACACAGCATCACACTTCCTCACTTATTTCTCAATTTGCTCACGACACACACACATACACACACATTTCACTCATTTTTTGTCTTAACTTTTTATTGCACAGCACACGACCACAATATCTATTTATATTAATGCAAGGTCGGCTAGGACAATTTCGGTGGAGAGGGTGGAAAAGCTTCCAGAAGCTTGGTGAACAATGTTTGATGGAGACCATTCTAGAAGTAGAATAATCGGTGGAAGCACATTTATAGGTTCCACTGGTTTGAAGACTCTTCTAAGCTAGACTTCATTCTAGTATATTCCACACTTGTGTTTCTCTTCAATTCTCCCCCTCAACACAAGTTTCTCTTCTTGTCATGCGAGCGAAGAATTATCAAAACTACCTTTGTTGAATATTGAGTTGCACTTCGTACCTTTTAATAGTGAACTATTCTTTCACTCATGACCAAATAATGTACCTCTATCTTCAGAGCTTCACTCTCTAACTGGAAATGAAGGTCTTAACCAACTGTAACTATGACCCTTGTTGTAATATTGGCTTCAACTTTGGCTTTTATCATTCCAATAAGAGTGTGATCTTACTGGTGATCGAGAACAACTCTGACCACATCTTTGCTTCTTTGAATTATTCTTATAGTCTCAGCAATCTCGAGCCCAATGCCCATTTTTACCACAATTGAAACAATACCCCAACCTTTTGCCTGTGTATTCTTGTCTTAACTTGAACTATCTCTTATCAAGTAATGTATTACTATAGTGCACTTAAACTTCGTCATTAGGAGTGCCAATCTTGCATCCTTGACTTTCTTTGAGAAGCTTTTTCTTGAGCCCATTTTCGTTGATGTCTTGCTTTGCCACTCGTTGTTGATTACTTCTTTTATGTTGCTCTCTCCAAACTGTAACCCTTTTCTTCGTAAGAGCATACACCATTGTTCCATGAGAATTTTTCTTCAAATCCTCGATCACAGCTTTCAAATGATTATTTTCACTGATTAATTTTCTAACCTTCATTTGTGTTTGCCTTACAATACCTTGCAACGTAGCTTTCAACATTTTCATCTCCACCTTCAACTTGTTAAATTCTAGCTTACATTCAATAGTATCAGAAGAACTAAATCCTTCACCCGATTCTTTAGAACTGCCTATTTCTTCAGCTTGAATTGGAGAGCTTTCTTCAAAGGCTTTCTGTACTTGCATCTTATGTTCTGTCTTGCTACATTTTCCATTATCCTCATCAAGGAACTCATCGTTAACAAGAAGACTATCTCCAACTCCATCCACTATTGTAGTGTTCAAGACGACATCTTCTTCTTGGTGGCAATTCTTGCTTCCATCACTTGAAGCGTCTCTAGCTATTTATTTTACTGCGAACGATGCTTCCAAGTCTCACTCGTTTTTGCTGCAACATGCCTCTTGATCTTTGTTGGATGTTGCAATATTCCCTTGCACTGTTTGTTGCTTGAAAAAACACTCTCTTACATAATGCCCTCTCCTTCCACAGTTGTAGCACTTGATTTTCACTTCCCTGGACCTTCATTCTGTCGCCAATCTTGATTTCGACGTAGTAAAACTCCCCTGATTGGAAATTCCTATATTGTGGCCGCATTGACTCCTCTTCCTCATCATTCTTTAATTTCGTAAACTTGTTGGCTTTCTAACACCATTTTCTTTGGCCAGTATAGAGAACCTCCTCTTTTTCTTTTGTTGGCACTTTGGCCATTTATTTCACCGAAGTCTCTTGGCTAACTAATAAATTTTCTAATTCTTCAATTGAAGGTTGGGTGGGCCAACCTTGAACTGTGGTGAATCCTTGATATTCTGGGTGCAAACCATAAATAATAGTTCTTCTCATTCTAGCTTCGCTAATTTTAGACTCAGAATCCGATTCTAAAATTTCACAGCAAATTGATTTAATTTTTGTAAAATATTAGTAATAGTCATATCACGCTGGGTAGTAAACAATAGCTCATTCTCTAATAACTAAAGTTGCACATCATTCTTTTTAGCAAACAACGAAGTTAGAATATCTCAAGCTTCTTTAGGAGTTTTAGTGTACCCGACGTGCTCGAATATCTCCTCTTCTATTGTTGTCTTGATGGCGAACACGCTTTTCCAACCTTTAATTTCCATTTCTTCAGTGTCGTGGCATTATCTGGTGGTGTGGTGTCACTGCCATCGACGACCTGCCAGAGTTCCTATCCTTGGAGATACAAGTCCATAGAGGTCTTCTATAAGCCATAATTTTGGCTGTTGAGCTTCTTGATGACCCCCACATTAATTGCATCCATTATTTTGTTTGATCCCAGACCAAAAATTTCTCACAGTCCCAAACTACATTCGAGCAGAGTTTCCTCACAAACTCTTTGATGAGCGCGATCCCAAATTAGTAGAGTGACAATGACAGTCCCAAACTGTAAACTCTGATACTAAATTGTTAAGTTGAGAGGGGTAAAACTTGTAGTGAGATCCAAAAAAAAAAACAAACACACTTTGTTATTTTTGTTGTACAATAACACATACTACTCACTTTTTATTCTCTTATCTCTCAACATCACTTTCACACACCACACTCATACTCTTTTCTTAAATATTTCTCTCACTTACTCTATTCACTCACTTTATAGCACAACATAATTGACTTCTTTTATCACTCACACTCTAACTCACATACACACACAGCATCACACTTCCTCACTTATTTCTCAATTTGCTCAAGGCATACACATGCACATTTCACTGATTTTTTGTCTCACTTTTCTATTGCACAGAACATGAGCACACTACCTATTTATGTTAATGCAAGGTTAGCTAGGACAATGTCAGTGGAGAATGTGGAGAAGCTTTAAGAAGCTTGGTGAACAATGCATGATTGAGACCATTCTAGAAGTAGCATAGTCGGTGGAAGCACATTCATAGGTTCCATTGGTTTCGAGATTCTTCTAGGCTAGACTTCATTCTAGAATATTCCAATATTAATATCCACAACCATAAAGATCAAGATTGATAAAGAAGCTTCCTGAGGATTCTTAGCTGTTGTGTTGATTTTCATAAAGACCATGTAATATTTACTTCCATCAATTGACTCTATGGGTGATGGTCCCCATACATTAATAAAAAATATTTCAAGAGGTCGTGTAGTAGACATTGTGGAATTTGAAAAAGGAATGCAATGACTTTTATTACAGCAACAAGAATTATACAAAAAGCTCGTTGCCAACATTTTTTCTAGGTAACACATGCAAGATAAGCATATATTCTAAAATCTTAGAGTAGGGGTGACCTAAACGAGGATGCCATAATGTTGATGTTGAATGGTTGCAAAAAATACAGAGGAAGCGGCCAAAGAAGGTTTGGACTGTATCTGAGAAACTGAGAATTGATAAGTGTCATTCCTAATTGTTCCTCGCAGTAGTAGTGCCCTTGTGCTTAAGTCCTTCACTAGACAAAAATATGGAAAAAAAAGTCCACAAAAACAAGATTAGTTTGACATAATTTTGAAACAGAAATTAAATTATCGATGATAGATGGAACACACAAAGTTTCACTGAGTTTGAAGGTACAGTTGTTATGAGAGAGTTCAAGGGAACCTGTATGTGTTATGGGTAGACCTGCGTGTTACCAATACGAATTTCATCTATTCTATCATATTTAGTGCACAATAATAGATTATGAACATCTACTGTAACATGATGTGAGGCACTAGAGTCAATGATCCAATCAAGTGAATTTGAAGATGAAAACTGAACATTGTGAGCCACTAGAACATTGTTGGTCAGTGTGTTGTCTTGAAAGAATGATTTGCCTCTGAAGCATCATTTTGCAATGTGACCAAGACGATCACATATTTAACATACTAGTTAGCTAGGGCTAGAAGAGAAGCCACGACTAGGACTAGAAGAAAGATCATGACGCAAGACACCTCTACCACAGCTGCAGCCTCTTCTAATTTGTCACGAAGTTCTTTGAAAGTAATAGGAGCTTCACGGGCCCTGATTACAGTTGTGAGTTCTCTAAACTGATAAACTACGCCATTGAGGATGTGAACAACGAGATCATCCGGTGCAATGGGAGAGTGTATTATAGCCAATTCATCAGTAATGGCTTTTATATTCTGTAAATACTCAGCTATAGACTTTGTTCCACATTGCTCAAACAATTTTTCTTTTAGAGACATCATTCGAGAACGAGAAGAATTGGCATATATTTTGGATAATTTTTCCCATGCCTCTTTTGCTGTACAGGCTGAAGTAATCAGAGAAACAAGATTCTCAAAAACCGAGGCTATAACGGCATGAAAAATCAGTTGACCTTGTCAAAACCATATAGCAAACTCAGAATTTGTAGTTTCCTGAGTGCCATTGATAATAACCTTAGAAGGACAAGGTGTTGTTCCATTTATGTAACTAATAAGATTGTAACCAAGTAATAGAGAATTGAACTGACCTCTCCAAGAAGAGTAGTTTGAAGGGTCTGTTTGAGTGGGAGTTGATGCATTGATAGTAATCCAACCAACGAATTTTGGTAGAGAAGAAGATAATTATGTATTGATGGTAGAAGAAAAAGAAGAAGAATTTTTAGATACCCTTTTTTTTTCTTGAAGCTGTTAAGCCTTTGTGGGCTTTGATACCATGTTAGATTTGAGAGGACAGAAAGAATTTGAATGAAACAAAGTAATCAACCATGATGTTCAACGTTGTAAAGAATACTTTAAATAAGTACACGTGAGTGCCAAATAAGAAGAAGCAAACTATACAGTTGAGTTCTTAATAAGATTGCAAAAGGTTAAATTTAAAATATAACAATAGAAGCTAACTATTATCTATAATCATCTGACAGATGCATGCACATGGCATTCATGTGGCGCACCTCCCCTCATTTTTAAGATGCTTTTGAGTTATTTCTTAAAGGACTTTTGCTTCTCTTTTTCTTCTTCCCATAGTTGCATCTCAATTCACTCTTCTAAATTCTTTCTAACTAGAATTTATACGCACTAATTCACATTAAAATTTACTACAATTATTAGGACAAATCGTTCAGACTCTTGGTATTTACCATAATGATATTCATGGCTTAAGCCATAATGATATCTTATTATTGGCACCAACAATTTATATGCACTTGTTATTCACATTAAAATTTTTGATAATTTATTAAGATCAATCCTTCGAGGTTGGAACTTGTCATGATGGTATTCATGACTTACAGAATTCTTTTTTTTTTTTTTTAACAATTACACAATTCTTCTATAATTTGCAATTGTGGTAATTTTAAAAATTTTTCACATGTAGGCATGTATCAATAGATAATACTATATAGTAGTCACAAATCTGTAGAAATTTCAAGAGTTTATTTGGGTCAAACATCTTAATAGTTTACTCTTTGGCAAGTCAAAGGGCACAACTATTTATACAGTAATCTTAATAGTTTCCATATTCTTGAAACTCTTATAAATAGATTGCATTGAATATGGGACTTCATCCTTAGGCTTTAAAAGCAATGGATTGGCGCTCGGCTTTTTGAAAAGTGTCAAATTGTTTGTTAACCATCATCACCAGTTCTCATTCCTAAAAATTTTTCAATCAAGGCTTTGGGAAGGGTTATAAGTTTTGAGTCTTGAACAGTTAGGTATAAAAAATGCAATGACAAATTATATATAAGAATTTTGAATTTATATGGGTTTGATTTCTGTGTAAATACTCCGATTAATGCTGCTTTATGATTTCGTCAAAGGTTACGTAGGCTTGATCTTGAATGAAAAAGATTGAATTTCCACAGCTTGATTCTTGAACAGAAGGAACTCCACTAAGGGCCAAGGCTTGATCTCAGGCAGATGCCATAACTCTAGTGAAGGCTGTAAAAGCTTGATCTCATAGGAATGGCTTGACTTCACTAAGGGTCGTATGAGTTTGATCTCAAGTGAACTGGTTTGATTCTGCTGAGAGTCATAATTGTTTGATCTCAGGTGGATTGATTTGACTCCGTTGAGAGCCGTGAGAGCTTAATCTTAGACGAATTTTTAATATTTTAATATTTTAGATTTTTGCTCTAACAGATCTCACTCAAAGGCGACCAAAGAGTATACACTCAAAATATATTTAGAAATAAGTATATTTAATATTTTAAACTTTTGATCTGAAAGATCTAACTCAGTAGTATCCAGAGAGCATACGTCCAAAATATTAAAACATAGGGAGAGAAAGTTTTGCAATGTTTTTGCCCTTTGGTTTTCCTTTCCACGGCTTCCTTCTTGTTCATTGGTTGCTAGGAGTTTTGTGCTTATTTATAGGCTGAAATGAGATACTCTGCCACCAACCCCTTTCCTTTTTTTTTCCTTGAAATGTTTTTCTTTTCGTCGGCTTGACCTTCTTTCTTCTTTTTTTTTTTTGTATGTTTACAAATGCCCTCGCTTCAAGGCTTGGTGAGGCAGAACCTTAGGATACGATTCGAACCAACTCTTGAAGTCCAGTGTGAAGCTTGAGACTTCTTAAGGAACATTGAATGTCGAAGTCTTTAAATCTGATTAGCCTAGCTGATGTTGGGCTTCCATAAAACTCGATGTGATCTTGTAGAGATCACACCCCTAGATGCTGATCAGAATGATCAGGCCAACAAAAAAATTGAAGTTTCATACTTTTGCTGAGGATGATCCAGTTAGACAAAGAACTTGAACATCACATGAGGAAGGTTTAGTACCATCAAGGCCAAGGCACTGAAAGATGGGCTGTAGTTATGACTCATTTGTATGTCGTGACGTAAGTAAAGTAGTTGGGACTTTTCTGTCCGTCGCCGCACTTGCGATCCTATAAGGATGATGGCAAATTCTCTGTACGTTTTGCTAAATGTGAACTACGGAAAGTAGTTAGAACTTCATTGATCATGATGGCGTCAGAAGTTGAGATTCGAGGATCCTTCCACTCTTTCTCTTTTTAGCTTTTCTGTCTATAGCTTTTTGATTAAAGGGTTTATTGAAAAAGAGAACACAGAGACTAGCCATCTTCTTTCTTTAAAGAGAAAGAAGAGCTGAGGAGTGAGTTTTATGACTTGAAAATGCAAGAAATATATACACAATAAAAACTGTTTTTGATTTTTTTTTGCAAAAATCAAAAAGACGATATGCTGGATCAGGTGGGGTCCTCCTTCATGTCCCTTTCTGTCATAAGGGACAAATGAGGTGGTAGCTGACGCATATGGCACAAGTCAAGGCAACACCTCATGTCGTAAAAGTGGTTGTACTTATCCTAGTTGACCGACCTCGTGGCACCTGATGCGTAGCTCCAAGTCAATCAAGTCCTCATTTAGCGAGCTAATGACATTGACAGTACTGAAACTTTCCTGCCGATTGATGTCACCAGGGTGTGCTAAAAAAAGAGGCAAAGTCTTGCTAGAGTGACTCCCTCCTGGTGCAAAGTTTCCTTCAGGATTGAAGTACCCATAAGGGATTGGCTAGAGGTTGAAGCTCCATAGAATGAGGAGTAAAACCTCCAAAACTAGTTTGCGTAGTACAATAGGATATGGTTTTGATCGAAATAGCTTTGAAGGTCCATTGCAGTGGTAGAGTTTGGACTTGTAACTTCATTTGAAGATGAAGCAATACTGGTGAGATTTACCACGGGAACAATTGTGGTGGCTAAAATATGTTGTGCTGCAAAAACATCAATTCTCTATGTTCCTCTCTCCCAACTTCTCTCATTCTGAAACCAGAAATACACATTGGTTTGTCTCGACTGCTTCGTACAGCAGCAGTTATGAAGTACGTTGAGAGATCTGCGCTGAATTAGGACAAGCTTCTCCATTGTTGTGAAAGTGCTCCTCCAAGATTTATAGTCGCATTGAACTTGGCTGCCATCGAGTGTGTGGTACCCTTTCTTCTCCCTGGTTCTTGTTCTAAGGTCTCATCTTTCTTGCCAAAAGAGAGTAGAAGCTTAACATACAGTAAAACTAAGCAAAAGGTTGAGATTGGGATAATAATGGAGACTCAAATCTTCAACCGTTTTCTACCTTTTTAGCCATTCACAGTTTATACTCGTGCGGATCAGGAGTCTTGGACTGAGTCCTAATTTTTGGTTTTTAGGCCGTTCACAGTTTGTACTCGTGCGAGTCAAGAGTGTTGTTTTATTGTTATGCTGAGTTACCTTTTATACTCGTGTGGGATAGGAGTATGCTTTTTTCGTTGTTGTCTTTTCATCTTTTATACTCATGCGAGTAAGGAGTCTGAGCTGTCGCCTTTTATACCTGTGTGAGGTAAGAGTTTGGATTTGTTGTTCAGTTGTTTGCCTTTTATACTCATGCGAGACAGGAGTCTGTTTCAACTATTCGCCTTTTATACTCATGTGAGGCAAGAGTTTGTTTCAGCTGTTCGCCTTTATACTCGTGTGAATAAGAGCTTGCTTCAACTATTCGCCTTTTATACTCTTGCGAGGCAAAAATTTGGATTTATTGTTGAACTTTTCGCCTTTTATACTCATGCATGGCAGAAGTCTGCTTTTGGTGTGGAACATTTCACTTTTTATACTCGTACGAGGCAGGAGTTTGAATTTTTTATTCAGTTGTTCGCCTCTTATACTCATGCAAGGGAAGAGTTTAGTTTTGTTGCTGAGTTGTCTTCTTTTATACTCGTGTGGTGCAGGAGTCTGGTTTTGTTGCTGAGATGTCGCCTTTCATACTCGTGCGAGACAAGAATCTGAATTTATTGTTCCTGAACTTTTTATCTTTTCTACTGGTGCGAAGTAGGAGTATGAATTTGCTGTTGAGTTGACGCCTTTTATACTTGTACGAAGTAGAAGTATGAATTTGTTGTTGAGTTTTCTCCTTTTATACTCATGTGAGGCAAGAGTCTAGTTTATTGCTGAACTGTTCGCCTTTTATACTCGTGCCAGGTAGGAGTATGAATTTGCTGATCAGTTGTTCGCTTTTTATACTCGTACGAGATAGGAGCCTGAATTTATTTATAAACTTTTCGCCTTTTATACTCGTGCAAGGCAGGAGTATGAATGTGCTATTGAATTGCTGAGTTTGGGACAGGTTTTAGGCTTTCTCCTGAATCTGGATTTGGACATTGGGCCAAAATTTAGATTTGGGCTTTGTACCCAAGTTTGGATTTGGGTCCAGATTTGGACTTGGAGTTGGAATTTGGATTTGAATTTTGAGCCCAAGTTTGGATTTGACTTTGGATTTGGATTTAGGTTTGGATTTTGAGTTAGAATTTGGATTTGAACTTTGAACTCGGGTTTGAGCCTGACATTGAATATTTGGATTTGGGTCCGGATTCGGACTTGAAACTAGAATTTGGATTTAAGTTTTGGTTCTGGATTTGAACCCGAGTTTGAAGATTTTGGCTTTGGGCCAGAGTTTCAAAAATTTTTTCTCTTTTTTTTATTTTTTTTGATTTTTTTCTTTTTTGCTCTTTTTTTCAAATTTTTTTTTCAATTTTTTTCAAACTTTTTCATTTATTTTTTTTATCTATACATAACAAAGTTTTAGAAATTTATCACTGATTGGACTAGTTCGAACGCCTTCTTGATCTAACAGCATATAAGCGTTATTGGTGTAGATTTCTTGAACCAAGTATAGCCCATCCCATTTGGAAATGAGTCTGTCGCTGGATTGGTGCTTTAATCCAGTTGAATGGGAATCGTACCCCTAACTTGGACGAGTGGAATAGAGGAGTTTGGTAGGGATTTGACCTGCTACCCCATCTTTTTTCTGCATTGATGGTCGACTTCTTCATTTAGCGAGAGAGAGTCGGGGGACAGATCTTATTACTGTATGAGTTGCAGATTCTCCATTTTAATTTTTTGGGTAGTGAGAAACCGTGTGCGCAAATTCGTGGATCTGGGTACTCAAGTAAAGTAGTTGATGCAGGTGATGGAGCAATTGTCTTCTTACTAGTGGAGGCAGTCTTACTCTTCCTTGGTACCGGTGATACGTTAGATTTCTGCTCCTTTTTCTTTTCTTTTTTTTTTTCTTGTCCCTGGATTGTGTTAATGGACCCCTAACTTTCTTCCTCTCCCACTCTTTGCCTCGTCTTCAACCTCTCACCAAGTTTTTTTTTTCACTGTGTCTCTCTCTTCCTCTCTCTGTGCATGTCTCCACCATCATTTCCAGTGCTCCTTATATTCTTATTCTTTTTTCCTTTGTCCTTTTTTCAAAAAAATTATATTTCTAATTCTTGGTTTTTAATTATTGGTGCCAGCAAGGTGAGAATAAATTGGAGATAATCTGATTAGATTTCGTGTCTGGATCATGGTACGAGCCAAACTAGGATTTTGCACGAGATGGGCATCAAGAATCCAACTAGTTTGATATAGTAAAAATGCCAACTAGCTTGATTTAATCTATTGGCTTCTTGAGATAGGATGTGACTTCTAATGAGTCGGATTTGTAAATTAGCAAGTAACGTATCAAGTATCAACATTGTGGCTATTTGAGCCACACATATTATAATGCTAGAAAAACGGCATCCCTCATGCAGAAGCACAAGGATCCATAATTTGCGAGGGTTAGGAAAGGATTGTTTATGATGCGCAGACTTTCCCATGGAATTGGCAATGAGGTTGTTTGGGAGCAATCTTTATTGCTGTGCGAAGGCTCACATCCACAACATCATAATCGTAGAATTTTTAAAAGGAAAAAGTAGAGCAACCGAGATTATTCAACCTATTGTATACAGAGGGAACATAATAACATTTCTTTTGTTTGTTTTTTCAAAAAAATTAAGAAAAAAAATTTAGTATATCTTATCTGGAGTCTACACTTTAAATTTTATAATAAGACTTATCTAAATTTAAGCTTTATATACATAAATAAAAAAATCAAAAACACAATAAAATATTACAAGCACATCACTGAGGATACATTCTTGGTGCATTCCCTTTGTATACGTCAAGGTTGTCAGAACCAAACCAACTATCGAACCAAAAAAATTAGTGGTTCAAAGTTGAACCAATAATTAAACCCATATTTAAGAATTGTTTTATAAAAAAATTTAGTTTAAAATATAAAGTGAAAATACTTGAAAATTTTGATTAAAGATATAAAAAGTACATAATTAAAACAAATCCTTAAAAAATTTTATATATTCCCAAATTCAAGAAACATAAACATATCATAATTATAATCGATATTCATCATCATTACTCACGTTAGCATGTAGTTTGATTTTACTTCTAAAAACATTTCAACACTAAAGTGATGTACAATATCAAATAAATCTAATTCAATGATAAAATTATTTATTTATTGTCTGATATAGTTTTAATCTTAAAAGTTAAATTTTAATGTATTTGGACAAGAAAAGAGTCTTTAAATGAGAGTGAAAAAATTAAGCCAATAGAAATTAGAGAGAAAATTTGATAAAAATATAAAGAGAAAAAGAGAAGATCTCATGAGTCTATTAGCTTAACTTTTATTTGTTGTCAATTTGTCATTCGATAAAAGACAAGTTAGTGGATTTTTTTTTTATGCAATGACACAATTATAATTTAAATAAAAAGACAAGTCTATTATGATCTTTGAAACATCCATTATAATATGTTGCAACCCTAACTCTTTTAAAGTCTTCAATTCTCAGATGTCGTATGCACCTTTCATCGAAAAGACGAGAAGCTGTCAGGAGGCTAAAGACCAAAGATAATAAGACCGAAGAGGGGCAGTGTCCGATAAAAGAGGAACATACATAGAATTGGGTTTTCAATTTGTTGGTTTTCTCGACTTTAGCTTTGAGCCTTCCGTTTTTATTTTGTGAGACAGATGAAAGAAACATCGATTTTCAACACTTTCATCTCTTTTCGTTTTTGTTTTTTTTTTTCTTTTCAAACCAAACTAGGAAGTTCAGTCAAACCCAAACTGATTCACTGGGTTACTAGTCGAACCGATTGGTTGACATTTTTTTCAGTCTAGCAAGCCTTCGAGTTTTAAGTCCAAATCGAACCGAACTTTGGACCCAATTCAACAAGTTGAACCGATCGGTCTGGCCTGATTTTTGCAACCTTGGTATACGTAGTTGAGTCCCTTTTCAAATAATTTTTTCATTTTTTGACAGAAACGGAATTGTTTGTTTAATACGCAGTGAAATCATAGGCGTTAGAAATACCTGCTTGAAGCAACAGAGCAAATCGGTACACATGGTCTACATATTATGTAGCCAAACTGACCATTAACAAACTTAGCACAAAACCTGAAACTACTTAACGCTGAGGTATTAACTAGATCTAATTCAACTAGAGAAAGCTGTCTATAGCAACACATACCACACCTCGGCAAATCTAGGGCAGAAATCGTCTGTGTATGTTCGACAATGATTTTCAAAATAGCAAAACTATAAACATAAAAATATAAGCAGATTTTACAAATCACCCAACCCAAATATATCCAACAGAAGCACTTCCTGTTAGTTCTAACAACAACAGCAGCATGCATCGGTGAAATGGCCAGCGATTGTGGATATGTGGTCGGCGACGGAGAAAATGTGAGCGATGGTAGGGGCTGCGCTAGCAGAGGCAGCAACACTAGGGGCAGCCTCAGCAGCACTAGCTCGAGTTGCAGCAACGTGGGCTCCGACAGTCTCGTCGGCAGTCGATACGACAGCACCCACAACAAAGGCCGAGTCAGAGACGGGAGCACCAAAGACGGGTGCAGCGACGCTAGTGCCAAAAACAGCAAAAATGGCATAAAAACACCACGGAATGTGAATCTCGCACTGAAAAAGCCATAAGTGATGTTATTGAAGTCCGATCTAACAAAAATCAAGCTAAAAGCCCCATAAAAGTAGTTTGGGGGTCTAATGGAGGAAGAGAAAACAGAGAGGAGAGGGAAAAGAGACTAAGAAAAGAGGAAGGTGATAAGCTCATATTTATACTATATTTTATGCTCTTAATTGCTGAATTTTGATTGATTTTTGGGTTAATTCATGAGAAAATCTTTAATAAATAATATAAATGCTTAACTTTACTTATTATTTGTGTTGTGTAAGAAAAGTCAGATTTTTGGGTAGAAAATTTTGATTGGTCGATCGATGCGACTGGAAGAATAGAAGCTGAAAGTTACAAAAAAATTTTATTGGTCGACAGGGCTGATCCAATCAACAAGACAGGAAATTTTTACTGTTTTGGAAGAAAATGTAACTAAATAGAAGTTGGATGTAATCAGTTTGAAATCCTCATATATTTCAACCCTAATGGGATTCTATTTGGTTAAAAAGAAATATATTAAAATTTTCTTTTTTACAGTTTTGAAGGCTCTTAAATTTTAAGAGAAGAGGGTTTTCTTATAAAAAGAGTCAGTTGGAGAATTTTTCGGAGCTAGTATCTTCAGACGGTTGGGCGAAAGGAAAAAAGATTCAAGAGGAAGCTGAAAGAGGAAAATGAAGAGAAGGGAAAGCACGAAAGCATCCAAGGGAGAAATCATACTTGTTTTCCTTCATTATTCGTTTGTCTTCATCAAGATTAGTTGTTTCTTTTTATATTATGAGTAGCTAAACACTTTTTACTGAGGCTTTGAGGAAGTTAGACGTATAGATGTGATTTTTAAGGTTTTGATTGAATTGATTTAATTTGGATTTTTATTAGTATATGGTATTATGTTTAATGCTTGCAATTGACTGATCACCCTTTGCATGATTATCTGACTTTAATCTGGACATGGACCAAGTGACAGGTTAGAGAGGCAATAGTACTATATACCACGAGGTTAAACTGACTAAATACCATAGAATCGGTTTCATCGTGTAGTTTTTATTGATAAGGTGTTCTGAGTATTACTGTAAATTAAGAATTCCACAGATTAATAATGTATTTTTTATTTAATTAAATTCTCACAATGGTTGGGGGTTATCAAATAGAGATAGATTTGTTATTGCCTGGACCAAATGGTAACAATTAACTTAAGGAGTTTCGCCACGACATGTCTACTTCTTAATTGATTCAATTGAAATATGAAAAAATTCATATTCCATGTTAGTACCAAATCAGGTGCCTTAGTGTTTAATACATATCATCTTTAATCTTTGGTTTAATTGTTTTCTTATTTTTCTTGTTTTCAATCCTAGATTCTTACATTAGTTAAATTATAAATTTGTCAATCGAATTAAGTTAAGAAAAATTGAACGAAATTTCAGTACTTCAATACCAATCTCTGTGGAAATGACACTCGATTCACAATTTCTATACTCTCTTCTAAACTAGTATACTTGTTAGAATATTATCACTAGAATTGTACAAATCAGAAGGGATGAGGAATAGAGGAAGAGGATAGAGCGAAAGTTAGGGGAGGAGTCCGGTGGCTGGCTAGTAGAAGTCACTGGTCAACGCCATCAGCCGACAAGGGGTTGCTGTTTGGAGAGGCCAAGAGAATTTAGAGAGAGAAAGAGGGTTTAGAAAGAGACTTATACTGTGCCTGCAAATACGAGCTTTTAAAATAATCGTTTCAACCCTCAAAAATATATGTTTTTAATCATACCTATCAACTGGGAATAACTAGAGCCTTGTCTGATATCCCCAATCCTCTTTACGATTGGGCTAATAGTAATAATTGCATTGATAACATAGTTTTAAAAACCGGACCGGTTATTGAACCGGTAAGAAGACTGGGTTAGTGGTTTAGCGGTCCAACCGGAAAACCGGCGGTTGAACCGGCGGGTCAATTCTGATTTGATAAAATAATAATTAATACTTATAATTTTTCTTTTTTTTATAACAAACAATGAGTATAATCATAAAAAATAGAATATGAGTCTACTTAAATTTAAAATAAAATTAAAATACAAAATATTTATGATAATTTTCTAATTAAATAAATTAATAAAGTATAAATATCAAAAATAAAATATTATAGAACTATTAATCGAATATTCATATCAAAAATAAATATTATAGAGTCAATATATAATTCAAAAATATTACATTTTTCATTAATATAAATAAGTATTATTTATTCTCATTTTTAATCCAAAAAAATAAATAAAACGACGTCGTTTTGATCAAGATGACATGGTTGCCGGTTCACCGGTCCGACCGGCCGGTTCACCGGTCCGACCGGCCGGTTCACCGGTCCGACCGGCCGGTTCACCGGTTTTGGAGTTACTGGTTTTCCGGTCCGACCGACCGGTTCACCGGTTTTCCGGTCCGACCGGCCGGTTCACCGATTTTCGGGCGGTTCATTTCCTGTTCCGGTTTTATTAGTGAACCGAACCGGTCCGACCTCCGGTTCACCGATTTTCCAGTCCGACCGGCCGGTCCGGTCCGGTTTTTAAAACTATGATTGATAATGACGTTAACAATCATAGTGATGAAAAGTGCCATAAAATGTATCGGAACATTAGAGATTGAAATCCCTTTATGAACGGAAAAATGTGACATTTAGTCTGTGTTTGGTTTGTGAGAAACCAATTAAAAAAGAAAATAATTAGGAAAAAAAAAACATAATCACTACATTTCATTTTTTCACAATTTTTTTTTTTTGTTATAATTTTCTCATCAATCTAAATAACTTTTTTTCTCACAATTTTTTCTCTCACAAATTACAAGTTATTTTTCTTTCTAGTCATTTTCTTTCTCACAACTTTCTCATCGATCCAAATAATCTTTTTTTTCTTACAATTTTTTCTCTTATAAACTACTATTTATTTTTCTTTCGCATCATTTTATTTTTCACAACTTTCTCATTAATTCAAACAACTTTATTTTCTCACAATTTTCTCACAATCCAAACACACCCTTAGTTCAAAAGTGGGTTGGAAATATGTATAAACTATACCACCGATCTTGTGGTTAAGTTATAAGAGATTTAATTGTGCTTTTGCAAAGTCATAAGTTTGAATCATGTCGTAATTATTCGGTAAGATTAAAATTCATTATGAGCTCTTTAGAGTCTTGAAAGCTCTGTGGTGACTCTTATTGAATCTATCGTAACTTACTCATTCAGCAGGTCTAAAAATAGTGATCCACATCTTACTTTGAATAAATAGTTCGAACAAATATCCCTGACAGCTCTCTAAGATATCATCCATACTTACTCATTTCTAAATTAAATATACATAAACTGTGCAGGACAGATGTAGGGCTGTCATTTGCATGAGCACTAATCTACCCTCACTATGTTAGCATGGTCCTTTCTCCCAGCCAATTTCTCTCACATCATACCAATTTTAACTCCTGATTTTAAGTTGTGCTGCCTTTAGGAATCAGTTTTTGTAACAAAATAACATAATTTCAAAAAATTTAAACAAGTTCTTTATGTTAACGTTTCAATTTTTCGTCTATTCAATTACTGATTTCTCGTTTATTTAGTCATATGGAACCCATATGATGAATATGGACTAATATTAGTTGCAAAGATTGATCCCTGAAAATTAAATTAGAGAAATCACCATCATTATCTACGACAAATTATTATTTTAAACACAAATTTTTAGTTAAATTGTGAAATTGTATTCTTCATGGATGTACTTAGTCCACACATTAGTCTATCGTAATGCTGAATCATTCGCCCACATATCAAAATCTTTTTTTTTTCTTTTTTTATTTCTTAAAAATTATCGTAATAAAACTGCTATTACTAATACCAATCCAACGTCTCTTTAAAAAACGTTTCAATGTTGTATTCATCTGCCAACTTCGAAAAAGCATGTAGAAGGCTAAAATTATTTTTCGAAAAATGTGACTTCTTCGGTTAAAAAAAAATAAACCGTATGATAATAATCTAATTATAAATTACATGTAATTAAATCTCTCAAATATAATATTATAATATGTATAATATTTATATATAATATATCATATTTTATATTAAATTTTTTATTTATTTAATATTAAATATCAAATTTAACCAATTCAATCCTGATTAAGTCGATTGGACTATAAACTTTTTGGTCCAATTACCAGACCTTACTTCTTGTCATTTCAGTTCCGCGAAAACTCTTACCTAGACCAATTGAAGTCCTAATCAAATATGAAGGGCCATTCTAATCAAATCCGAGGTGCCGGTTCCAACTCAAATTTTCGCTTGACGCTAGTACAATTTTGGTTCAAACCTAACCTGATTAGGTCTACTTGAATACGTTTTTTTTTTTTTTATTTAAAGAATCGTCAAAACTCATATTACAATTAAAAAAAATTTTAAAAGAGATGGAGTCGAAACTCTTATCTCCTCTCCAATATAACGTCAATAATTTGCTGCTCTAAGCAGTCAATTGTAATTTAGTTGAATACTAAGAGAGGGATAACTGCAGCACAAGTCCACCAAGGACTGTGTGGAGCATAAAAAAAAATCCAAAATATATCCCGCCAAGCTTATTCCGTAAATAGCCGCTCTTCTATAATTTTATGATGAAAACATAGACTTTTTAAGGAACTGTAACCACCTGGCTGATTTAAAGGCTTGAAAAACTGAGGATAACAAATGGCTATAAAGAGCAAAGAAGAGGCTGGTAGTTAAAGAACAAAACGGCAGATATCCAATAAATGAATTAACTACAAGTCCCTGCACAAACTAAATTACAAGTATGCGTAATGACTGCCTCCCTGTGTATAAATGAAGAAAGTCATACCGACTGAGCTAAATATATGCAGGTAGTTTGTTCAAACTTTACCGGTGGTGGCGCCTTTGTTTCTTATGTCTTTGACTGGCTCTATAGGGATCAACCCATTGCTTGTCCTCCTTCACTGCTTTATTCCATCGGTTTTTAAATATTTGAAGCTCCCATGTTGATTGTCTTCTAATCTGTTCGGTCCAGTTTAGGAATCATCAGAGGTCATAAAATTGATGGAATCATAGCATAGTTTTGTTCAAAAGTGCATGAACCCTTTATGATATATAATGTCAAGAAATGGTGTCCTAAGGCACGAGGCTTTACATTGTGGAGTCTGGAGAGGGTCAGATGTACAAACTCTAACCTTTATTTTTACAAAGATGTTGTTTCTCATCTCTAAGTCATCTTAGAGTAATTTTACCGTTACACCAAAACTTGTCCTCAAATAACGACATGACAACATTGTCGATAATAACGTAGGATGATAAATTGAACTTCTGAAAACATGCCATCTCTCTTGCAATGTGTGTGTGTGTGTGTGTGTAACATATAAAAAGTTTGATCAAACAACTGAACTAGCCAAGTATCATCCTATATTTTCCTTTTCTCCACTAAAACAGTACAATAAGAGCCATAACAGTAGACTGTCTTACTTCAATTCGAGGATCAATGGCTGCAGCACCATGCCCCTGCACATCAAGAGAGGGAAAAAAAAAAAAATTTAGCCCAAAAAAGGCAAGAATTTTAGGATATGACACTGTAGCTGAAGCATTGGGACGAGGAACGAAGTTTTATAACTCATAGTAAAGTTACCTTAGCCACGTCTTCACGATGAGAAGACTGCAAATTCATAGAAAACAAGTCAAATAAATCAAGTGAATGAACGAAGAATATTTTTACTAGGACAAAATCAAATGGGCAAAGCAGATCACCTTTCTTCCTGGGGGTGAAAGCCCGCCCAAAGTCTGTATGCCCTGATGAACAACGTACTCACTATCAATGACTCCCACTTTGCTTGTGCGGTCTCCCTGTATGACACATTTGTTCATTTGTTAATTTAGCTGTTTCAAATAATCAGAGCATAGCAACCTGCATATTCCGGATACTCTCTATGCACAAAGAATATGATTAGATTCAACCATGTGCAGGAAAACTTCAGCTTTCCACATTTAAATGTCAAGAAAACATTATCACTCATAAAGGTTAATCATATTAAGGTGATCCTTCTAACTTTTGTTCAGATGATATCCATGATTTAGCATGTGTTGTTTTTGATTCAATGATATAAAATCAGAGGAAGGGAAATAAGGCAGGAGATGACTCTTTGACCTCCAGAGCCACAAAAAGAACTTTGTTTCTCGCTGTAATTGAATTTCAGAGTTTAGCTCCGGAGCTACATAACAGGAAGATAACATCTATGAGTTACACTGAGAATGATGGCAACTTCAGTGATGAGGTCACCAAATGCAGAATCAATGGTTGTATTAGCTGGGGAGACTATTACAATATTAATTATGTAGAGAAATTTGTATACCAAGGTATAAGCAATTACTATTCTGCAATATGTGAAACAAATGTATAATAGAATATAAAAGAATAGAAGGATAGGTCATAAGCCATTCCATTATTTGAGCTGAATCTAAGATTCACACCAGATATTTGTGGTAAATGACATGATAGACTTAGATGAACAACATGAACTGCTTTACAACCTGAACATTACACACACACAGAGACACATATACACACATGTCTGCACAGGGATAAGCGCATTAACCATATCAAAATCCTTTGGGTGGAAAATTTAATGGGAGCATCTTACCTGTGCACAATATCCAAGTTTCATGTCCATTCCCCATCCATGTACAAGATCATTCTACAGAGAGAGAAATGGTTCCCCGGTCAGTTAATCAGACCGGCGGTAAACAAAGCCAAACAAAGTAGAGAGGAAGAACGAAGCAAAGCCTTAAATTGGCCAAAAAGGCGGTGATATTTAAAACACTACTGCATCACATCCCTACAAAATCCTCTTTCTTCCCAATCATGAGAAACCAACGAATATGGTTCATAATCACTTCATCTACGTAATCAATGCAAAGTAAGTTGCAAGTAGAATAATCTACATGATAAGGATACTTGTCAACAACTCCAGGAATAAGACAAAAATCTGCTCCAATTAAGGTCTTACTTCAAGAATAAAGTTGAGAGGTCAAGATGAGCTTATATGACAATGTTATATGACCTTCACTGCAATGAAGAGCCATCAAAATGTTGCCTGGAGTTACATTAATATTACCTGTATAAGATGCCAAGTGCAATACCAAGCTAATCTTGAAAATACTGGAGCCATACCTTCCACAAATCTGCAAAAGTAACTTGAATTAGTCAATAAAAGTTGCTGAATCCAGGCAAACAAAACTGAGTTAATCATTCAAGCTATTGCTGGATTGTGAATTTTCCATTTTCATCCGCAGGGTGGATCCAAAGGGATTTGGAAATGATGCACAATTGTGCACAAAGATTCAACATGAAAACTTGTTCTTTGAAAGTTTTCGTTTTTCTTTTAGGTCTTGGTGCCCGTAACACTTTTTTTTTGGGGTGGGGGGGGGGGGGGGGGGAGGGGAAGGACTAGTAGGAGGGGGAATTTGAACCCCTGCCTTCCACTTGGGCACTGTGCAACACCAGCTCGTTTCTTCAAAAGTTTTCAAGGGACCTAATTATTCAACAATGCTTAACAGCTTGATGACAGACATATGCAAGAACACGAAAGACGATACGGCCACCCAAGACCAAGAAAACATGAGAGCAAATTAGGCAACACTTGAAAAGAGTGAGAAGGAAGACAAAGATAACAGGTACATTGGTATGGCAAAACAGGAACTTACCCAGTGCATGGTGGCCCCTCACTGGCATCTGAACACTTAGTACTGCCTCTGCTGTCATAGACTCTTCTGCAGAGATTAAGACAATTTGTGTAAGCATTACAAGCAATATAAGTGGAGACATAACCCAATAGACCCTTAAAGCCACCCTATTCATACCTATGGAACTTCTTCGTTCTAGCACGAATAGTAATTCGATGATGTATGTCTGTAGAATTCGGGTCCAAAGCTGGCTGAGATATCTCTAGTCCTTCTGACCTCACAATCTCCAGGTATCTAGAAGAAATAAATAAATAAATAAATAGGGAATGGCCTGCCATTAACTTAGGATGCATGAATACAAGCAAAAGAACCACGCACTATAAAAGGCAGGCATCGTGAACATGTTGAAGGGAAGGTCCAACAAGCTCAGTACTTACCTTCGTGGATCAAAATTTTCCACCCCCAAATCTTCATCCCAAAGAAATATGTAGTCATATATAGAAACGACGGCTGGGTGCAGAAAACGTTTTGCAAACCACCTGAAAATGAGCAATATAATACTAAAAAAATAATGCTGCCACAAAAAGTTATATTACAAGCACTTTTTTGTCAATCTGCAAAAGAAAAAACAAAAAAAAAAAAAATTGCTGACACAAAGATGAAAAGGCTGGTATGAGAAGTGGCAGCAGCTGGACATCAAAAGGTCAGAAGTTACTTGAAGATCTTGTGGACAGAGGACATATCCAATAAGAATCAGAGCCATTCACTTAAAGATATAAATCTCTGGCCACCTTCCGGGCAACCGAAACTCCATAACTATGTTCAGCAAGTGTTCAAAACTCAAGGTAATCTTGTTTTCTCTCATAGCTAGTTAGAGTCAAGGAGATGGTATCTATAGTATACAAGACCTTTTTATCAAATTTTTCATGTTTGAATATTCCAAAAAATCTTCACCTCAGGAAACTTTAAAGTTCTACACTTGTGTATTGTCTCCCTAACAACTGCCAGGTTGTATCATTGAATCATTTACAGGGGAAACCGATAATAAAACAATCTATCAACTATATGTCTCAACATAAAACAAAATACCTCGTGGAGAAAGAGGAGGGGGGGTGTTAAAAAGACATTATCAATATCAGTCTTACCATTTTGTTTGGTTCTGAGCGACTATGTGTATGGCCTGATTGCTCCATTCAAGGTCCCACCACCCATTAACATTACCATCATAATGGAACAGAATAACTGTAAAATTCTCTGGAATAAACTGAATTCAATGAAATTAGGCAAGAAATATTTAGTCCAAGATACATCAAATTTTACTTTATAGAGAAGGCAGTACCTTCTGGACAATAGCATCAACATTATCCTTTTGCTGTATACCAACTGGAATTGCCAGCAAGTTACGGTGGCTATGAGAAACAACCTGCAAAAGACAGCAATCAAAATTTGTGGAGAATGCATACAAAGATTATCACATCAAAATCAAAAAAATTAGGGGAAAAGATAACAAATAATGCTCAAAGCTTTTATCAACAGCTATTCTCACGATCCAAAAAATTTTATCATTGAGTTAATACCAAAATGGTAAGGGATCAGAAACCAACCTTTGATCTTAAACTACTCGAGGACCATAGAGGCTTCATCTCCAAGTCTGAACTAGCCCGTATGATACCACGGGGCAAACCACCCAACAATCCAGAAACCAAATCTGATTTCTATCGTAAAAGATCAGAAACATATTAACACAATAAGAATCACCGAAAACAACTATTCAACACATACAAGTGTGATTGTGAGTTAAATGATTCTGAAATTCAGTGTAAAACTCAGCAGATGTAGTTGGTAAGACGGGTCGTACATTGCAAGTTCTAGTCATGAGATTTACCAATAAAAGAAACAAATGCCATTAATTTGGAAAATAAAATGGTAGTCTTGACAATACCTTTGATGTATCAAAAGGGTCCAACTTTTCTTCCATCTGAGAGAGGAGGAAAATGAAACTCATAAGCAAACTTGTCAACAGGTGAAAAAGAAAAGAAAGAATAGGTTAATAGAGTGCATGCACAAAGAGCTGAAACCATTCACTCTAAAAGAGTATATCTCATCGAATAAATAGATAACCAAAATTCGAATGATCAAATCTGTCAAAGAAACATTATGTATATGGAATCCCAAACAGGGATCACTACAGAATTCAAAAAGTTCCAAGATGAAGAATGTAAGTCATCCTCAAATGCATATGAACAGTTCAGGAAAAAGTAAATTTACATTTACGTGGATAAAATGGATAAATTTACTGAAACATGTCAAAAAAATTGCACTGACAATATTGCATTCAAATCCTAGTTAAAGCAAAAAATAAAAAATCCCTCCACCCCTGCCCCCCAGAAAAAAGCCAACAAAAAGGAAGACAGTATGATTAACCTGTAGAAAGCAACCAACACAATTTTTAGTGTTAAAAAAGGCGTGCTTGCTGGTATTTACAAGTGATAGGTTACAGAGATGTAGAGAAAGATCACCTGTGTATGTTGATATTGCCGGACTGTGGTTGTATACACAATGAAGAGCATAGCCATAAATAAAACTGCCATATATGGCAGCTGCTTCGTTAACCCACATTTTCCCTGCACCACGACGATACTGTTATGTATTTATTGAATCATATAGCACACTTGTTCTAAAAATGCTCCATCTTGTTGGCTGATTAAAATATCATAATTGCTGAGAAGATAAAAAGATGAATAGTCCATACCCCATCAAAGCAGGCATTTCTTCTCAGTGATTTCCATGGTCTGAGAGATGTCATGGACACCACAGGGCTTTTATGATGCACTCATAACAAACTGCTTGAAGTCAGGATTAAGAAATTAGAGACAAACAATAAAGCAATTCCAAGCAAATTCTAACCACTCCAACTTCAAACAGAAGATAAGCAAAGTTTGCAATACAAATTTCACATCAGTTTAAGCCGGCCTGCAATTAATAGCAAAAGAGATTTACCCAAAAAAAAGAAGAAAAAAACACTCAGGCAAAACTGGAAGTTAATTTGGTATAGTTAGTCAAGGTGATGGCTTCATTTTAATCAGCATGATTGAACATCCATATCCCACCCTCCTCTGCATAATTGTGAATTTTTCTCTTTAAAAATATTAAAAGAAAAAACCTTCCTTTTTAGCCCTTTTTTAATTTTAACAGAAACTCTGCTATGAGGTCATAGAGCTGAGAAGCAGATGCCTGAAAACCCAGCTGTCAGAAAACCCAGAAACAACAAAGAAGGGGGAGGAGAAGAGAAAAGGAAATAAAGACAAGAACACAAACATAAAAATCATTATATCAGTAAACAATCTTCTATAAATTTCATTGCAGAGCAGATTAGAGACATGCATGTGTCTGTTGTACGAAGAAAACAAAACACAGTTCCAGACTCAGTTTGATCCACTAAAGGAAACCAATATGGTTAGATCACAGACTACATATTTTCAATCAAAAAGACATCGGCTGTACAAAATCGTAAAGAACAATAACGACATGCATTGTTTTAGACACAGCCCATCTCAAGAGAAAATTGGAAAGACAAAAACATGTAATAAGACCCAGTTCTCAAGAACAAATATTTTCCTCTCAAATCCCAATACTTCAAAGAAACTAAAACAAACAACTGATCATCCTTTTCCACCCATTTAAATCCAAAACAAAAAATTGACTAAAACTTCATAAGTTGTCAATGCAGGATCACAGAGATGGAAATCACAACAACACTGTCATTAGATCCAAAAAATAAAAAAAGCATGAGTCTTTCTTTTTGATTTATTAAGTGTTCAATCTAAATATTAGAGAGAGAGAGAGAGAGAGCTAAAGGCTCATCATTGGTTTTTTTTTTTTTTTCTGGTTTGCCGTTGAAACAAACGAAAGAAAAAAAAAAAAAGCCTGCAATGTCATGCAAAAGCCTCCAATATCGGATCTTTACCCATTAATCAATCTGTTGCAATCAAAAAAAAAAACCCAAAACGAATTTGAACGATTCAAGGAACGAGATCACACAAAAGCTCGAATCTTTGCTCGTAAAAAAGACCAAAGAAACAGAAAGAACAGCTAACCAAAGATCAAGCGCTGCAGCTGAACAGAGCCGAACCAAATACAAAAAGTCCCCAAGAAAGAGATACAAAAACAGAGAGAGAAAAGAGTCGAAAGACGAAAGTGCAGGAGGCGCCACGTCGAACTGCGTGACTTTTTCACCTTTTGTGACAAAGGAACAGACACGGAGAGAGAGAGAGAGAGAGAGAGAGAGAGAGAGACGAAGGGTTTAATTGTGGGGGGCTTGCGAGTTACGCGCTGTTTGGTCTCATCATACGTTCTCTATTACTGACTCGTGTTCTTAATAAATTTACAGAATCTAAAGGTGTTGGATTCGGTTTGGATTTTTGGATTTGTATTGCAGGGGGCATCTTTATCATCTTAAACAACAACGACAACAACAGTCAACAAGAAGATTAAATAATAATAATAATAATAATAATAATAAAATTATGTAGATAAATATAATGTAACACACAAAAAAAATATATAATTAATTTAATAATTTAATTTTTTAATATTTTAAATTTGATATATTTTTTATTATTTAATAATTTAAATTTGATATACTACTTTTATAATTATTTTTGTGTATGCAATATAACTTTTTCCTAAAAACGAAGGGGACAGGGGCTTAAGGTTATAATTTTAATTGTTTGTCGTGTTACACTAAGATTCTGTCTCTATAGAAAGTTTTAAACTTTTGCAATAGCGTACATAAATGTATATAAAAAGAGTAAACTTTAAACTAATAAAGTCCCAGTTCTTCTATGGCATTGTCCAACTGGGATAAACACTTTTTTGGTCCTAAACCTTTAGATTTTTTTATGTTTAAATTCTAAACCTTTTTGACATTTCATTTGAGTCCTAAACCTTTTGATTTCTTACTACATCAGTCCTTTAAGTTACAAAAAGTAGTCAATCTATTAATAAATGAGTTTAACTTAATAAAAATCATTTTAAAAAGGTTAAATATATGAATTAAATATTTTTTTTATCAACAAAATATGCATATTAAATATTTTTTTAATCAACAAATATATGAATTAAATAGGTAACATACATATTTTTGACAGAAAAGACATTCAATTTATATATTTAATCTTTTTTTAAATAATTTTTTGTAAAGTTAAAATCATTTTTTAATAAATTGATCACTTTTGATAAACAGAGAGACTGATTTGGTAGAAAATCAAAAAGTTTAGGACTCAAATGAAATGTCAAAAAGGTTTAAGACTCAAACGTAAAAAAACCTAAAGGTTTAGGACCAAAAAAATGTTTATCCCTTGTCCAACTCTTATTAAGAATTTCATTCGGCCACCCTAAGACACCTAAAATAGGTCTTTGGGGTTTTGTTGTTTGAGTAAAAGATGGGCTTAGATGGCCGATTAATTGTTTGTTTGTTTGGTAGTTTGAAAAGCTATATGAACATTGACTTTTTGGGAATAAAAACAATAAACCAATTACTTGCATAATATTTCTTTATTTTTTTTATTTTTGATCAATTAATTACAACTGGCATTTGAGACCTTAAATTTAGAGATATTGTTATAGGGAAAAGTTATATATGACATAGAACAATAGATACAAAATTGATATATATAAATTTAAATTAATAGATCGTAAAAATTGTATTGAATTTAAAAAAATAAAAAGATAACTGTTAAATTAACTGTCTGTATTCTATGTGTTGCAGATTATATGACTGCGTAGTGGGCATTGTTATCATCTTATTATTCCCTAAAAGACATGTCGATAAGATCTATTTAGAAGGGAAAGTGAATGTGTTCTTTGTCGTAAAAAGTTAAAAATCAAATTGGATAGTAAGATAGTTCTATGTGAATTGTCTGGTTTTCGCTTTTGGTAGAACTAAAAGGACAAATTTTGGTGTAGTATGCAAAATTTATATATATGATATGTTAGAAAATTTATCTATTAAAAAATCTGTTAGATCAAAATTTACGTAATAAGGTAATTCTCTCTGTTCTCGTAAATTCAAAATGTTTCCTTTTAGAATTACAACTCAGATCACTAACTAAAAAATATTATGTCTTCCGTTTCAGCTCTTAAAGTGTCCCCTAAAAAAAACTCTAACTATTTTTACAAGAAGGAGAAAAAAAACAATGGCTTTGCTGTTTAGTTTAGTGAGAAATAATTGCAACAAGAGGGAGCCAAAGTCAGCAAGCTTTTCCATAAACAAACAATGTCTTTTTATGGGAAAATTGAAAACACAGCTGTATCTCTTCAATCTGTTTGTTTGTAAGGAAATTTAATGCCTGTTAAACAATGCCATTGCGGCTTCCAATCCGTTCAACCTTTCCCCTTTTTGTGCTGGGTAGAAGAGGGAGCCTATGCCAATAAAAAAAACAAATAAAAATCTTAAAGGTGTAAATTTTTTGGTACAAAATCAAAATATTCAAATTTAACACGATGGTTCTTTTATTTCTCTCATAAATTTTGGATTCAATTCTAAGAATTTTAAATATTTTTCTCATAAATTTTTTAGTATCTTTGAAGGTTTCAATTTAGATACTTCATAAATAATCATTTATTAGACTCCTAATGAGCGAGGTGTACGGTAAATACAAAACAAAGAAAATAAGACTAAAAACAAAATTTTAGGTGGGCGCCCCCTAATTTTGGGGACTATGGGCCATTGTTTATTATTTTTATTCATTTTTTTATTATAATTTAATTGTGATCTTATAACATATTAATTTATTTATTTTATTTTAAGTAAATTCATTAATTATGTAATGTAAAATTATAAGGGCGTGATTGGTAATTTTCAATGGAAAACGAAAGGGAAATGAATGGAAAAAAATTTTCTATTTATTTTTTTTTCTACTCATTTTTTTTCAATTTAAACAATTATTTTTTACTTTTTATCTTACAAATTACTATTTATTTTCTTTCTCATAACTTTCTAATTATTACTTTTTATCAATTATAATATTATTATTATTGTACTATTTTTTATTCCTTTTATTTTCTATTCATTTTCTATTCAAATTAAAAAACATCATTAAAAGAAGATACGGGTCAATTAAGAACGTCCCAACTACGGCATCGAAAGCTCAAATCCCAAACTAACTTACTTGGTAGAAAGATTATTTTAAAAAATAAATAATTAGTTAAGTAATATACACTGTAAAAAAAAAATATCTATTAATGGTTGAGTTGAACTCCCAAGTTCACACTAATTAAGTTTACTACCTTTTCCAATGCCCTCATGCTACCTCGCTTCCCGGCCTGCAAGAATAAAGTTTAGAGTTTAAACAATGCCCTAGAGCCCATCAATATTTGATTTTTATTTTTTAATTAATAATGATTCAGGCTCAAATTCGGGATTTCTAGAGTCCACTTCAATACCAAATCAATATTTGATATTGAGTTAGTTGTTACATCAATTACGAAAAATGTATACAATCTCATCCAACTCATTATTAAATATTAATATGTGTTTTTTTATAGAAAAAAAAGTATATTATTAGTATATTAGTCATCCCATTAAAAGTATGTTTATCATTACACATGTGAGTTGAAACTGAATGTCTCTTATTAATGTTCTTATTCAATTTCTCCACAGCGACGGCCCTCTACCCGAACTCTGTTGGACTCTCATAAATTTTATACTACGTCACACCTTAGTATTAATGAGTTTAAAACCCACTAACGTGTTTCCACATAAATCTCTTTATTTTCTCATGGGTAGGTGACGATAAAAAATACTCGAATTTTGACTAATATAAAGAAAATATAACATATTACTACCAGCCTAATAATTTGACATGTGTCAATCAAGTGATAAGGAGGGTCTAGCCATGTAATTAATTTCTCAAAGAAAGCAAGCACACCTTGAAATAAAACACCTAAACTATAAATAGATACTACAGTTATATTATGGTGGATATAATTAATGAACATAATCAGAGGAGGTATATTCTTTTTTGGGTCCCTACACCCACTTTGCCCAATTTTGTTTTTTTGTTTTTACTTTTCTATTTAATCTTGTCATTTTAGTAGTTTTGGTATTTCACTTAGTAATTGTCATTCCATCAATAAAAAGGTCTGGCCCTTGACGACGAGGGACTTTGTTAAAAATATCATTAATCTATGTCGATAAGAACTAAAATTAAGTGGGTTTTCGAATAAGTTTCTTTCTATTTATATAAAGTAATTCTTCAGTTTATATATATTGAAGGAAGATAAAATAAAAGAAAATTATTAGAGTGGGGATGGAACAAAAAGCAAAAAGCCAACACGCAAGTGCTGCTAAAAATTGAAAGATTACATAGTTGTTTCAATTTTAAGGTACTTGATGTCATTTATCTACTCAGAATAGAAATGTGACAGTGCAGATATGTGAATACCGTCTTGCACATACAAGATAATGACTCTAATTTTGGGGCCACATGTCCTTTATTTCGTGCACGCAACTCCGAAATCCGGTTGGCGAGGATCCATGCTTTCTCGTGTGTAGGGTGGAGACACTTCATGGAAGAAAATGATGTTTTTTTTTTTTTTTTTGAGTGAATGGAAGAAAATGATGTTTGCTTTTTCATTAATTTCTCCTTGGTCAACGGAACGAAATTTTGTAAGATAAATGAAATTAACTAGATTGAAGGCCAAAAATTTGGGTTTGACAACAATATAGTTACATAAATGGATGCGTCGCGGGCTCATATACAAAACACTGAAAAAATATAATCATTGATTATATATTTTTTTCGTCTTTTAATGCATAATCGTAATTAACTAGTAAGAATCATAGATATAAAGTAATAATAGTATATGAAGCATGCTATATCTGAAATGTGTCGTTCAACAATTGATGATGTTTAGGAATAAGTGATTAAGAAGTCTTAAATTTTTAAGAATTTTTACAGTTGAGTATTAAATTTTTTTTAGTTTTGAAATCAATTCTCAAACTTAAATTTTTATTCTATATGAGTCTTTTTTTAGATATGAATTAGTCAAATTAGTAGAAACTCAGTTTGACCTAATTGAAACTGTATAAAAAAAATCTAAATATATCCTAAAAAATACATAAATACCTATTTTACTAAATTTCTCTTGTTTTTCTCTCGTATATAAGGCAAAATTAATCATAAATTCAGAATTTATGAATTTTGCCTTTTATATGTGAGAGAAAGAATGAAATTTATGACAAAAAATTTTGACATATTTCTATATTCTTAAGATATATATGAGTAGTTTTTACACTATCAATTAGACTGAACTACCTATATACCGATTTGTGATCAATTTATCCCAAAAAACAAAATATTTGTATGGAATGAAATTTAAAGATTTATGGCTGATTTGAAAAGTCACAAAAGTGTAGAATTTAATTGTAAAAATCTCTAAAAGTATATGACTTATTAATCTTATCCGGTGATGTTTATGGGATTAAAGGACTAGGGGAGACTTTTGCAACAATTAACATCCATGATGGAAAAAAAATATCCATACGGTGATAATGGAGGCCGCAAATTTTTCCTTTTGTTTTTAATTTCATTTTTAATATGAAACTATTATTTCTAATTGATTTCGGGCAGAAGGAAATTAAGACTCAAAAATTTTACATCAAGGGCGAAACATAAATTATTATTATTAATTAGTCGATGTTGTCCAATGACTAGATATTATGCTCTAAATAAAAAGTGAGAAGTTCAAATCTTGTCTCTTTATTAATCTTTCCCTCTTATATATGTTTGAAAAATTGCTATCATGCTGAGTGAGCCCGCAACTTATCAAATGAATTCTGGAGTGACGTTTCCATAATATAAATATGACACAACAATATCATTAGATCTTATTTAAAAAAAAAATCGCTAAATATCATAATTATAAACCATAAATTACATTTGATGTAAGTTCTTAACTAAAATTAACTATATGTTGTAAACTACACCCTTTTTGATAAATCAAAATGCACATAAAAAAAGAATAGTGTATTGTCAAGAATCAGTTTTTACATAGCTACCCAAGTCAATTTTATCGACTTCTTTGTCGCCCACTTTAGCGTACCACTTAAGGTTGTTAGAATCGGGATTCTACCTAGGATCGTTTTGGAGATGTCAGGATCGAATCGTAGGATCGGATCGTATAATCGTAAGATTCTACCAAAATCAATAAAAAAAAAGTTGAAAATAACAAAAGAAATGTAATTTTAAATTTTTAAACATTTCATAAATTTTCTATATTAAAATTCAAGTATAAATAGTCTCATATATGTATTTGAACAATAATGAAAGCATCAATCACACGTAAACTACTTAAGACAATTCATATTTAAGATAAATTCATGTCCAAGTTATTTTGATGACCGTTAATGTCTAACAATACAAAACCAATACATCATTATAGTTAACAACCTAATTTTAATGTTTTAAAACTAATGTCAATTTTACAAAACAATATATTAATGTCCATTTATAATAATTTATTTTATTAAAAGATAAAATATTTTTAAAATTAGATATTAAAATAAGAAAATTTTATTCAAATAATTTTAAAAATAAATAAAAACTAAATTAATGAAATAATTTTCTTCATTATTTTTTTTCGTTAACATTGTAAATAAGAAGATGAAAAAAAAAGGCTCATTTAAAATTTATAGCAAAGCAAAGGAAACAGCAGTGGAACATAGGGAGGGAAAAAAAAAACAAAAGTAACATCATTCAAAAATAAATAAAAACTAAATTAATGAAATAATTTTCTTCATTATTATTTTTTTTTGTTAACATTAAAAATAAGAAGATGAGAAAAAAAGGTTCATTTAAAGTTCATAACAAAGCAAAGGAAACAGTAGTAGAACATAGAGAGGGGGAAAATAAAACAAAAGCAACATCATTCAAACCTTAAGAAAAAAAAAAAAAAAAAACAAAGGCAACAAATGCATAGGACAAGGCTCGACCATGGGACCAATGAGTAAAGGAGCTTACCACTAGGTTAAGCTGGAGACTTAGTTCTTTTATTCATTTTCAGGTATAATAATCTAAAAAATTCAATGGGGTCCATCCATTTCTTGGATCGGTGGGATCGTACGATCCCACCGATTCCACGACTTAAATCGCGATTCTAGGACGATTTTACCTAAAAACGATTCTGTGAGGGATCCGGATCGTTGGCATTGGGTAGGATCGTACGATCCTACGATCCGGATCGCGATTTTAACAACTATGGTACCACTTGACTGCTTGCATCATCCATCAAGACGATTATATTTTTTTTTATTTAAAAAATAATATGCAATAATGTTATACATCAAAAAGAATTAATAACGCAATTATTTTACGAAAAAAGGTAACATCCATTGGCAGGCAAAGAGAATAAATAATATGTCCTGCTTACTCTAGGATGCACTAAACTTCTAAGCGGGGAGGCTTTACCCGGGTTCATATTAACTAGGAGAGTTAACATCCATTGGCAATTGATAAATTATACCCACCAGACCGACAAAAATTTTATGCACCCAAAATAATTTTATATTATATATGAGATATTTTATACTACATAAATAATGTCTGTACAACATGTTTAAGATTTATAGTAAAATAATATGAATTTTGCATATTTCTCAATAAAATATTATTTATATAATATAAAATATCTTGTATATAATGTAGATAATATGAAATTAATTCGAGTCCATTTAGCACCATAAAAAAATGTGCACTACAGACAGGTGTCACTCATTACGTTTTTATTCAACTTTTTTCATATTCATGTTTAAGATTTATAGTAAAATAATATGAATTTTGTATATTTTTTAATAAAATATTATTTATATAATATAAAATATCTTGTATATAATGTAGATAACATGAAATTAATTGGAGTCCATTTAGCACCATAAAAAAATGTGCACTACAGACAGGTGTCACTCATTACGTTTTTATTCAACTTTTTTCATAAAGAGAATTTATTATTAAAATACTATAAAATTTGAGTGGCCTCTTTATAGTCAACTACAATGTTAATAAATTTGAAATCTAATAACGTAATTTGGCATAAATATCTATTTATTTTGAGCACCGACAATAGTGAGAGAACTCGAATTCACATCATTATAAAAAAAATAAATTAAATTATTGTTAGACTATTACTTCTACTAATAATTTGAGTCTAATAATAATTTGAGTCCCGTTTAAATTCCATGATTTAAGTGCCTATAATATTTCCTTTGATAAATTTATTATGTCTTTCATGAATTATGCAGTATTCTCTGTCTCATGGTTGGTTAATTCTGCAATAGTAACTCGAGTATAAATAAGTCTAGTAATAGTTTAGTAAGTGATTTAGAGATTTGTACTTAACTTGTTAAAGGTCATTTCGATCAGATGATGTGTAGGCTTTTGAGTCGATATGTTTTCCTACTTGAAGCAGGTACTCTCGACGCTTTTGTATTATTATTTAGATATACTTTTTTCACTGATTATTAATGCAATGATTCAGTTATGGTAAAAAAAAAAAAATTAGTTAATTGTGTACTTCAAAGGTGTCAGTCTGCCATACTTACCACGTTTGTTCACGTGTCATATCTCAATAGCTACAGAATCAAGAATCAGTTAACATGGTGTTATTCTCCTCAATATTCATGCCAATAAACCATATATTATTTCATTGAACAATAACGACATTTTTTTGTTTTTTGCACTTAAATGCGTCCACCTTTATATTTCAGGAGAGCAGTTTAATTTGTTGGGCTTGTGAAAAAGCAGTAAGAAAGATAACAGTGAGAAAAAAAAAATAGAGTTCTTTTATTTGGATGTTAGATAGGAAAGAAAAACTTAAAAAAATTATGAGGAAATTATTGATAGTGAAGCACTTTATATTTTCTTCAGGTCATGGCCTTTTGTGTTATTAGAAAATAGCTAATAGAGGAGGATAAATGAGTGATTTCGAATACAAATATTTTTTTCAGCTATATTCAAGTAAAAATATACACTTTTTATTTATTTTCTTTCTTATTGTTTTCATCCTATCGAAACATCTTATCAGAAAATTAAATTCTTTCTTTTTATTTTCTTTTTCACTATTTACTTTTTCACAATTTTTTTTCTCACAGATTTTGCATCCAAACAAAGTGCTAATCTAAGTCTTTTAATTTGAAAAAATAGCATGTTAAAAAGTAATAATTATGAAATTATGATATTTAAGTAAGTTAACAAAACATTTTTTATAATAAATTTTTTATAATGAATTATTTGTAATCAAAGCATTTACAACTATGTAATAGACTTTCAAAACTAATAGTATGTTAGTTTTATAAGATAAAGCTTCGGAAAGAGTAGGCGTAGAAAGAAAATGGCATAAAAAAGGTCCAAACTCTCTTGTTTAGTTAACAGCGCGAAAGAAAAAAGGACGGTCTAGCAACGTGATAATATTTGACATGCATTAGTTAAACGGACGTTACCAAATCAATAGTTTTTTTGGTCCATTACCAAATCAATATTTGATATTGAGTTAGTTGTTACTAAGTCTCATTCAACTCATTATTAAATATTCATGTGGTTAATCAAGTGATAAAGATGGTCCAGCAACGTGCTAATTTCTAAAAAAAAAGCAAGCACAGTTGAAATAAAACACATTAATATAACTAATTGAATAACACTAGGTGATTTCGTATAAATAATAATAAATAGTTATACAATCTTATTTAGCAGTTTTAACAGTTTATCAATTTTTTATTTTTTTAAAAAATTTAACTATCTAACGGATCATATAACTTTGTACATTGGTGATACTAAGTTAAATTACTAAGTTTTTTTCTAATTAGATACCGACAAAAAATATTACGGTTTTTATAATTAATGAACATAATAAAAGGAGGTATGTTATTTTTTGGGTCCCTACACCCAACTTTGCACAATTTTTTTTTCTTTTCTATTTAATCTTGTCATTTTAGTATTTTTTGGGTATTTTTCACCAAGTAATTGTCATTTTAATAATAAAAATGTCTGGCTCTTGTCAACGAGGGATTTTGTTAAACATATTAGTAGTTTATGTGGATAAGAACTAAAATTAACTGGGTTTTCTAATAGGTTTCTTTCTATTTATATAAAAAAAATTCTTCAGTTTATATATTGAAGGAAGATAAAATAAAAGAAAATTATTGGAGTGAGGCGTGGAACAAAAGAGTTATTGCAAGCAAAAAGCCAACAAGCAAGTACTGCTAAAAATTGAAAGATTTGGCGGTGTGTCAATTTTAAGGTTTTTGGTGTCATTTTGTTTATGGGACTACTCAAAATAGAAATGTGACTGTGCAGATATGTAAATACCATCTTACAAATACAAGATAATGACTTTAATTTTGGGACCACTTTTAATTTATTTCGTGCACGTAAGATCAAACTCTAATTGGCAGGAATTTATGTTTTTGATCTCATATTTTTAATATAATTAATTAAAATATTCTATTTAAATATTTTGATCATATTTTTAAAGTTTTAATAACTCTATTCTCGTTTCTTAACTGTTCAGCTTCTCTTGAAACTAAAAAAAGAATTCACGCTTTCTTGTGTCCAGCGTGAAAAACACTTCTAGAGGAAAATGATGTTTTCTTTTTTTTATTAACTTCTCTTTTGTCAGCAAATTGAAATTTTGTAAGATAAATGAAATTAACGGGTGCATATACAAAATATTGTAAAGTCATAATTGTCAATTATACATTTTCTTAATCTTTCAATAAATAATTATAATTGACGATAAGAATTATAAATGCGTATATAAAGTAATAATTGTATATGAACCTATATATTTCTGAAATGTGTCAAGTTCATCCCATTTGTACAAAAAAGCTCAGTCAACAATTGGTGAACGGTGATGTTTGTGAGATTGAAGGGTTGGGATCACGACTAGGGAGAAACTTTTGCAACAATTATTATCCATAAAGGACAAAAAGATATTCATACGGCAATAGAGGTCACAAAATTTTCTTTTTGTTTTTATTTTTCATTTTTTATATAAATTTAAAATTTTTATTTATTTTTAGTGTTTATTATGAGTATAATTTACTTAAGATGTAATACCACACAAATTTATTTTATTATTTTTATTATTTCAAGTAAATTCTATTTATGTGTAATTTATTATTATAAATGAGTTCATTAAAAAAAAAATTAAAAATTTCAACTTTTTCTTTTACAGATGAATATTAAGATTTAGAAACTACACATCAAGAGCGAATTGCCATCGTTTTGAGTTATCTCGTATCTTGTCAACTGAATTCTAAAGTGACGTTTCAGTAATGTACTTATGACATAACAATATCGTTAGATCTTATTCTCCAAACAAAAAAAGAAAAAAAAATTGTTGAATCTTATAATTATAATCTATAAATTACATTTGATGCAAGTTCTAACTAATGGTGTGTTTAGATTGTGAAAAAAAATGAGGAAGAAAATTGTAAGAAAAGAAATTAGTTTGGATAGATGAAAAATAGTTGAGAAAGAAAATGATAAGGAAAAAAATGAGAAAAAAGGTTGTTTTAGAAAAAATTGTGAGAAAATATAGTTATTTGGATAAATGAGAAATACGAGAAAAAAATGAATATTGATTTTCTTTCCATCCTTTTTTTCTCAAAACTAAAAAGGCTCTAAAAGATAATTATATATTGTAAACTATACCCTTTTTAATAGATCAAAATGCATATCAAAAAGAAAGAAAAAACTTTGTGGTAAGAAAAAATGAATATTGATTTTCTCTCCATTGCTTTTCTTTCCATTCTTTTCTCTCATACTAGATAGGCTCTAAAAGATAACTATATATTGTAAACTATACCCTTTTTAATAGATCAAAATGCATACATAAAGAAAAAAAAAATTTAGTGACAAGTTTCATAATAATAATATGTAATATAAGTTGTTAAATAATTAAATTTATTAAAAAAAATGAATTATTAAAAACAGTCAAACAGTATATATTATTATTTAAATATTTATTACTACTTATTTAAAATTATGTAATATTATTCTAAAAATAAATTTATAATATCATGAACCAGTATTGACATAGCTACCTAGGTCAATTCCGTTGACCTCCTTTTAGTTGATGTAGCGTGCCACTCGGACTGCCTGCATCACCCATCAAGACGATTACTTCTTTTTTTTCGAAAAATAATATTCAATAATGTTATACATTAGATAAAATTAATAATGCCACTATTTTGCGATTTTGTCAAGCTTTCTCTAGGACGCACCAAACTTCCAAGCAGGGCGGCTTTACCTGGGCTCGTACGAACGAAGAAACGTAATATCTATTGGCAATTGATAAATGATAACTACTACACTGATAATGACGTAAATTTTATTGATGCAAAATGATTTTATATTATTTACGAAATATTTTATATTATATAAATAATATTTTATACAGTAAAATATTATAAATTTTGTATATTTTTTTTTATAAATTATTATTTATATAATATAAAATATGTTTTATGTGATATGAAAATGAAATTAATTTGAATCCTTTTTGTAACATAAAAGAGATATATTATTAGTATGAAGATTATCATACTTATAAATTGGATCAAAAATCATTCGTTAACATCCTCATTTAATCTCTTCATAGAGAGAACTCACTAACTGTGCTCGGCTCTGAGCAGGCTTCTATAAACTAACTAAGGTGTTAACAAGTCTGGAACTTTCACAGCATGCATAGAATTATACTGATACTTAAATGATGAACATTACATTCAAAACGGGAGTTAAAACTCAAAATTAGATTAAATGTAAAAAAATAATGTCAAATTATTGTCATACTATCACCTCAAATAATAATTTGAATTCATTTAAAATTATGATTTAAGTACCTTAAATATAACCATTGATAAATTAATTGTTTCTCTCATTAATTATGCTTGGTTAATTGTGAACTTCAAAGGAGTCCGTCTGCTATACTACCACGTTTGTTCACGTGTCATATCTCAGTAACCACCGAATCAAAGAATCAGTTAACATGATGTTATTCTTCTAAGGAATCATGCCAATAAACTATAAAAATATAAATTTTATACACACACACACACACACACACACACACACACACACACACACACACACACACACACATATATATATATATATATATTTCGTTGAACAATAATGATTATTTTCTTTTGCACTATAAATGCATCCATTTTCATTTCAAGAGATCAGCTTTCTTTGGTTTGTGAGCAAGTAGTAAGGAAAAAAAAATTAGTGAGAAAAACAAAAGAGAGTTAAAAAAAAATTTCTTTTATTTGGATGTTCAATAGGAAATAAATGCTTAAGAAAGTTATGTGAAAATTACCCATGGTGAAGCGCCCATGATCAAAACATTTATATTTACTATATTGCCTTCAAGTCATGGCTTTTTGTGTTCTTAGAAATTGGCTAATAAAGAGGATAAATGAGTAATTTCAAATACAAATATTTTTTGTCAGTCATATTCAAACAAAGGTAGACACTTTCTAATTGTTTTCTTTTTTTACTATTTTCATCTTATCCAAACAAATTTTTGGAAAATTATTTTCTTTCTTTTTATTTTTTTCTCACTATTTACTTTCTCACAATTTTTTTTTTCTCACCTGATTTTGCATCCAAACAAAATTTTAATCTGGGTCTTTTAATTTAAAAATATAACATGTTCAAAAAGTAATAATTATGAAATTATGATATATAAGCAAGTTAAAAACCATTTTTTATAACGAGATATTTGTAAGAAAAGCATTTTCAACTATGTAATAGACTTTCAAAATTTTATTGCTAACTAATCAAAGCATTAACATTACCTCTTAGGCCAATGAGGAATCTAACAAGATTAAAAGGGAGGGCACCCATACAAAGATGCCACATTCCAGTACATTTGGCGCCTTTCTCATGATTCGACAAGACCCGATTCCAACTAAGCCATTCCAATTCATACATATGTACATACATATATAAAAATATAGTTCATATCTCTCGAATTAAACTTTAATATACACTTAATTTGTATTTTACACTATATTTTTTACTTTTTTTTTTCACTGTCTTTATTGTTTTTGGTGCATTGCGCACATTTGTTATAAATGTATTTGAGACAGTATTTATGATCAACTTCTAACATATCATAGGTGAAGATATAATCAAGTTCTTGTAATTACAACACAAAGTAATTTCAATTAACTTCTATTTATAAATTTAACAATTTCGACAGGAGAACAAATCATTAAAATTAAAAATCACAAGATGTTTAATGTCCAAATAAAATCTATAATAAAGTAAAACGCAAAACAAGCCGAGGTGGAATACATTTAATCCATAAAATAATAATATTCTTTAAAGAGATAGGGCAGCCATATCCAGATGCCACATCAAGGACATTTGGCATCTTTCCCATGATTCCACAAGGCCAAATTCCAACCGAGCCATTCCAATATATATGATGTTTTAACAAATGTTAGGGCAATAATTAGCAGATAATTATAATAATAATTTTTTCTTTTTTCTTTTTGTCTTAAGAGAGCTGGAGATCAGCTGGTTGGGGATGGGAGTATGGGAATGAGTGGTCTGGGGTTCGAATCCCAGACCTTACAGTTGGAGGGTAAGCCCTCCAACCAATGCAGTGAAGGCTGCTTCCCATTATAATAATGATTTAGTGCCTAGCAAAACGAAAATGGTGTTTAGATTCAACTAGCTTGGTCCCTCCCACAACATATAATTTTCAACGAAGGTGGAATCCTGGGCCACAGAGGATTACCTTGATTTTTCTATGCGTGCATTTTTTCCATATTGTATATGGGGAAGGTGAAGACTTCGAAAGCGGTTCAAATGAGTTGTTGTATAGTGCTCTGGTATGATGTGACAAGGAAAAAAAAAAGAAATAAAACTTGAAAATGATGTTCGAGCTTAGCACAAATGTGATGAGAACTGACTGGTTATTAGAAACGAAAAAAAGACTAAAACATTAAGTATTAATTGGTTCAATTGTTAAATTAAAGTTGAACTAGTATTAAATAATTATAAATGTTATACACATGACTACATTATATTTTATGTTATATATTATTTACAATTTAATGTAAGATAAGATTGAAAAATTAACTAATTTAAGTTATTAATGAAGGGAAAGAATTTTTTACCGAATAAAGTAAGCACTTATGTTGTGAAAATTTGTGCTAGCATTGTATTAAAAGTGGCATGTGACGAATGAATTAATTAATCAAAACATGGAGTTAATATGCTCAATACTAACGTTATTTTAGCAAAGTCACTCTTGTCCTTTTTTCTGAAAATTGTTTTTGTAGATCCTTACTTATGCAAGTAGGGTAGAAGTATAAATGAAGTCAGTTTTCTCTTTTTGACTTTTTTTTTTTAACAGTCAGGAAATACGATTTATTACTTAAAAGTAAGATTACATAAGTAAAGCCACAAAAGCCCACTACACACAGATCCCCTGCAACAAACAAAATACATAAGGCTTGGCATTATTTGGGCCCATAACCAAATCGCCCATAAGCAAACTCGTAATTTAACCGGCACATAGGCCCACTCCACAACCTCTCCCAACTGGAAGAAGGCCGGCACTGACAATTGCCAATGTGAGCTTCAATGTCATCAATGCGGCGCATGCTAATAGGCTAACAACGGACCACCAACCGCCACCTGACCCAGTACCAAAGGCGCAAGAACACCAAAGAAGCAGGCTGCAGAACCAACAGAACACTAGAGCAAGACACCCTAGCACCAGACCCCAAGCCTTCGAAGCATCTTGGATTGGAAATCACACCATAGCGGCCAACAGAACAACAAAACAACCACCGCCCCATAGGGAAACCACTCGCACATACCATACGAGGCCTTACCAGCAAGTAAAAGGAGAATCTTCCCCACCCTGACGCCGACCGCAGCAATGGTCACATGGGGTAGAGGAGAAAAAAAACCAAAACTGAAGCCTCCAACCAGCGACGAGATAGCAAGCGCGAGCTCAGCTAACGACATTGCAAAAGAAAGAAAAAAAAAAAGAATTGACCATTGTGGTCGGCAAACTTTCGTTGTAGTACCAAGTGTACTACCACTGCAATGGTCTTTTCAGGCTATAACGATCAAAGTCGTATCCCATGGGAGCATGCGTACTGATCTTGGTGGTCTTACGAAGTCAGTCAAGGGTTCATCCCTCCTAAGTACTTAAGTTCAGTAGAGACTTTTCTAGCAGAAAGAAGTCATTCCGGCAAAATTTTGTCTCTCTTCCCAGAATATTCCAGCAGCATCAACCAGCCGGAAGGCTCCAGCGACGTCAACATCATCGGCCCACCAGACGAGGCCGAGTTAGACTTAGAGCTGCGCCTCGGGCACCGCCAGGGCGGCTGACAAGATAAGGTGCAACGACTTCTGCAGCACACGGCAACGACTTTTGCAACACACGGTAACGACTTTCGTGACGCGTGTCAGCTGCTGCCTTTTTTGTCTCTTAGGCGGGAAAGGGACGTGGATGACCCTACTCGATTCTGTGTACATTTTTTTGACTTTTCAAAAAAAAAAAAAATCTTTATCGTGTGTATATATATCTTGCATGCCCGAGTTATAATAATAACCCCTCATCTCTTCTTTTTCTCAAAAAGAAAATAGCTAGTCTCTGCACTTGTCTCAAAAAGTTGGAGGCGCACGAGTTAAGAAAAGAAGAAGTAGTCCTCCTCGAGGGTTTCCTAAGAGCCCTCGAAACTCAGTCTCCAACACCATCGGTGTCATGGAGTTCCAACTACTCTCCTTAATTCACATCTGCCACAGAGGGATGAGAAGCTGCAATAATCCTAATCTTCCTTTGGATGCGGCAACGTACATGAAAGTTCCAACTACTCTCCTTACGTCGGAGCAGACTAGGGAATTATCACTATTATCAGTCTCTCTGTGTGCCGGTCTTGAAGTTTCGTAGTGTTGGGCCTTTCTCATGGGAAGGTTCAAGTTCTTTACTTACCGGGTTATCCTCACCAGAGCTATGAAACTTTAAGACATATAAAAAATCTTTTGCGAGCTATGGAAACTCGACCGCACATAGAGTCAAAATGTCAATTTTTAGATTGGCTGGGGTGCTAACTTTCTTAAGATCGTATCGGATTCTTATTGCGATCCAACAATAGTAGGCATAGTCAGAGTTAGAAGACTTCAACATTCAATGTTCATCAGGACATCTCAAGTTTCAAACTGGACTTCAAGACTTGGTACAGATCACGTCTGTAAAGTTCTTCCTTACCGACCCTTGAAGTGGGGGTATTTGTAAAAGAAAGAAAAAAAAAAGAGTTGACCACTGTGGTCGGCAATTGCCGACTACAGTGATCAAAAGCCATCAACTGCACAATTGGTGGTTTTAATTTTCTTCCTTTCACACAATGTTTTCACATTGAAAGGAGCCCTATAAATAGGCCCTCGCCCCTTAGTTCAAAAGAGATTCAGCAAATCTGTAAACAGAAAAATACAGAGAATTTGAGAGAAAAAGAAAATTTTGAAAATCTCTCAAGAAAATTTATCCTTTTCTTAGGTGTTTTACTCTGCAGTATACTCTTCTAACTCCTTTTTTAGAGATATTTCAGGAGTAAACCTCAAAAAATTTGCTGTTTCCATTTCTAAGGTTATTTTTAAGTTTATATTCTCTGATCGCTCTAGATATGAATTTATGAGAATATAAATCTAAAAATATCAAATTATTACAAATCTAGCTCAGATCAAGCCTCATACGGCTCTTAGCAAAGTCCAGGCAACTCATCCGATAACAAGTTCCTTCGACCCTTGGTGAAATTAAGCCAGATCGGCTCAGATCAGGTCTCTGCGGTTCTTAACCGTAGTCTAAACGTCCAAATCAGATACAGTTTCAGTCTACCCAGTTCAAGATAAAGATATGGAAATTATTTCTGTCAAGATCAAGCTCTTGCAGCCCTTAACGGAGTCAAAAAAAGAAGGAACACTGATCGGAGGATATACGGAGATCAACCCCACGTAAATTTTCTCTTATTTTTAAATTTTTATTTATAATTTATTTTTGTATCTTCGAGTCTAACTGTTTTAAACTCGAAATTTATCCGTTACAAACACCCCACCCCAACCAGTTGTGCCCACCAAAGATCAATGAAAAACAAACAAAACGGCTATGAACGGACTAACTAAGCACCACGAAGGGCACACAAAGCGTCACGACAGATGCATAATGTCGATCCAAGCTTTTGGTGCAAGATAGACAAATCTGGTGCACGATAGCTTTGATCTATTGTTTTGTTATTCTCTTTTTGTCTTTGGGAAATGTATTTTGAGATGACACTACTTGGTAATATTTTTTAACACATGACATGTTTTTGCAATTTCTCAACAAGTAATTATATGTGAATTTTGACTTTAAAAAAAAAACTATGTGAATTTGCTTGCTTTTTTTTGTAATCGACAATACATCAGTTTGTTAACTAGTTAATAGTTAGTAGAAGGCGAGAATGTGACAACACTTGTGTCCTTTAAACCATAATTGTCAAATTCGCTCCAATCATAGACTCGATAAAGAGATAGAATCATCAAATCATTGATTCCATCCAACAACTCATTGAGTCAAACTATATGTTCAATTAAAAAATATATGAATAATAGTGTACCAAATTAACAATAACAACTATCATACTGAAAACTTTCTAAAATGGTAAAGAACATTTTATTTTTAATAATTTCTTAAAAAGGTTGGAAACTAAATTACTTCCATGAATATGTTTCCGAAACAGAAGCAATTAATATGGAAAGACATAACTTGAAAATATTATGTTTCCATTAAACTGTAAACGAAAAAAAGAAAAAAAAAAGCCAATGGTCGGCGTTGCCGATTTCAAAATAGGCAACGCCGGCCAAGGAAAAAATTTTTCAAAAATATTCCTTTCCCGCGATGTGTTCACACTAGAAAGGAGCCCTATAAATAGGCCATCGCCCCTCAATTCAAGATATATTCAGTAAATCTGTAAACAGAAAAATATAGAGAATTTGAGAGAAAACGAAAATTTTGAAAATCTCTCAAGAAAATTTTTTCTTTTTCTACGTATTTTTACTCTGCAGTATACTCTCCTAACTCCTTTTTGAGAGATATTTCAGGGGTAAACCCCAAAAAATTTGTTGTTTCTATTTCTAAGGTTATTTTTGAGTTTATATCCTCTAATCGCTCTAAATCTGAATTTGTGATAATATAGATATGAAAATATCAAAATATTGTAAATCCAATTGGGATCAAGTCTCAACGGCCCTTAGCAAAGTCAGCCAGCTCATCTGAGAACAATTCCCTTCGACCCTCAGTGAAATTAAGCTAGATCGGCTCAGATCAGGTCTCTGCGGTTCTTAACTGTAGTCTAAACATCTAAACCGGATTTAGTTTCAGTCTACCCAGTTCAAGATAAAACTGTGGAAATTATTTCTGTCAAGATCAAGTTCACGCAGTCCTTGACGGAGTCAAAAAAAAAGAACACTAATCGGAGGAATCACGAAGAGCGACCTTATGTAAATTTTCTTTTATTTTAAATTTTTTTTTGTAATTTTTTTTTGTATTTTTTAGTTTAACTGTTACATGCTCGAAATTTACCCGTTACAAATTTTTGGCACGCTCGGTGGGACCTCCTAACCTCCCATCTCTTGTTCCTTAAAAAAAATAATAATAATAAAAAAGCAGCGAAAAAGAAAAAAAGAAAAGAAAAAAGGAAAAAAGGAAAAAAGAAGAATCGAGGAAAAAAAGAAAAAGAAAAAAAGAAAAAGAAAAAGAAAAAGGGAAAAGGCAAAACAGAGAAAAAGACAAAAAAGATAAAAAAAAAAAGTGAAAAAAAAGAATGTAAAAAAAGTTTTTTTTTTACAAGTATACATTACATCAAATGGTACCAAAAAGGAGTACAACCGCTACCACAAAAAAGAAGGCAACTACTCCACTGCCTGTATCAACTATCCTACCTGGGTACACAGGTCTAGAAACCTGAGGACAGACACAATTTCTTGCAGTCCAAACCTGACAAAATATCGAAATAGAGAGTTCACAGCTCGCACAACAAGAGGATCTCTCCCCTGACTCTCTTGCCGCATGGAGGAGTCGATCACCCACCCCGATCGAAGTCGGGGGCAACACGATGAAGTCCGCTCAACAGAATCCTACTCATTCTGTAGAGATCCACACAGAGGAACCAGAAGAGCTCTCTCCCCCAGTCTTTTGCGGAGTCTCATCTGTTGCCGTCATGATGACCAATACAACCAGCACAGAAAAAATGATTTTATAATTTGAGAACAAGATTTTACAGTTAATCAGAGTCGTGGAGGAAAAAAATCAATAGATTGCTGCTCTCAAAGGAAAAGCCCAGATCCAAATTGATCCCAAAATCCGCGAGAAGCAACCATATCCACCCGGTTTCACTCCAGAAGCCACACCAGCCGACATCTTCATTGCAGAAAATCGACCATATAGTTCTACACAGCTGTCACCCTCAAATTCTGTAGCTTCGCTATCTGTTCAACAATTGTAGGAAATGATAGCTAATACGATCTGCCTACAACAAGCTATATCCTTCCAAGGATCACAGATGTACATCAAACCGTACACCAAATGGATTGAAAGTCTCAACATGCCTTTGGGCTGTCAGCCGCCCAAATTTCAACAATTCAACGGACGAGGTGATCCCAAACAGCACATCGTCCACTTCATTGAAACCTGCAACAACACAGGGACTTATGGAGATCTTTTGGTGAAGCAGTTTGTCCGTTCAGTCAGGGAGACTGCTTTCACCTAGTTCATAAATCTTGAACCAGAATCGATCAACAGTTGGGAACAGCTACAACGAGAGTTTCTCAACAGATTTTTCAGCACTCGAAGGATAGTAAATATGATGAGGCTTACCAGCACCAAACAATAGAAAGGAGAACCCGTTGTCGAATACATCAATAGATGGCGTGCTCTCAGTTTGAATTGCAATGATCGCCTGACAGAGACTTCTACCGTAGAGATGTGCATCCAGGGAATGCATTGGGAGCTGTTATACATCCTGCAGGGCATCAAACCCTGAACCTTCGAAGAACTGGCGACCTGCGCACATGATATGGAGATAAGCATCTAGACTTCCGGGGGTACGATTCTCATCTAGTTGGACCAGCAAGGAGGCAGAAGGGAGATTAAGAAACCCAACAGTTCCGGAAAAGGAAAAGAAGTGATAACTGTTGAAGCCGCACCAGTTAAAGTGGGAGCCAAAGTTAAGGTAAATCCTCCGACTCAAATAACTCAGCCAAAACAACAGGAAAGGCGGAAAGTGACATTGCGAGAGTTGGAGCAGAAACAGTATCCATTCCCCGACTCAGATGTCCCCGACATTCTTGAACAACTTTTGGAGGCGAAACTGATCGAACTCCTAGAGTGCAAGCGGCCCAATGAAAAGGATCGAGTCAGTGATCCAAAATTCTGGAAATATCACCGCATAGTAAGTCATCCAACCGAGAAGTGTTTCGTCCTGAAGGAGCTAATCATGAAACTTAAGAGCCAGAATAAAATCATTCTAGAACAGGAAGGCGTAACCTCAACAAACCGGACCACCATCACTTCAAAATCATCAGAAGAGGTGACACACCGTAAGGAGGAGCCGCTCGATAACAAAAAGTCGACAACGGAGAAGGTATATGAAGCTCTCCAAACACTTCTCGCTAACCCTCAGCTGTTTACAGTTTTACAATCAACAGAAGTGTGGTAAAATCAAGTCAGCAATACTCTTCAGACCTCAGCTGGATCTCTGCCATCAAATAATTCCAGCTCTACAGAGCATCAGGCAGTTCAAAATCACGTCGGATGTTACTCCGCTATCTCATTTTCAGATGAGGATCTCCTGCTGGGGTCCAAATTCCACAATCGGCCGCTGTATGTATCAGGCTATGTGAGAGAACAGAAGGTTCGACGTATTCTGATCGACGATGGCTCGACAGTCAATATTATCCCAAAATCCACCATAAAGGAGCTTAGCATTGGCATTGATGAATTATCAGACAGCCGTTTGATGATTCATGGTTTTAATTAAGGACGACAGAAAGCAATTGGGATGATTCGCTTGGAGCTAACTATCGGTAATCTCACTTCTAGCACTCTATTTCATGTGATCGATGCACGTACCACGTATAAGATGTTGCTAGGATGACCGTGGATTCATGGAAATGAAGTTGTGCTCTCAAGCCTGCATTAGTGTTTCAAGTACTACAATGGTGGCGTTCAAAAGGTCATTGCTGACTTAAAGGCGGCTCATTTCTAGAAAGAAGAACACACGAAGGATTTGATCCTAATGCATACAAGCTCTTGGCCAAGGCAGACTATGACTTCTCAAACCCGAGCGTAATGGGTACGCTACCGTCCACACATGGCACCGCTTCTCAATCATCACAGTCCCGACCTGGCTTAGGCTATCAGGAGAAGTCACCTGTGCGAATCACGCTAAAGATCCGAAGCCGAGCAGCTGATGCACGTGCCATCACCACCACTACCAAACAAGACAGGCTTATCAAGTCAAACAAAGAAGATGAAGTCAGGGGCTCTACATTTCATGTCAGAATTAGCGATGAGGCTGAGTCCGACTCATCAGACGGCGAAGTGAGGGAGGCTCCCCCGGAACTTAAAGATGGTGGCCAAGCAACTGTTGATGAACTCAAAGAGGTCAATCTTGGTTCTCCGGAAGCTCCCCGACCTACATTTGTAAGTGCTTTACTTACTGCCGAAGAAGAGTAAAAATATGTTCACGTATTAAGTCAATACAAGGACGTGTTCGCATGGAGTTACAAAGAAATGTCTGGACTTGACCTGAAGATTGTGGTGCATCGTCTAGCAATAAAGAGGGGTGTTTGTTCTGTCAAGCAGCCACAACGACGGTTCCGCCCGGAACTCATTCCACAAATTGAGGAGGAGGTTAACAAGCTGATCAATGTTGGCTTCATCTGAGAGCTCACCTACCCAACGTGGATTGTCAACATAGTCCCGGTAAGAAAGAAGAATGGACAGTTAAGGGTATGTGTTGATTTTTGAGATCTTAGCAGGGCCTGTTCGAAAGATGACTTTTCGTTGCCCATAACGGAGATCATAGTCGATGCAACAACGGTCACGAAGCATTGTCCTTCATGGATGGTTCTTCAGGCTATAAGCAAATCAGAATGGCACCAGAAGATGAAGAGTTGACAGCATTCCGCACTCCAAAAGGTATATACTGCTACAAAGTTATGCCGTTTGGATTAAAAAAATGCTGGTGCCACTTATCACCGTACTATGCAAAAAAATTTTGAAGACATGCTGCACAAGATTGTAGAATGTTATGTTGATGACTTAGTTGTAAAGACTAAGAAGCACAAAGACCACCTCGAGGATCTCAAGACGGTGTTTGAAGACTTCGTAAGCATCAGCTTAAAATAAACCCTCTAAAGTGTGCATTCGGTGTCACATCAGGAAAGTTTCTTGGGTTCGTGATGCGCCATTGTGGAATCGAAGTTGATCAGTCAAAGGTTGAGGCAATTCAAAAGATGCCTGAACCTAAAAACCTGCACAAACTGTGAAGTCTACAAAGAAAGCTGGCATACATTCGCCGTTTCATCTCCAATTTAGCTGGGAGGTGTCAACCTTTCCATCGGCTGATGAAGAAGGATGTTAATTTCGAGTGGGATGAAACTTGCAGCAAAGCCTTTGAGAGCATAAAGAAGTATCTTTCCAATCCACCAGTCCTGGGTGCTCCAATTCAAGGAAAGTCATTGATTCTCTATATTGCAGCGTAGGAAAGGTCTTTGGGAGCTCTGCTTGCACAGGAAAATGAGCAGGGAAAAAAAGTTGCTTTGTATTACTTGAGCAGAACACTAAACTGTCCGGAGCTGAGTTATTCGCCCACTGAAAGACATGTCTAGCACTGTTCTTCGCCATTGACAAGCTGAGGCACTACATGCAAGCTCACACGATACGTCTCGTTGCCAGAGCTGATCCTATCAAATATGTCTGATCTAGACCAATATTGTGAGGAAGACTTGCCAAATGGGCAGTAATCCTACAGAGTTACTATATTATCTACGTGCCTCAAAAAGCAGTCAAGGGACAAGCTCTAGTGGACTTCCTTGCAGATTACCCTGTCCCGTCCGATTGGAAGTTCACAGATGATCTTCCGGATGAAGAGGTCTTTTACATTGAGACACTACCACCATGGACGATATTCTTTGATGGTGCAGCAAGACATGATGGTGCTGGTGCCGACATAGTGTTTGTCACTCTTCAACGACAAATACTACCATATGCTATCATACTCGGTGAGTTATGTTCAAATAATGTTGTCGAATACCAGACTTTAATCATTGGTCTTCAAATGGCTGTTGATATGAAGATTTCAATTACAGAACTCCATGGAGATTCCCAGCTCGTCATCAACCAACTTACAGGGTTGTATGATGTGAAGAAAGTGGACCTTGCACCTTACCATCAACGTGCTAGACAACTAATGGATGAATTTGAAAGCATCACTTTAGAGCAGGTGCCTCGACGAGAAAACACTCAGGCAGACGCGTAGGCTAACCTGGCCACTTCTCTTGTAAAGTCACAAATTCAGGCTACAGTTGTTGCCGTATGCTAAAAATGGATAGTGCCACAGAAGGATGATAAAGAAACTACAGCAGCCAACGCTGTATCTGTACGTCTCGTGGAGGACAAAGATTGGCGCCAACCAATCATTGATTACCTACAGCACAGGAAGCTGCCCAAAGATCGTCGTCATAAGACAGAAATTCAACGATGAGCTTCCCGCTTCATATATCTCAAGAATGCTCTGTATCGAACATCTTTTGATGAAGTTTTACTTCGCTGCCTAGGCAATGAAGAGGCAAAACAAGCTCTCGTTGAAGCACATTCTAGTGTTTGTGGCGGACATCAATCAGGACATAAATTTCACTTTCAGCTCAGAAGGATGAGATACTACTGGCCAACTATGATACGTGATTCAATTGAGTTTGCTAAAACCTGTCAAGCTTGTCAATTTCATGCGAATTACATACATCAACCACCAAAGCCACTGCATCCAACTGTCTCGTCCTAGCCCTTTGAAGCTTGGGCCTCGAATTAGTGGGACCCTTGCCAAAGTCATCTCTGGGTTACATTTACATCCTCGCAGCAACAGACTACTTCTCAAAATGGGCCGAAACTATTTCACTTAGAGAGGTAAAGAAGGATCATGTTGCCAATTTCATCTGCACTCAACTGATCTATCGTTATGGAGTCCCTCGATTCATCATCACTGATAATGGCAAGCAGTTCTACAACAGCTTGATTGACAAGCTCTGCGAGAAGTTCAAGTTCAAGCAGTACAAGTCATCCATGTACAATGCATCGGCTAACGGCTTGGCTGAAGCATTCAACAAGACTTTATGCAACCTATTGCGGAAGGTAGTCTCTAAATCAAAAAGAGATTGACATGACAGAATTCCAGAGCCATTATGGGCGTATCGTACAACTTACCGAACTTACCGACCTTGAAATCGGCAACGCCGACCAAGGAAAATTTTTTTAAAAAATATTCATTTTCCACTATGTTTTTACACGGGAAAGGAGCCCTATAAATAGGCCCTCGCCCCCCAGTTCAAGATATATTCAGCAAATCTGTAAACAGAAAAATACAAAAAATTTGAGAGAAAAAGAAATTTTGAAAATCTCTCAAGAAAACTTATCCTTTTCCTACGTATTTTTACTCTGCAGTATACTCTCATAACTCTTTTTTGAGAGATATTTCAGGAATAAGTCCAAAAAAAATTTGCTGTTTCCATTTCTAAGGTTATTTTTGGGTTTATATTCTCTAATCGCTCTAAATCTGAATTTATAAGAATATAGATATAAAAATATCAAAATATTGCAAATCCGGCTGGGATCAAGTCTCATACGGCCCTCAGTAAAATTCAGGCAGCTCATCCGAGAATAAGTCCCTTCGACCCTCGGTGAAATTAAGTCAGATCGACTCAGATCAGGTATCTGCGGTTCTTAACCGTAATCTAAACATCCAAATTAGATATAGTTTCAGTTTACCCAATTCAAGATAAAGTTGTGGAAATTATTTCTGTAAAAATCAAGTTCGTACAGCTCTTGACGGAGTCAAAAAAAAGAACACTAATCGAAGGAATCACGAACAGCGACCCTACATAAATTTTCTTTTATTTTAAATTTTTATTTATAATTTATTTTATATTTTTGAATCTAACTGTTATAGGCTCGAAATTTATCCGTTATATAAACCAATAAGGACGTGAGCCAGTAATCAATTAAATTTACCAGGCAATTAAAAATGTTAAAAGAAAAAAATTTCATTTTAATTGAAAAACAACATTTGAACTATAAAACATATTGAAATGACTAGAATACCTACAATAACTTGCCAAAGTTCAGCAATTGGAGGCTCTTTCGGTTATTCATTCTTCTCGCAAGTTGATATTTTGAGATGATGAGAAATCCGGTCGGTTAAATATAATTCGGATTGTTGAGTTCACACAAATTCAACTGAATCTTAACCAAGTTGATTGTAAACGGTCGAATTATGTGGCTTAGCCTGGTTCGATATTTACATCACTAGATTTACGCTTGGATGTTCGGGACGGATTAGGTTTGATAACTATGCTTTAAACAGCGCAAGAGAAGGTATACCAACATTCATAGTTATATTTCCCCAATTTATTTGCTGTAAATTATGTATATATTTTCTTGATCTGTTGGCTCTACAATTTAAACCCTGATTGTTGGAAAAAGCTACTCTCGCGACCGGTAGCCAAAAAAATTATATATTCGAGTTGTCAAAGATAGGAGTTTTCACAAGGCACCAAACCAACCAAAAACCACCCAATCTGATCTGATCTGTCGGAAGCCACATCCACCAAAACCCACAAAAAAATCAGTAATTTTTATTTTTTGAAAATTGCCCTTAGAGGTTAAGATGTGGACTGAATGTTATAAAAACTGTAAAATACCGATCTGATTTGCCAAAAATTAATTATTTTTTAAAAAGGACACGACAAGATGAATGTTTTTCAAGGAACTATTAAGTAACTGCCATATATAATGTGAGTCACGTGATAGAGAAAATTCTACGACATAAAGGAACTATAAAGAAATTATAAGACGTTTCAAAAAAATTATACAATGTATAACCAATTAGTAAAAGAAAAAATTTTATACTGATTATATAGTTCCCTTTAACACGTCATATAATTTTTTTATAATTTCTCTATCATATCATATAATTTTTTTTTATTATATCATATAATTACATGTATTTATAATTTTTTAAAAAACAGTCAAATAGATTTTTTCTTTTAAAAATTATATAGGCACTTTCAGAGACAATGAGTAAATGATTTGGTAGGCAGAGTCAACACAAACAGGCGAGAAAACTGTTCGGTGGACTGTTTTAGCAAGAAACCATATTCGTGCATGATGACTGAGGCAAGAACTAATTTGTAAATGAACACTTACTTGCCTTTCGGAATTTTTTTATTGTTGCGGTCTTGTAGACGTTGTTTGAAGTTTGTGATGTTTCTAACTATGACTCAGAGCTGGTATACGTATTGATGATTCAAGCCTTTCAAAGCATTTCTGCTATTAGTTAAAATAGAATTTCTTTAAAATGAAAAAACTTCATCTCAGTATTCTTATATTCAAGTTTTGTAAATAAAAAAAATAGCAGTTAAAGAATTCTTTTTTGCAAAGAGTTCAACAGAAGTTTGAATTAAATTAGTCAGAATCTAATGTGATTTCTGAATACTGAGATTTAACATCCAAAAAATAGAACTTGATGGCCAACTTCTTACTTGCTCTTTGCTTCAAACAAATATAATTGCAATAATATACATATATAAGAAAAATAAATTACATATAACTCAAGCTGGAGACAATCAATCTGCAACTGCCATAATATGTTAGATGGTTTGAGGTGGTTGATAGATTGGTTGGGAATTAAATTTTAGAGAAATTACCATTATCCGTTTGGATATAAAATACCCATTAAAATTATCTAGCGTGATCCTCCAACACTTTTTTCTTTTTCCATTTTTTATTCAAGTTTTTTTAATAAAAAAAAAAAAAAGCTACTTCAACTCTATGAAGAAAATTTTGGATATGGTTATCTGGGGCATAAAATTAGACCAACTGGTGACCAACTGACATACATACTAATAATGAATGTTTTTTGTTTAATAAAAAAAAAAAAAAAAATTAGACCTACTGGGCTGTAATGGGGTCGCCTAATAACTGGTGGGCCTAATGCTCATCTATGATGGAAAGGCTTCAATGCAGGATATCATCATGACATGACGAATTGAGGATTAAAGAGTGGGCACTGCATCAATACTATCAGGGGACCCCAAATGTGATTTTTTTTTTCTGAAGACAAGTGAAAAAAATACATACAACATTTACCCACTAAGACATATAAAGAATTCGGGGTTAATCAAAATTAATCAATTTTGGTATTAATGACGTGTTCTTGCAGTAAGCCTCCAAGTAAGATTGTGCCATTCAAGAGAGTAACTTGGTAGGACCTTTTGTTGTCAAAAACAAGCTTCTTTGTTGCATCAAGCATAGATTGGTCTGTCCAACAAAACAATGAATTGGGAAAAAAAAAAAAAAAGGGAACTTAAGCCCAGGCTTGACCAATAATTAGAAAATCCAACATGGAAAAAAGACTTGACTTGCTCAATACATCCACCAATGGGAAAAAAATGAAAAAAACAAAGGGCAGAGAAGCACATAGACAGATTCCTCAAAAATAAGAATGATGTCAACTAAACATGAGAAAATAGTGGCACCATATATAGCACGTGTGCATATGCTGCTTGAAAAGAAAACGCATCGCTAACTATACATATCAATGCCTATTGATTTCTTTGAAATGTAAGTAAATTTGATCATTTTAACAGTATGATGTATCATAGTTTATGTTATGTCTCGAACTTTGTGGAAAACAATTTTTAATATTTTTATTCATTGAAATTGGAAGTTCAACCGGTAGAATGAGGAGAAAGATAAAAAATAGGACTAAAATTTAAACTCAGATTTCATAATCAGAAATCACTGCTTCTAATCGATGTAGCTAATACTGCTTCTCTAATGTTGCTAACACTATGTTGACAATCTCCAAACTCTTTGGAGGACAATTTAAAGACCACTTCAAAGGTTAGGTATTCCAATGACTACTTCGCCAAGGAAATTTTGACTCTGATCTGTCATTGCTGACCGTTTCCAAACTCTGAGGAGGCAATTCATAGACCAATAACGACCCAATATTTTCTTCCCTTTTTTTGGCAAATAAGAATTCGTTTGTTTGAAGAAAAATAATATTTGTAGAAAACATTTTTTTTGGAGAATATATTTTTAAAATAATAAAATATATTTTTACTATTTTTACTGAATCTGAAATATGCTAAAAAAATATTTTCTTATTTTTACTACACATACTTAATTTTTGCTATATGCAGTGCAGTTTATTGAGGTCAACTGCCTAAAAGAAACTGCTCCCTCTCCGGCCAAAAATGACTTCGGTTTCATAGAATTTTTTTTTTTCTGTTGACCAAATTTTCTTCCAAACAGACCATAGACCTGAAGTCTTACTTTAGAAAAAAAAAAAAAGAAAAATCTTGAGAGCAATCTGTAGTAGGGAGAACGAATAGATAATTGAATTTCCTATATGGGCTTGAGGTTAAATTGTAGACAAGATAATAAAAATTGGATCTTGTGAAAGAGTACCAAATTATAGATTTAGGTAATTGACCTTGCAAACAATAACATCGTAAGTCTTTTTTTTTCTTTTTTTATATTCAAATTTAAAATTATCGATTTTAAAGACGACTCTCAAAATATCATTGAGCCAAAACCGAAGAGATAGAAGTACCTTTAATGCTTTTTAGCTAAATCTATAATGTGAAGATCCATCCTATTGTATCTTAGGATTCCACGGTCCATGCCAGAAGTACCATGAATGCGTTTTAGCTTGTTGATGTTGGAGAATAAACATTCCCACCGTCAATTCAGTTCAGCAACATGCTAGTCATGGCTCACACAAGTAACCGGATAATCTCCAAGTTTCAGAGGACTAGTTGCATATCTCCAAATATCAGTGGTTTGTGTAGCAGGCAAATACAAACATAGAAAGTTTAAATGGGATTATGTTCTCGACATAAAAAAAGAGAATAAATAGAATAAGAAGCAAAAACCTTCTTGTCTCTGATCTTCTCATTTAAAGCGATCATACAATGGTTAGTTTTAACAAGGACGGCAATTTTTTTACATTGAAATGCCATCACAGATATGCTGCATTGACAGTCTGGCCTAGGTCCTGAGTTACAGATAAACTCTTCAAGAAAAAAGCGAAACCTATGTACAACAAAATCACTTTGCTCGCGTTCTCTTTCTTCCTTTTGCCGAATTTTCTGGTTGCTTGGCGGCACTACCATGTCTGCTTTGTCTTGGCTGGCCGGAGTGTTTCTTTTTTATGGCCAAGCATTCCTTTGGTGGACGGGAGTGTGCATCTGTTGGCCTTTTACCAGTATTTGGAGTTCTATTTACAAGGCTCCCAGATTTGGCCACCTTCCCTGAAAATTTTTGGTTACCAGGCCGACCACTTTGGGGGTTGACAGGAGGATTAAGCACAGATGGTGTCGTCAACAGCAGGGTAATGGTAGACCTGCTGATATAGTTCTTCAAATAAAGCTGCAAACTTTTGGTGACAATTTCTCTTAGAAGTAGTGCAGACTTGTATTCACGAGTACTTTTGGAATAAAATACCAGGGCATTGTTAGCAACAAGAAGTAGATTCCTAAAGAGTTCCTTTGTTGATACTATGGAGCCAGTGCCAATTCTCGATCTTAGAGTATCAAAATCAAAGTGCTGTCGAATCATTTTCTTGTACCTTCCTCTTTTCTGAGAAATGGGAAAGAGAAAGTTAGCTCATCAACGAAAGAGGAGAATATTTTTTTAGACACAGTACAACACTTGCGAGCTGAAAAAAACCAGAAAAGAACTAGTCCAATAACTCCTTGCGCATACAATCATTTTCCATACAGTAGACCATAACTAGAATTTCTTTTTTATAAAAAAAAAAAGCCATGAATAAAATAGTCTTGTGGTGGAAATAAGGAGGATCAGAATAATGGGACCAAGTTTTGTTTAAAATCAGTGTGTAAAAAACTAGACTGGTCACTGAACTGAAAAAATTAATGGTTCAAGATCCAATTGTTTGAACCGGATTGATTGTCCCAATTTTGACTGGCTTTCTCGGTTTGGATCGGTTTAGTTTCAGCCTGGTTTTTAAGGATCAAACTGAACTGATAACCTGATCGGTTCATGATTAAACCAGTTCGACCGGTTCGACCAATCTTTTTTTCAGAACACTATTTGAAACAGAAGGAAAAAAATTGAAATAAGGTACCAGTAACCATAATGGTATAAGCAGAGAAACAAATAGGAAGGATCACTGGCACCAGTACCTGGCTATCAAGCCGTCGACGAAAGACGGATGCACATTTATTGTCAGCAATAGATTCAAAAATCCTCACAATGTCAGCAGTTTCATCCTTGCTCAAACCTCTGCACTGGTTATCTATAACAGAACATCTGGCAGCTTGGACAGAGCTACTGGTTGAATTCTCCTTACAGCGAGTAGCTGACAAAACATCAGCTGAGCCCAGAAAGTCACTTTCTCCAACACTCCCTTCTTTGACATCCTTGTTACAATCTTTCCTCTTTCTCTTCCCTCTCCTCCTCCTTATGCAAACACCCTGTCCTATACAAAACTCTGCCAGCTTCACCATATCAAAAATTTTCTCGTGTTCAGGAGATACTGAAGCTTCTTCCTGCTTAATCTTGCTTTCTTCAGCTGAGACAGAAGCTGGAACCCGATACTCAGGTGACCAATTCGTCCTCCCTTCCTCAGTAAAACTACCAGCAGAGAGTCCATCCTTGGATGCCTCTTTACAAGAAGACTGAATGTCATCAGATTTCTGGAAAGGCACAAGTGACACAGTCTGGCTGGAGTCATAACCAAGCTGACATTCATCCTTCGTTTCTGCCTTCAGAATTTCAAGCTTTGATTCCAGTGACCTGAAAATAGACTAACTAAGAACTGCCATGTGTTCAAGGATGCTAATTGCAGAATTTCCATGAAAGCATCAGACAATTTCCTAGACTAGCACAACAAATGAGAAAAGCATGACAGATTTTTCAAAATTAAAGTGTGAATTTCCTCTAATTCAAAAAGTTAAGCATGTGGGGTCAATGATTCCTGGTTTCCTGCTAACTTTTTGTATCTCAGTCAAAACAATGCTGAAGTTCACAGGTACTTTTTCGTGAATTCTTGTTTCTAGGACAGCACTCAAATGAACCACTTCCTACAAAATCTGGATTGAACAAAGACACATAACTAACCCAATTGAATCTTCTGATAGCTCTAAAGCTCGCCTCAGTTCTGCCATTCTTTGCTTCCGCAGCTCTTCAAACAAAGCTCTGAGTAATACATAACATGAGTAAGCCCACGTGACATTGGAAATTAGCAGAAAACATGTTGCACACAAAATATTGGGCAAATCATTTTAAAAGAATGCTGAAGCAGGGTTACAGAAGCTTCTGAAACCAATGCATAAAGCAATATGACGGACATTTGCTTCTTTGAATTATGACAGAAGCCAGCAATTGGCATAAAGGAAACATAAAAGTCGACTCACGTCGATCCAGGATATTGCTGTTGCAAGTCCTCGTACTTCACTTTGCATGCCTGGAATTAAAACATTATTTCAGTTTATAGAGAACCAACTACCAAAACACTTTCATGGGACCTTAGTCAAATCGCAATCAAATTATTTGCAGATCAATATGTGGAACAAAATCCTTTATCTTGTACACTGGGATGCTCTCTAACCTCCTGTAGTTATGCCATTGTAACATTAAAATCGACTTAATGGCCGGATAACTAGTTGGTTTGCCAATGCATGCATAGCAGAACAAAGATAGCCTCCATAAATTAGGTTCATGCAGAGTTCATTTGTGGAACTCATTTGCTTTCCTTTTCAGCAGTTAGGAATAAAACATATCAGGTCACATATAAAGCCATTGCTTCTGTAGTAAGCAGAATCCACGTATGACACCGTTTAAACTGTAAGTGAAATCCATAACAACTTTCAAGACACGAACTTAATTAAACTGTCAGTGTAATGTGATAGATTGAACTTTCTCTGTAGTAAACTTATGAAATTATGATATGTTTGGTAAAAAGTTTCTAGAATTCAAAAGAAACTATGTCACATTTTTATTCGTTGAATTAGAATTTTCTAGTCACCTGGTAGACCAAGTCAGTTTAAGAATCCTTCCTCCATTTGACAGTTTTTTTTTTTTTTTTGGCCAAAGAAAACCAGGTGTGTGACAAAACCAACCATAGGTGTAACACCATTTTTTTTTTCATCCTGAAATAGTGTAACACTATGAATACAGAATGTTATATCTATTAGTGATAAAATTACAACCTTTATACATGAAGTTACATTCAAGTCAGGATAGATGATTGCTTAAGTTAAAATTATAAGATAGAGTATGAGATTTATGAAAATAAAGAAAATTAGCTTTCAGCTTAGCCCATGGTCTAATAAACATAGCAAAAAAATATTATCTCAAAAAAAAAAAAAACATAGCAAAAAAATAAACCTACATCAAGTTTTAAGTAACTTATGGCGCTTGATATTTTGACTCTTTGTTGTGAGTATAATTCACTCACTATTTTATACTATACAAAATTATTTTATTATTTTAATTAAACTTAACTTATTTATAATATAAATTTACGAGTGAATTACACTAAAAAAATACAAGCCAAATTAAAAATTTTATAAATTAAATAACTTAACCTAAAAACCAAGGTGGACTATGTGCAACTGGTTCCCACAAAGAAACAGCCGTTACTATATTCAGCCCATATTCAGCCCAATGGGAGGAGTTATTTTTCAGATAGACCAATTATTCGGTGGGACCTTGGACTGACAGGGTCACGGTTGGTCCACTAATTGTTTCCACCTATGCTGCCAGGTCATTGCCAATTCTTTTACCATATTAAGTCAACCAAAGTCTACACACGCATGCTTGGTTGGCCACATTATTATTTTGTATTATTATTATTATTCTCTCTCTCTCTGCTGTCGATTTAATTACATTAAAGGGGGGTATTTTGGACCTTTTGACACCCTAACCGACAAAAGAAAGAATTAGAAGACAACTACTTCAAAAAATACGTCGTATAATTATAATTAATTATAGTTAATGATAATTATGAATTAAAATATAAATATACACAAAAAACAGGAAAGGAAGAAAATAAGAAAATAATTAATTAATATTAACCTGTGGGGTGTAAATGAAGGGGCAAGCGGTTCGGACTCGGAGCTCCGCGGCCACGACATCCCAATCTCGGTCACCGTGCCGGAGAACGGCCCCACACAACAGCAGCACCTCCCACGTGCCCCACCTGTCCATCTCCGCTTCTGCGCCCATCTCCACCGTCCACTTGTACGCCCAACGATTAATCCCACCCTCCTCCTCGTCCTCCTCCTCCTCCGCCGCTGCCGGCGCACTTTATCCAAAAAGAATTGGAAAAACTGCCTTCTGGGTAATTGAAAGACAAGAAAAGCGGTTTTGAGGGGACAAAACAGGTGGTTTCTTGGGCAAAGTTTAAGGTTTTGTTTTTCCTTGTTTGGCTGGTAAAAATATTCTCTCTCTCTGTCTCTCTCTTTGTTTTCCCTGGTTTTTTGTTTTTTTTTTCCTGTTGGGGACAGAGTTTTAAAATTTTTTTAAGGTAATAATGGAGGTATTTTCCTAAATATAATTGCGTGAGAAATGGGGTTGACCAATTCTAGAGAGAGAGAGAGAGAGAGAGAACAAGAAAACAAAAGCTAACAATAATTCAATGAAAGAATAAAGATGGTCTGTGTTTATATTGTGCCTGCAAATAGGGAAATAATATAAAGAACAAAAAAAAAGATGAAAAAGATGGGAAATTTTGGTAGGGTGCGGCGTGGCGACTGACACGAGAAAAACATTTGGATGGATGGACGAAATGGGACCGGAAGCTTCTGCGTCTTTTTTTTTTTTTTTTTTTTTTGGAGTTTTTTGACGTTCGAAAATGCGAAGCCAATTTTGGGCTTTTTTTTTTTTGGTTATTTTGTTTGTTTATTATTATCAGATAGATTTATTACAAACCAATGAGCGGATAAATTTAGGCAAATATATTGATTTTGATTATTATTTTTAATTTTTAAAAAAATTTTATTTATAATATTTTTTATTTTAAATTATGCCCTTAACGTTTCTATTGTCAATTTTTTTTGTTTTCAGCCGTTAGTTTGTCGTTACATTTAACATTTAACCGTCTAGTTATCATCACGTTGTCTAATTTGAATGATATATTAGTATACAGTAATGGTTTAACATATAATAATTTTTTTTAAATATTGTGACTTTTAAAAAATTAAAATAAAATATTACTTATGATTTTATAAAATTAAAAATAAAAATAAAAATAAAGAATTTGTTATCTGTATACACTATAACAAGCAGATGTTTGAACAAGATTAATCAGAAAAGGATAAAATATGATATGTCATCACTTTATTAAATGTCAGATCATTACTTTATACTGATATGTCATTTAAATTTGACGACATGACGATGATTAGACTGCTAAATATCAAATTTAATGACAAATTAATGGAGGAGAGTGAAAAATATTGACGGCGGAAATGTGGAGGATACAACTTAAAATATAAAAATGTTGTAAGTGAAATTCTTATAAAGAAGAAAGATGATAATTGAAATTGATATATTTACCATAAATTTAACAGGAGAGCAACTTTTTGTAGCTTGATTTTAGAGTTAGACTGTCATATGCTGTTAAGAAAGTGTAATTAGTTATTAATTTAATATAATTATATTAATTAAATATAAAAAATTAAAATTAAAATTAAAATTAAATGAGCGTTACTCTAAAATTTAAAAGTGTAGATTTTACATGATATACATTAAAAAAATAAATTAAAAAAATAAAATTTTTTAATTTAAAAATTTTTTAAAAAATAAATTTTACAAAAATTATTAATACGTTTACATTTTATTATTAATGAATTTCAATTTTTTCCCTCCCATATGACTGCAAAATGCAATTGTGCGGCGTACAACTATTTCCCAGCTTTTTAATAGGTCGAATTCAGGTAAATAACAAAATAAAAGTGCAAATAAAGTTTAAATTGTTAAAATTAGTCTAAATTTAGGTTATTTCCATCCATTTGTTTACGGGTTTCGTTAAGTATTACGTGGTACTTACGCGGCATTAAACGTGTCAAATTAAGTAATCATGATTGATTGATAATATCGATCTTATGTTATATAGAAAGATTAACGTATCTAATGAAGCATCGACCCAACTGCTTCTAACATTTCGGTATTAATAATTAACTAAGTTGGCATTGTTTTTTTTTTTTTTTTTTTTTTTGGGTTTTGTTCTCTGAATAAGAAATGTTGGTGGTGGTGGGAGGGCATTTATTGTGGCCTTGTAATTATCTGAAATTTGGAAGTTAGAACCCACCTTAAGTTTTATACTTGTGTTTTGTTTGGATTGTTATGGAGAGTGAAAAAAAAGTTATGAAAAAGATTGTTGTGAGAAAAAAGTAAATTAAAAAAAGAAAATAATTTTTATATAAATTATTTAGATAAGTGAGAAATAAAAAAGAAGAAAAATAAATGAAAAATATAACATTTTATTTGAACAATATGAAAAAAATAAAGAGAAAGAAAATTAGTGTTAGTGAAATGGCACTTGTATCCCATATAAATATTAATATATTTTTTGATAATTGGGTAATTGACTAATTTAGCAATAAAAAATTATTTAAAGAGTCTTGCTTCTCTTCTTATGGAAAAGTTTTTTTTAGTTTTTCAAAAAAACCTTTCCTTCTCATTCTTTTTTCAAGCAGATGAAAAATTAATTCCTTACCACTTTTCTTTTTTGTCAAATTTTTTCCTATCCACTTTCGTTACAAAAACAAACAAAGGGTTGGAAATCAGTAATCTGTACAATGTGGTTTCTTGGGAACAACTTCTATACGCGCCACCCCTTCTCTGCTATCGCTTAATATGCTAACTACTAATTATTTCATTATTTAAAAAGCAAAAAATGCAGTTAAAAGTTTTGGTTTGTTAGTGCATCAACAAAAAAGGACAAATGGAATTATTATTATTATTATTATTATTTTGGTTTCTTAAAAATATAATAATAATAATTATTATTATTATTATTTTCAATTTGATAATTTTGTAGTTAAGCGGCATGGTATGATTAATGTTAGGTAGACTATTTATGTGGATTTACCAGAAACAACTTTGTTGCACGACTGGAAGTTTAGTTTACAAAATGAAGAGTTTTAAGGTGTGTTTGTTGTGCGATGGAAAGAGGACGAGAGAAAGAAAAGTATTATTATTATTATATATATATTTTTTATATTTTTTTCTTCTCACTTTGTACACTATTTTAAACAATTTTATTTTTTCTCTCCTTTTTCTCTCACAAATTACAATTTATTTTTTCTTTCACCGTATTTTTTTTCTCTTCATTTTTTATCACTCTAAATAATTTTATTTTCTCTTCAATTTTTCTCTCATAAATTACTATTTACTTTTTTTTTTTCACCATATTTTTGTTCTCTTCACTTTCTCTACCATTTCAGATAACTTTATTTTCTCTTTTTCTTTTCTCCTCCTTTTCTCACCCTTTTACTCGCTTCAAATACACCGTTAAGTGCCTGTGAGGTTAAGTGTGTGAAAACAACTACATTTAAGTGACGTTAAAACAATGCACAGCATAGGATTCATTGTACAACTTCTGTAAATTTCTTTCTCCCGTATTTCGTGAAATACAAATGTAATTTCTTAAAAATAAAACCAAATACTTTCGTAGATAGATGCCTTAAAACATCCCCTGGCAAACAGCCATTCAATTTCGCTTAACAGGTATACGAACCAATATTTAAAGGATAATGATACTGCAGATAACGGAAATGTTGCGACAAGCGCACGAATTAGTCAATAGCCTTTCTGTTAAAAATTTGAAATTTTTTAAAAAAATTTTAAAGTAATATTAAGTATATTTATAATAATATTTATTATTATTTAAGATTTAGTTTTAGCAAACTATTTTTTTAAAAATATAAAATTTTAAAATAATATTAATATATATTTAAAATAATACTAAATATTACTTAAATTTTAATTTTCGTCGAGAAATAGAGTGCACAACTTTTGTCCAAATCATTGAAACGGCTTTTCGTACGCCACTACTGACGTGGAAATAGCATTGTCCATATTTAAAAGTTGATTGACCATGTAAACTATGTCAATCGAATTATCGCGAATTCACATTAGAAAAAAATTTATTACCCCATATTCAGATTTAATATTTATATTATAACGAATTTATTTATTTATATGATAAGATTTATTATTTTTATAATAAAAAATATTACGTTATTTTTTATTATAAAAATAATAAATTTTATCATAAAAATAAATAAATTCATTACAATACAAATATTAAATATAAATATTAACATATAAATACTAACTTGAACCCTTAACATTATTGTATCAGCCAACTCGGCAAAAGCCGATTTGGTAACTTGGCAAGGTTCCCTTGGGGTGGCGGTGTTTCCAACTCCCACTCCACTCTACGTTAGAGAGTGTCTATTTTATGGTTTGAAGTAATTATATTTTGTGCGGTGTCTTTTAATTCATTTTTTTAGTCGGCTAAATCATTTTTCGCATTCAAAAACATTATTGAGTCAACAATATACTGCTTGAGAAAATTTATGTCATTGAAACTGAAAGGCACCATTGTAAAATGGGTTCCAAAGATTGATTGCTTTTGGTTTATCCATAATTCATAGGGGATTTGTCCTGTAAGGATTGTGGATTTCACCTAGGAAAAAATCCAGAAAAGGGCGTCCATTCAATGGCATCCTGTTTATGTGTCATGTCAACAAAGTAACAACTTGCTGGCGAAGATAGAATTAGGGGGCAAGTAAAAGCAAAAGAGTCTCCAACAAAAAACAAAAAGAAAATGCAAAAGAGTAGATGATTGGACACCAATCCTCACCAAAGATCTGTATTACAATAAACGGTCTTCTTTTTTTTTTTTTTTAATTAATAATTGTATCAATTTATCTTTGTTAGTATTTTTCATTCTTGTAAGTAAAAATAAATTTTCTCATCAAAAAAAGTACAGATAATTTAAAAAAATACATACAACTAACTTTTTTTTTTATTACAAGAGAAACTAAAAAGTTAAAAAACAATAATAAATTATTAAAATTAGAACACATAATTAAAAAATCTTAACAAAGTGTCTTAATCAACTGTAGAACAAACATGGGCTAATAATAACAAGTTTTGGATAGTGATTGTGGCACTTATCCTGAAGATACTCTGCCATCGTGGCTCCATAGATTCTCTTAACCAAGTCACTGCGAGAAACAAATGCAAAGGGTTAGACAGATCAATTATATGCTCAAGAGTTGTTACAATTTACAAAAATACATCTAAAGTTTATATGACAGACACATTGGTTTATCAAAGTTTAGTTGAATGCTGTGGTACTTGAACTTTGTTTTGATTTTATAGTTCAATCTTTTTGTGGAACACCATTAATTGCTCACTTATTTAAAAAAAAAAGCGTTTGATTGAAAAAAAAAATTGTGATTGGTTCATATGCATCTTGTTTTGTTTAGGTAGTTTAGTACTTTTTTTTGGTCTTGTGTAAGTGCAAAATTCATATATAAGAAGAGGGAAATGGAGCGAGGCGAGATTGGAACTTCAGCTTCCAAACTAATACAAAAACCACATAGTCAATTGCACTAAACCAGCCAATTTCTTGATTTTCCTCAGGTACAATTACAGTCTGTTGCAAAAACAACGCGATTTGCAAAGAAAACAAATTAGAATAACACACAAATTTTATGTAAAAAATTTTAATGCAAAAAAAATTACAGGCAGAGAGAAGGAAATTTATTAAATCAAAAAAGAGTAAAATAGAGAGTTTAGAGTGGCAGTAATTGAATAAAAACTTACATGCTATAGTTGAAAAGAACAATCTATATATGTTTGTAAAGTAACTCCAAAATCCAAAATATGATGATCTCGAGCCTTCAGCTACAAATCTCTACTGAAAATCCATATTATATTGCATGACAAACTTTTTGGACTATATTAAATAAGATTCGAGTCAATATATACTGACATCGCCGTGTGATTACATCAAAAATCCTCTGCTCCATGAATCCTGCGTCTCTTGTTCATCTAATAATTTCAACATTGATGAAATAAAGATTCTCTTCTTAAAATAATAAAATTTTTGTGTAAAAAGATTGGTCACCTTTTGGATAGACTCATGGTCGACTGAATTGACCACATTCGAATGCCTTCAAAAAGGCAACTAGGCTACTGTCATTTGCTTTCTTGTAGGGTGTTTTGATGGTAAGAATTAGGTGGAAAAGAAAGTTATGAGAAAATAAAATAATTTAAATAAATAAAAAATATATAAAAAAATAGTGAGAAAGAAAATAAAAAAATTGTGAGAAAAAAAGTTATTTAGATATGTGAGTAAAAAATAATGAGAAAAAATAATAATAAAAAAATTGAGAGATAAAAAAACGTGAAAATAGTAAGTTATTTAGATACGTAAAAAAAAAATAACGAAAAAGAAAATAAATAAAAGTTCTCTTTCTTAATCTTTTCTTTCCCTACATTTTCTAATAAAACAAACAAACTATAAATTCCTATCTTTCTTTCTTTTTTTAGTTTAAATTACATCAGACATCCTCTAAATAAGAATTATTTATGGTTTACATATTGTATAAAAAATAAGCCAAAAGCAGCAAGCAGGTATCAGCAACGGGGGACAGCCATGGTAATTTGACCGTTTCACATATTGTAACTACAACTAGACTACAACTACCGGATGTGCTTCAAAACGAACAGAAAATGTAAAAAGACAACACTATACTTACACACAAGGCAAAAAAAAAAAAAACAAATGGTGAATACAAGGCAAATGCTTATAATTAATATTAAATACAAAAAACTCTAAATCTCCTCATTTAAGGTAGAAAGTTTTGATAAAACAATTTTGGAATAAGCGAGAAAATTATTTTGATAAAACATTTTGATGGTCACCAGACAGCTCATGAATAGTAATATAAAATTATTTTTTGATAGTTATTAATATAATTCTATTATCATAAATAATCATAAAATTAATGCATTAAAATTGTTTTTAAAATGGATATCGCAAGTAAAAATTACATATTACTCGTCATATATAATTATTCCCTTCTTCTTATAATTTTCAAATTTGAGTGTTGTGTATTCTAATAATCTTCATATTCAATATTGTAACAATTTATTTTAACGTTCAATCAATTTCAATTAGGTGAAACCAAAATGCAACTATTATTAATTATAATTATACCTTTTAACTGCAATAAAGACTGATGATCGATAAAATCCTACAAGTGAACTAGACCAATCGCAGTAATAAAACCTGGTGAATGCTTCATGTGCCGAACCTAAGGGAATAAATGATCAATTATAATTTATGTTATTTGAAAAGAAAGTTCATGTTATATAAAATAAAAAAAATAAATGCTATTAAATTAAGCAAATTAAATTAATTAAACAAAACTAATGACACTTTAGAGACGACTTGAAAATAAAAGTACTAGAGCTATGGGTTCTCACCTAGAAGGGATATAACTATATGAAATTTTTTTGTGGACAAGAAATTTGAATGTCAATTCTTTTTACTTAGTTAGAGTGTTCTTTGTCAAGCAACTTTAACCATATTCAATCTAATTGTGATCTTCTCTCAAACTCACACAAAATAGATTCAATTCATTAAGAATAGAGAATTTTTAATGATATCATATAAACTCTTATCATATATGACTCAAAATTCATATGTTTATCTATTTTTATGCACTCCTTGTGACTCATCTGTCAATCTCAACACAAATCCTATGACTGCTTTCATGGTGATCAAGCACAAAACTATGATTAGGAACAAAATAAATAAATTAAATTTAGTTCTCAATATGAAATTGCAATATAATAAAAAAGAACTATAAAATATCTACAAAAATCATATAATCCAACTCTAAATTAGGCAACATCCCTTTCGCCCTATGTTAGAGTTCTAGCTACTCATGCTAAAAAGTAAAAGATAATTAATAATCAACATCAAAGAGTTCAAAAGAGAAAGAGAGTAAAGGAAGAGAATTGGAAAACTCGTGTTCGACGTCTTCGAGTTCCTCCATTGTATTCTTCTCATCTTCGCTCTCTACGCTTTTTCTTTATCTTGTGTTTTTTTCAGAATAACCTCCAAAAGTGCCCTCAATATTCTATAACTTCAGTATATATAGTTCCCCCCCCCCCCCCAAATAATAAAAGTGTAAACCTTAAAGTATCTAAATTCCAGTTGGAAAAGGATTTATAAAATTTCTGGACAATTTTAATCTTGTATCTTTCGATCCAAATTTCTACCCCTTATAGGCAGAATTCGTTAGGAAATTATAAGCAAAATTAACTGGAAAAATGGATGCAAATAAAATAATAAAGGATATGAAATAATATTAGAGGCGTGCAAGGAACTGTCCTTAAAGATAGTTTCCGCCCCCGTTCTCAAATTGAGACAGTGTAGCAGGTCGCAGCGGCTACCCTTCCAGGACACAACAGACCTTCCCACTAATGTGCACTTCAAATAGTGAGGTGACAGAAACAACTCTAATCTTGATTAACCCAACAGAATGCATCAAATAAGAAAGTGCAGGAAGAAGAGTATCTGAAAAGTGTTCTTTCTGGAGAAGGATGAGTTGCTGATATACTGATTCAGCTTTTAAGGTTCATAAAAGTGAATAATGGCCATAAAGGTGAATAATGGAGAGGATAATCGTGGTTGAATGACTGTAACTGCTGCAACGGCTAGTTTTCCAAAAGCCAAAAATGACTAGTTTGACCGAAGAGTCTGAATAGTCTTAAAAATATTGGGTTCAGGGGTGGACCGGTGAAGGCCGGTCCACTATGTAAGGTCCTATGGGCCCGCTCCTATCGGGCCTGAGACTGGGTTGTGCAAGACCTCTTATGGGTCTTTTGTTTTGTGAAAGTGTAAGATACATATTGATTTATAAACAAGTGGTACGTAACATTTCTTTTTCATGTGGGATTCAAGTCTCCTTATATACTCTTTTATTAAGTACTACTTGGCTTCTCTTTCCCATGTGAGATTCAAACCTTTTAAAATATCCTTTATTCTTCCAACATTCCCCCACATATTTTAAAAGGCTAAACTCTGTTGGGTTAACCAAAGTTTATGACACATCATCTATGGTACCTTTTGGGCTATGAACCAAAGATTAGGTAGCACAAGTTTTGATATTCAGAAGTATGGTGAAAGAAAATTTCTATGAACCATTACTTCTTGGTGAATAACAGTGAACTTGTCCCCATATCTTATTCTCTACGATCGAGTTGTTTAACGTGGTTCAGCGCTGTTAGGCCATGCGCTTGCCTGGTTTATTTTCATGAAAGCTCTAGAGATTTTGTCAGAATCTCATGGGAGCAGCCCCACTCCACTTTCATATAGGTGATTCTATCAAGTGTGCATCCCAGTAACACACCACCCATAAGGGCTATAGAAATCATTAAGAATATAAACTCACCCTCAAACACTGGAATCGTTACACTATCTACACCATAGGAAAGGGACTTCATATATTTGATAGTGCTCGCGACGTCAATCAATGATTTGTTATTACCCATATGAACCTACTTCAAGGGATCTCCTATCACATGGGTTGGGTTATCATCATTCTTGACCATTCTCTGTAGGCATTAGTCCTATTCCCCTCGATGTATCTTCTACTAGCTTTTTGCCTAGTGGCTTGGTCAGAGGATCTGCCAAGTTCATCTCTAACCTTACAAAGTCGAGTGAAATCACTTCATTCTTCAGCAGCTGCTTCAGTAGTTCATGTCTCAGACGAATATTTCTGTTTTCCCCATTGTATGATTTGCTCTTTGCACGAGCAATGGTGGCTTGGCTATCACAATGCATCGACACTAATGGTGTCGGTTTCACCCATAATGGAATATCCATCAGAAAATTTCTAAGTCAATCTGCCTCCACACAGGCCATCTCCAAGGCTATAAACTTGGATTCCATTGTGGACCGAGCTATGATTGTTTGCTTGGCTGACTTCCAAGCTACTGCTCTACCTCCAAGGGTGAACACATATCCACTGGTGGATTTTATCTCGTCTGAGTCTGAGATCCAGTTAGCATCGCTATACCCTTCAAGTACAGTGGGAAATCCACTATAAAAGATTCCATGATTCATGGTACCTCTTAGATACTTCAGAATCCTTGTCGAGGCATTCTAATGATCATGACTTAGATTTTGTGTATATCTACTCAGTCTACACACAGCATAAGCAATATCAGGTCGTGTGTAGTTCATCAAATGCATCAAACTTCCAATAATTTGTGCATATAATGACTGAGAAACACATTTATCATTATTTTTTAATAAGTGCACACTTGCATCAAATGGGATAGAAACTGGTTTCACATCAAAATAACCAAATTTCTTGAGAATTTTTTCTATATAACGCTCTTGTGACAAAAACATGCTATTATGTGTTCTTGTGATCTTTACCCCTAAAATGAAATTTGCTTCTCCTAATTCTTTCATCTCAAAATGTGATGCAAGCAATGACTTCGTATTGACTATAGCTTCTAAAGTAGAACTAAGAATGAGCATGTCATCAACATACAAGCATATAATAACACAAATATCATTCTCAATTTTTGTGTAAACACATTTATCAACTCCAACTATAGAGAAACCATTAGTAATCAACACGTTATCAAACTTTTCATGCCATTGTTTGGGTGCCTGCTTCAATCCATATAGAGATTTAACAAGTTTGCATACCTTTTTCTCTTGGCCGGGACCTTCACAACCTTCTGGTTGTGTCATGTAAATCTCTTCATCAAGGTCTCCATATAAAAATGTAGTTTTTACGTCCATTTGATGAATAAAAAGCTTATAAACAAATGCCAATGCAATTAAAACTCTAATGGATGCAATTCTAGCAACATGAGCAAAAATATCAAAATAGTCAACATTTTTCTTTTGAGTATACCCTTTTGCTACAATCCTGGCCTTGTATTTGTCAATAGATCCATCAAGTCTATATTTCTTCCTGAAGATCCATTTGCAGCCTATGGGTTTGGCACCTGCAGGTAAATCCACCAATTCCCATGTTCCATTATGTCTTAAGGAATCAATCTCACTCTGTATGGCTTCCACCCATAAATTGGCTTCACTTGAAGGTACTGGTTCAGAATATGTCAAGGGATCGTCATTCACCATAAAAATGACAAAATCGTCTCTAAAGGTCTTTTCTATCTTTTGCCTCTTACTCCTCCTCAGTTCTAGTTCAGAATGAGTACCAAAAGATTCTCTCTCAACTGTAGGGGCTGCCTCAACCTGTGCCAAGTCCTTTCTCAAAGGAAATATATTCTAAAAAAACTCTGCATTCTTTGTCTCAACAATAGTGTTAGTATCCAAAATATCACTTTTAACAACAAGAAAACGATAAGCAGTACTATTATCTGCATAACCAATAAACATGCAATCTGAGATCTTTGAGCCTATTTTCCTCTTCTTTGATTCAGGCAGAAGAACCTTAACAAGACAGCCCCACACTTTTAAATAACTTAAGTTACGAGTGTACCCTTTCCACAGTTCATATGGCGTCTTACCAGTTTTCTTATATGGAATTCTATTTTGTAAATAACATGTAGAAAGTATTGCCTCCCCCCACAAGTTATTAGGAGCCCCAGAACTAACAAGGACAACATTCATCATTTCTTTCAAAGTCCTATTTTTCCTTTCTGCCACTCCATTAGACTCTGGTGAGTAAGGAGGTGTAACCTCATGTATAATCCCTTCTCTCTCACATAAATCATAAAACTATTGTGAACTATACTCTCCACCTCTATCTGATCTAAGCCTTTTGATCTTCTTGCCTAACTGGTTTTCTACTTCACTCTTATACTTTATAAAGACTTCATACACTTCATCTTTGTCCCTTAATAGCAAGACTCTGGTGTACCTAGAATAGTCATTTATAAAGGTCACATAAAAACGTTTGCCTCCTCTGGTCATAGTACTTTTTAAGTCTCCCAAGTCTGAATGCACTAAACTGAGTAATTTTGTTTCTCGTCGAACTGACTTACTACTCTTTTTAGTCAATTTGGCTTCTACACAAATCTCACACTTACTCACTTCACCATGTAACTATTAATCAAGCCTATTTGTTTCATCTTGTGAATATAAGAATTACTCACATGTCCTAATCTAGCATGCCATAAATCATAAGATTCAACAATATAAGCAGAAGAAGTAGATGCATTTCCATTATTAATCACATCAAGTACATTCAAAATGAAAAGTCCCTAGTTGTAATAGCCCTTTCCCACAAACACATCATTTCTGGTCATGACAACTTTGTCAGACTCAAAAGAGACCTTAACTCTAACCTTCCCCAGCAGTGACACTGATACGAATATCTGAGACATGAAATACATCATTCAAGGACAACGTCTTCCCTGAAGTGAGCTTGATAAAGACTTTCCCCTTACCCAGAACAGGTGCTGTACTTGAATCTCCCATGAAAACATTTTCTTCTCCATCCCCTACTGGTGTGTAGGAGGTAAATGCACTTTTGTCCCCACATATGTGCCTTGTAGCACCAGAATCTATTGCCCATTATTTGGAGTTAGTGACAATGTTGGCTTGGGAAATGACAGCAATAATAACATCTGCAATTACCAAGTTAGCAGTTGGTTTGGCAGGTACGTCAATCCCTTTTCTGAGTTTGTATTGAGGGGCATGATGCCCTGGTTTTCCACACACATAACAAACACCTTTCTTCTTGAAGGTTGGATTATCAGTCTTAGGCTTTTCATACCTTTGGGACCTATTATCATAACTCTTCCAGTCATGATGGCGAGGACAGTTGTGAAGACGACTGTGATGGCTTCTTTATCCTCTTGCACCTTTCTTGTGTTCCACAATATGTGCATCTCAGCTCTTTTGCCCTTGCTTCTCTAGCTCGGGTTCTGTTCTTGTCCTCGATCAAAATATGAACGATGACATCCTCTAGCGACATGTGCTTCCTCTTGTGCTTGAGCTATTGTTTGTAATCATCCCATGACTGTGGAAGCTTTTCAATGAGACAACCTGCTACATACTCATTTGGTAGCCTGATATTCTCATTCTTAAGATTGTCCAACAACTTATGGTACTCATTGATTTGATCTTGAATACTCTTGTCCTTAGTCATCTGAAAATGTAAATGATTAGCAACAGTAAATTTCTGTGTACCAGCATCCTCGACCATATTTTTTTTGTTCATTTTCTCCCATATTTCCTTTGCTTCCTTCGAAGAACAATAAACATCAAATAGATCATTAGACAAAGTGCTTAAAATAGTGTGGCGATAGACTTTGTTGGCTTGTTCCCAAACAGGAAGTATTCTCTCATAATTTTCAGTTTCAGGTTCTGGTTTGGATTCAGTTAGAGCAAAAGCAATTCCTAAAACATCTAAGGCTGAGAAAACACATTCTTGCCACTGTTTAAAGTGTAAACCAGTGAAGGTTTCGATCTTGGAGGTATCTGGCAGAAACTTTGAAGCTAGAGGAAATGACTGGGTTTGTGAAGGAGCTGAGACAGGAACAATTTGGATTGATGCTGAAGCAGCTGGATTGGTTGCAGGAACAGTTTGGTTGGTGTTTGCATCCATTGCAGCAAAATAAGACACTATCCTTAAGATTGTTAGGAGATTTTAAGCAAAATTAACAGAAAAATGGATGCAAATAAAATAATAAAGGATATAAAATAATATCTGAGGCGTGCAGGGCACTGTCCTTAAGGATAGTTTCCGCCATCGTTCACAAATCGAGATAGTGTAGCAGGTCGCAGCGGCTACCCCCCCCAGGATACAACAGACCTTCCCACTAATGTGCACTTCAAATAGTGAGGTGACAGAAACAACTCTAATCTTGATTAACCCAACAGAATGCAGCAAAAAAGAAAGTGCAGGAAGAAGAGTATCTGAAAAGTGTTCTTTCTGGAGAAAGATGAGTTGCTGATATACTGGTTTAGCTTTTAAGGTTCATAAAAGTGAATAATGGCCATAAAGGTGAATAATGGACAGAATAATAGCCAAGCAATCACTTCGTACCCCACACTAGCAAGCAAGAGAGGAGAGCGTCGATATTCACCAGAATTTCTCTTAAGTCAAAATCTCGAAAAAAAATGCCTCATGAACACATAATAATGTCAATCAAAGAGCATATGAAATATATTGGCAACCATGCGCAACCATTAATCTGATCATCCCTCATATAACATAGTCAAGAGAATGTGAGTGTGTGTCAAACCCCTTCTTTGATCAATAGAAGATACATAGCGACAATCACGTAGAATCTAATTAAACCTACCTATATTTAAGTCCCATAACCTCACATCTCTCCGCTATAGTGGACATACATGTCAAGAATCAATAAGACTTCAAATTTTTATTTATTTATTTTTTTATTTTTTGGGAGGTTTTGAATTCTTCTCTAAATGCTAATCTACTTTTTGACACGAATACCATCACGTGTGGTGTCGGTACCCAATTACTACTTCACAGTAGTGATTTAGAGTGCTTTGCATTCTCATAAATTAAGTTACCTTTTGACTTAAAGATCAACAATTGTAATGCTGATCCCCAGTTACTCAGCAACTTAAAACAGAGGAGTAAAGCAATTAAGAGTAAATCAAGCCTCAAAAATTTTTTTTCTTTTTTTTTTTCAGAGTACTTAAATCATCTCAACTAATGCGTGCCCTTATTCTTTTCTCACCTTGAGAGTTAAGTAGATAAGTTCTAGTTCTTTCAAATACGTAAACTTAATGAAAAACTACATAAAAGTTACTACACAACCAACATCTTTCAAAAAAAGGGTTCTCGTGCATAAATAATCTTTTAACATATGTATTAGTGAAGAACAGTTTCACTAACAATTGATCATGATCAGTCCAATATCAAATATGCTCGAAAATTGAAATCACATGTGCTAGCTCTATCATCGGCTTCCAAGATTTTTAACTCAATAAAAACTCCAGTGAATATCAACCAAATAGGCAACCTAAGTTGAATTAGCAAAAATTTTTGAAAACTTTTGAACAATTCAGCATAAAATCACCAAAGTTTAACTAAAGCATCAAACTAGCCCTCCCCCACACTTAACCAACATTATTCTCAATGTTGCAATGAAAACAAAACTTAAAAAAAAAAAAAAAACAAAGAGCACAAAACTACCCGGATAAAGCCTAGGAAAAGAGCAACCCTTACATGCACCACCATCTTTGGACAAACAACCTACAAACAAACAATAGGAGACAAGAAAAGTAAAGACAGAGAGAAGAGAACAGACAGCAAAAACATGTGATAGCTAAAATCCTAAAAAGCAGATAAATCTAATCCTAAAAATTTGTCTTATTCAAAAGAAAAAATAAAACAAAAACACGCAAGCAATAAAAAGAACTAGACGTAAGGAATTGGGGAGAATCAATAAGGAGGTGGGTGAGTAGCGAGAGCATTCATAAGTTGACAAAACTGGTGCTCATGGGTCTCAAAAATTTGGCGCAATGACTGTCATTGTTCTTCCACCTTGCGCTCAAGAGTGTTGAAGCGCTGATTCTGATGAAGCAAGAGGAATGACATGAATTAGGGATCGACTTGATCCGGGTCCGGACCAGGTCCGGTACTATGCTGTCCAAAATATTGAAAAAAAAAAAAGAGAAGGGTTTTAAACCCAACGAACATCCCATGCCTCTCTATCTTTTTCTACTCAAATCCTTCAATACCCAAAACCCCAACCCATTCATACTCCCTCTACTCAAATCTTAACTTTCTCTCACCAATGTCTTCCCTATTTTCCCATACACAACACCATCACATTCATTACCCTTCAAATTCTCTCAACTTCACCCATCCTTCTCACAAGGCTTTCTAGTTCTTTAATCAAGCTTTTAGGTTCTCTTCTTCTTGGAGAGGGTTCTACCTTGGTTTTAAGGTTTGTGATTGCTACCCATGTCCTTTAGTGAAGGAAACTAGGATGAAGTTCTTCTTTTGTGCTTATCTTTCAATTAGTAGTTTGATTTCTTTTTTTTTACTCCATGAGTATTTGAATTTGGTGCTTGAAGGTTGATTATTTGGCTACAATTCCTTATGGGTGTTGTTAATTCTTGTCCTTTCATGCTAGAGTGACGTTCAAATTTAATTGATGATTGGGTCTTTTTTAATTGGTTTAGATTTTTGGGATTGTGAATTCTAATGGGTAGATTGGTTTAATTGTCCTTTTTAATTGTTGGGTATTAATGCATTGTGAACCTTTCTTCCATTGTGAGCAATATTGGGTTTGTTGGGTAATTACTACTTATGACATTGGTGTTGGGTGATTTCACACTTATTGGGGGTTTATAGAATCAAGGATTGGTCATTGTTGCTATCCTGGAATTTAATTGGGTTGATTGTCACTTGAATCTCTTCTTGTAGGCTTAGAGACATTTGTCACTATTTCAAAAAGAGGTTGAGTTGAAAAATCAAAAGGTGTAGGTTCTCGAGGAGCAAACCAAGCAACAGGAGCATACGACACCACTCGATTTAGCTCCAAAGCTAATTTTTAGTGTTTTTCTTCTTGTGCACAATATAAACTTGTTGTGGAGCGCACTATTGTTACCAATGTTGATGAGCTTTGTCATCTTTAGGAAGAATTTGTGAAGCTTGGTTGGGAATCTATATTGGATCTTCAGGGAGACTATTATCCCACCTTAGTTTGTGAGTTCTTCACAAATATTGAGGACAAAGGTAGTGATGAGTTGAATAGGATTGACTCTTATGTGAAAGGGGTTCATATTGCTATTGATAAAGGCTATTTGGCTACTCTTCTTCACCTACAGAATGAGGGCCCCATGTTTTCGTACACAACGAAAGCCATTATTTCTGATCCATATTATGATCCAAATAAGGGCGACAAAGAGTTAGGTTAAGGTAAATATGTTTTTGAGAGTGCCTACTGAAGGGTGAAAACTTACACCAAAAAGTGTGACCTACGCGAGTGGCTATTGATTTACTTTTTTAGTTTCAATGTCATTCCTCATGGTGGTGCCTACAATGAGGCCCGCATCACCGATATCTATTTTATGTACAAGATGTTCAAAGGCATGGATAAAATCCCGGGCATTCCTCTTGTTTCAATAATTACACAGTCTATGAGGGAGGTTGCCAAATCGAATAGAGAACACAAATTTTTTGCTTTCCCCTAGTCTTGACAAGGATCTTTCAAGACTTTCAGGTGGGCCTCACTGGTGAGATTATAGTTAAGACAACCGGTTCACATGTCGTCTCTTACTCCACGATTGCTCATTTGGAATTTGTCTGAATTAATGGTGTGTGGGAATGGAAGGATCCTAAGGTAATGAATATTGCGGTCCACATAGTGAAAGATGACTGCTATGATGACATAGAGCCCAAAGATGGTGAAGCAAGACCAAGTCATTCTCAGCCATTATAACGTGAGTCTAGGTCTCGTTCTTCCTTAGTACGATGACTGCTTTTTGATGTGAATCAGCGCTTCGACACTCTTGAGCGCAAGGTAAAGGAATAAGGACAGTTATTGCACCAGATTTAGGAGACCCAGGAGCACAAGTTTTGTTAGCTTATGAATGCTCTCGCTGCTCACCCACCGTCTTTATGATTCTCCTTAACTCTTTGCGTCTAGTTCTTTTTATTGCTTGCGTGTTTTTGTTTTCTTTTTCTTTTTCAATGACTTAGATTTTTTTAGGATTAGATTTATCTCCTTTATAGGATTTTAGCTATCACATGTTTTTGCTCTCTGTTCTCTTCTCTTTAGCTACATGGATAGTTTAATGTGCTCATCAGCACCTGAACCTAAGATGTGGATCATCCAAGGCACATTAGCATGGCATACTTCTCCTATTACAACCGGGGTTTGAAACTAAACTTCTCCTCAAGAGGATAGATGGGGCGATTCAAGTGAGATCCAATGTAGATCCAACTTTAGCGCTCGATTAGTGAGCTATTACGCACTCTTTCAATGGTGGCTACTTCTAGGCAAACCTCCTGGCTGTCTCTGCAGCCCTACCTCTTTTATCACTGAGCAGTCATTTAGGGGCCTTAGCTGGTGATTCGGGCTGTTTCCCTCTTGATGATGAAGCTTATCCCCCATCGTCTCATTGGCCGACCTTAACCCCAGTTATTTTGAGGTCATATCTAGTATTTAGAGTTTGCCTCGATTTGGTACCGCTCTCACGGCCCACACCGAAACAGTGCTTTACCCCTAGATGTCCAATCAACTGGTGTGCCTCAATGCATTTCGGGGAGAACCAACTAACTCTGGGTTTGAGTGGCATTTCACCCCTAACCACAAGTCATCCGCTGATTCTTCAACATCAGTTAGTTCGGACTTAATTTTCTTGTCTCCTGTTATTTGTTCGTAAGTTGTTTGTCCAAGGATGGTGGTGTATGTGAGGGTTGCTCTTTACCTACGCTCTATCTGGATAGTTTCATTCTCTTTTTTTTTTTTTTGTTTTAATTTCAAGTTTTGTTTTTATTGCAACATTTAAGACAATGTTGGTTAAGTGTGGGGGAAGGCTAGTTTTTGATGTTTTAGTTGAACTTTGGTGATTTTGTGCTGAATTGTTCAAAAGTTTTCAAAAATTTTTGCGAATTCAACTTAGGTTGCCTATTTGGTTGATATTCACTGGAGTTTTTATTGAGTTAAAAATTTTGGAAGTCGATGATAGAACTAGCACATATGATTTCAATTTTTGAGCATATTTGATACTGGGTTGTTGTTCACTAATATATATGTTAAGAGATTATTTATGCATGATAACCCTTTTTCAAGAGATGTTGGTAGTGTAGTGACTTTTATGTAGTTTTTTATTAAGTTTGCCTATCTAAAAGGACTAGAACTTATCTACTTAACTCTCAAGGTGAGAAAAGGTAAAGACATGCATTAGTTGAGATGATTTAAGTACTTTGAAAAAAAAAGAAAAAAATTTTCGAGGCTTGGTTTACTCTTAGTTACTTTACTCCTTTGCTTTAAGTTACTGAGTAACTGGGGGTCAGTATTACGATTGTTGATCTTTACGTCAAAAGGTAACTTATTTTATGAGTACGCAAAGCACTCTAAATCGCTACTGTGAAGTAGTAATCAGTTGCTGACTCCACGTGTGATAGTATTTGTGTCACAGAGCAGATAGCATTTAGAGAAGAATTCAAAGCCTCTCAAAAATAAAAAAAATAAAAAAAATTTGAAGTCTTATTTGATTCTTGACGTGTATGTCCACTATAGCGGAGGGAGGTGAGCTTATGGGATTTAAAGATAGGATTATTTAACTAGATTCTACATGATTGTCACTATGTATCCTCTATTGATCAATGAGGGGGTTTGACATACACTTACATTCTCTTGACTATGTTATGTGAGGGATGATGAGATTAATGGTTGCGCATGGTTCGCAATGTATTTCATATGCTCTTTGATTGATGTTATTATGTGTTCATGAGGCATTTCTTTTCGAGATTTTGACTTAAGAGAAATTCTGGTGAATATTGACGCTTTCCTCTCTTGCTTGCTAGTGTCAGGTATGAAGTAATTGCTTGAGGACAAGCAATGAGTCAAGTGTGGGGGAATTTGGTTCAATATTTACATAGGTTATATATATATATTTCCCTTCCCAAAAATATTTGATTAAAATTAAAATCGTTTTTTCAACTGATTTTTCATTAGAAACTATTGCTCTGTTTGATAGAGGTGCAGACCTGAATTGTATCAAAGAGAGTATAGTTCCTAAACATTTACATCAATATACCTCTGAGAAACTTTCAACTGCTAATGCTTCCAGATTAACTATCAGCGGTAAGGTTGATGCATGTATTGTTAATAAGGACATTAGAATTTTAACTTCTTTTCTATTGGTGAAAGATATCCATCATACAGTTATTTTGGGCACTCCTTTTATCAACATGATAACTCCTTACAAGGTTGATTATCATGGTATTTCATTTTTCAACAGTAAATCATCTCAGAGACATAAACTTTCTTTTATTGAAAAACATAAAACCAAAAACCTTCATTTGATAAAAGCTCATAGCATTTATCATAATGAAATCAATAATTTGATTAAAACAAAAAAGACAGACCTTTCTATTTTTAAAACCTTTGTTTCCTTTAAACAGATTGAAAAACAGCTTTCAACCGATTTTGTAAAAAGAAAAATTTCTGATTTACAAACTCTTTTTGAAACTGAGCTTTGTTCCGATTTACCAACAGCATTTTGGGAACGAAAACAACATATGGTTGATTTACCATATGAAAAGGATTTTGATGAACGTCAAATTCTTACTGAAGCAAGACCAGTTTAGATGAATGTTGAACTACTTGATCATTGTAAACAAGAAATTTCTGATTTACTTAGTAAGAAGTTAATCAGAAAATCCAGGTCACCATGGTCATGTGCTGCATTCTATGTAAACAAGAATTCAGAAATTGAACGTGGTGTTCCTCGTCTCGTCATTAATTATAAATCATTAAACACTGCATTAAAATGGATTAGGAGTCCAATCCCCAATAAAAAGGATTTGCTGAATAAGTTGCATTCTGCATTCATATTCTCCAAATTTGATTTAAAATCAGGTTTTTGGCAAATTCAAATTGCCCCACAAGACCGTTATAAAACTGCCTTTACTGTTCTTTTTGGATAGTATGAGTGGAATGTTATGCCATTTGGATTAAAGAACGCACCAAGTGAATTTCAGCGAATAATGAATGATATTTTTGCTGCATATTCCGCTTTCATCATTGTTTATATTGATGATATGTTAGTATTTTCTCATTCCATTTCTGAGCATATTAAACATTTAAAAACATTCATTTTTTGTCACTAAGAAGAATGGCCTTGTCATTTCTAAACCTAAAATGTCTCTTTTCCAAACAAATATTCGTTTCCTTGGTCATCATATCTGTCAAGGCACAATTAAGTGATCCTTATCTTTTGTTGATAAATTTCCAGATAAAATTCTTGATAAAACTCAGTTGCAGAGATTCCTTAGAAGTATTAATTATGTTCTCGACTTCTATCCAAATCTTAGTCAGCTTTGTAAACCCCTTCACCAAAGGCTTAGGAAGAATCCTCCTTCTTGGACAGATGAACATACTTTTACTGTCCAGAAAATTAAACATATGGTTAGGGAAATTCCCTGCTTATCTCTTCCTGATCCTTTAGCCCCCAAGATAGTTGAAACAGATGCTTCAGATCTTGGATACGGTGGTATTTTAAAACAGCTTTCTATTGGACAGGAATATATTATCCAATATACTTCTGGACACTGGAAAGGTGCTCAAACCAATTATTCTACTATTCAAAAAGAAATTTTAAGTATTGTAAAATGTATTTCTAAGTTTGAACCTGATTTACTTAATCAAAAGTTTTTACTTCGTATTGATTGTAAATCTGCAAAAAAAATTTTAGAAAAAAATGTTAAAAATGTTGCTTCTAAACAAATTTTTGCTAGATGGCAGACTATACTTAGTATATTTGATTTTGATATTGAATATATTAAGGGAGAAAATAATTCTTTACCAGATTTCCTAACCAGAGAATTTCTCCAAAACATGCCTTCTTCATCATGCCTCCTAAAAAATCCAAAACTCAAGACAAAGGTAAAACCCAGGTTTCGGATGAAACAGTCCAAAGCCCCCCTCCTAAACAAACCACAAGAAAACTACTTTCCGCAGCCATTAAAGCCATTAAACCCACTCCAGAAAACAATCCCCGAGTCCTTAAAACCATTAAAAAATCTTGGGCAGATATTGCTGGAGAAGAGGAAGAACTAGCCAAAAAAAGGAGATAGAATATAAAAAACAGTTCGTTATTGAATGGGCTGCTAAACTGGCTCAATACCCACAAATGGTTCTTGCCCTCCAAAACCTCGAAAATAAACCACAGTCTGTGAAGACCTCAGGTATTGTCTCTAAACCCGCTTTAAAACAAAAGGAGATTGTCTCATCTTCATCTCAGGAGAAATCTCAAAATGAATTTCTAAAACCCTTATCTTCGGATAAGTGGACAGATTATGTTCAAAAAGAATTTCATCAAAATCTCTTTTTGAATGAAGAAGGGTATACCCCAACTTCAGGTAAACATTAGGGAACTCCATATGGTGCAATTTTAAATTGTTTTGGCACCAAATGGGAATTTAAACCTTGGGATTTCCGGAAACCTGTTGCCTACGATATGACCCTTCTTTCTGAAACTGAGCATCCCTCAATAAAATTCAAATTCCAATACCAAGAAAAAATTGATGGACAGTGGAAAACCTTTACGGATACCACCTTTGATCCCAACAAAGACTATTCGTATTCCACTTGCCAAATCATGGATATACTTCATCCTAAACAGTATGGCTCTCTATTTCTTTTGGAAGGCATACAACTTGACCCCAATAATCCTGATCCTTCCTTTTATTTTTCATATTGGGATTATCAGTAGGCATGGTTTAATGCCTTTTTCTATCAAAATTCTAAACGTGGCAATACTTGGCTAATCTATTTTCATAAAACCTTTCAGCCTAAATAGATTCCAAAATCGTTCCTTCAATGGTGGGATTATTTTGGTTGTACTCAATTCATTCTTCCAGAAGAATTGATTCCCTGCTATAAACTCTTTGATAAACATTATACAACTCCAGAACAGGAAAAGCTTTTCCCTAAAATCTTTTCCTTCTATATAAATTTCTTTATACCATGTGTATTAAAATGGGATTACAAATTTGTGTCCCATAAAGCTGAAACTATGGTTGTCAGAACATTCTGCATTCGTTGGTGGAACAAGTATGACATCCCTTCCAATGTTAAACTCCCTGCAGTCGACAAATGGCTCATTGCGCATTTAAAACAACATACAGAAGCTTTTCATCCCCAGTTACTAGCCATGAACAAAGAGCATGCTGCTTTTCTGGTCGAAAAGTCTCATTGGCAATTTAAACTCTCCACTGCTAAAACCAGAGAAGAATATCTTGCAATCATGCAGGAAATGTCTCAGGAATTAACCCCTCATTCTTCCTCCAAGAAGTCTACTGGCAAAACCATTGACCTTGCCAAAGATTCAGAAGACTCCAGTGAAGAAGAAGAAGAACAGGAAGATACGGCTCCTCCAGGCTGTGCTCAAGATTCGTTTCATTTGTAAATACCGTTTGTAAACGCTGTTTAAATACTGTTTGCTAAAATTACATAAAGGCAACCGGTCCACAGTAAGTACTGTTCATAAAAATTTCAAAAAAGTCACCGGTCCTGTGACAGTACTTAAACAGTATCCCTCTGTTCTATAAAATCAGCCTTCTGCCTCATTTGAGAGACAGAACTGGCTAGGCACTTCTTCTCTCTAGTAAACTTTTCTAAACATTCTCTCTCTAAAACCCTGGAAGTCTCCAGCTCTCGAGAAAGGTTCCTCTCCTCTTTGTAAAGGTCCTTTCTGTTTAAACCCTGTAACTTCCTTTATGTAATAAATAATTTGTTTATATTTCTTTTCTTTATTCTTAAGCACCAGATGTGGTAGGCTTTGCCTCCCGAGTTGGATGCTTTTATGTGATATTTCATGTTATGCTTTTATTTCTGTTCTTTAATTTCTGTTCTTTTCTTTTATTATGTTATTTTCTTTTGTTATTTCTAAAGTATAAAGGCTGGAAACCGGAACCATAAGGATTCTGAGAATCTCTCTGAGATCGAGGATCTAGTTCAGGTGAAACAACGCAAGTACTTTAGATTTGTGTTAATTTTGTCTTAACGTCTATGTTTATAGTATTTTATTGGTTCTTATTTTAATTTTTCTATCTATTTAAACATAATTTTATAAATTTCAAGGTTATTTGTTCAGATCTACTCCTCCCTAGATCCTAGGCCGTATTTGGTATCAGAGCCTAGGAAGGTTGTAGATGTATAGCAATTTATTCTGTTTTTAAATAGTTTGGATTTTGGTTGTGAGTCAAACTAGATTCCAATTGAACCTAGTGCAGAGGTAAGCAGCAGTCTGTCCCGATGTACAGGGCAATCAGTCTGTGTGCTGCAAAGGTATAACCTGGAGTAGTCTATCATAAACAACATCCATATTATTTTTGAACATGGATCCAAATTTCTATAGATCCACTTCTTTCTCAAACTCTTCTACCTAGAGTAGTAAATCGAGAAGAAATGACTTATGAAAATTTTAAAAACATTGGTAATTGGAAAATACCCCGTGTTAAACCAAGCCAGATATATCATCTGTCTAAATCTATCTTTGCTAAACTTCCTTTTAAAATCGATCTTCACATTAAAACGAAATAGAGAGATATTCCTCTTTCCGATTCAATAAAAGAAAATTTTCTTTTAACTCCTGAGTCACTTAAGTAGCATAAAGCCAAAGGCTTTGAATATATACACATTGGCCTTATTCAAGTTGCTTTTTGGCCACTTACTTGTGAAAGATTAGACACTTCTATTCTTGCAGTCCTTAGAGATGCTAGACATAGAAAATTTCAAGATTCTTTGCTTGGAACGGTTGAATCCACTTTAAACACTAGATCAATCTCTTTTGATTGTTATCCTAACTTGGCCATTTCTCTTAATGATAAACATATTCTAAAATCTGCAGTTTTGCAAATAAAAACTCATAATTAACATATGCTTCCTGGTTCCATTCCAGTTGCATTAATGTTTCGCATACATTATAAACTCATGGCATCTACATTCACTTCCATTAAACATTTGCAGAAGTCTGCTAAAGCAGAAACTCTTCTGATACAAACAGATCTCACAAGGTCTAATGTTTAGATTCCTAAACCCATTCAATGGAAAGACATTACTTTTCCAGACGAATGGACTCTGCAAGGAGCTGCCCTACCGATAGAATTACCTCCTCCTGAAATAAACCCAGACTTAGTCCAGATTAAACAATTCAACGATGGTAAAGTTACTCTAAAGTTTGATAGAATCCCTAGATCTTTTAGTTCTAGGTTTTCTGATGACTCTTCTTCCACATTAAACATAGAAAATGTTTCACAGATTCCCTCTGTTATAAACATTCCCGTCACTAAACCTAGGCATTCTACTTCATATTTGCCTAATCCATGTTTTAAACATGCTAGTTATTCCGCTAGTATTCCTCATTCTGTTTATGAGACAGGCGAATCATCTAAACCAGTAGAACCGGTTGTCCAGGATAGTCCTCCTTCTCAGCCTACTTCTCCAACATATTCTGCTTTTAAGTGATATTTCATGTTATGCTTTTATTTCTGTTCTTTTCTTTTATTATGTTATTTTCTTTTGTTATTTCTAAAGTATAAAGGCTGGAAACCGGAGCCATAAGGATTCTGAGAATCTATCTGAGATCGAGGATCTAGTTCAGGTGAAACAATGCCAGTACTTTAAATTTGTGTTAATTTTGTCTTAACGTCTATGTTTATAGTATTTTATTAGTTCTTATTTTAATTTTTCTATCTATTTAAACATAATTTTATAAATTTCGAACTATACTATATTTGATACAATTCAGGTCTGCACCTGTGTCAAACAGAGCAATAGTTTCTAATGAAAAATCAGTTGAAAAAACGATTTCAATTTTAATCAAATATTTTTGGGAAGTGATTTCCCTCAAAACATTTAAAAATTCAGTTTCTCCTGAAGCTTGAACTTCTTGTTCACCTTCATCAGAGTCACTGAATGTTTTTTGTAAAAGCGTTTGCAAAATCTGAGAATCATTTGCTTGCTTTTCTTTTAAAACTTTAAGCTCAGATTTAATAGTCTTGATTTTAGTTTGCAACTGCTGCAAAGAAAGATCAGAAGACTTAGGTTTTCGTGATTTGTTTAAAATAGTAGTCAAATCGTAAGGGTTTGACTGAGAGTTTAAAGTAGTGGTTGTTGTAGCAGGAGGTGATTCCAAAGATTGTTGAAGCTATATTAAATACTGCTTCTGAATTTCTGGATTATCAATGCTCTTAATGACCTGTAGAATAAATTCTTGGTCTTTTGTAAGAACATTAATTTGTTTGTCAGAATCAGAATCAGAACTAGTCTTACTACTAGTAACTGCAAGTTCATCAATCTCAAGATTGTGACTAGATGAACTTTCTTCTCACTCAGAGAGTTCAATAAGTAAAGATTGAATCCTTTGACAAATATCATCTGTAAGGTCAATCTCACTTAAACGCTTATAGAGTTTACAAAATCGAGCCACATGGCCAGGTTTATGACATTTAAAACAGACAACTGTTTTCAAGGAAGAGGAGGCGGGAAAACTTGGTTTAAAATTCTTTTATTTAGGAAATCGTTTCTTTTTCAAAGGTGGTTTATAAAAAACATCGTTGGAGGGAAAATGCTTGTTAGAAAACTGTTTGGGTTTTGAAAAAGAAGTTTTAACAGAAGATTACTTTTTAGAATCATTTGTACTAGGATTGTATTCAAACTGTTTACAGGAACTACCAAGTTCCTGTTTAGTTCGAGCCATTTCCCATTTCAAATGTTTTTGAAGTCAAATATCTTGGCAAATCTTAAATCCTTCCTTTTGGGTTGAACTTATCAATTCACCATATGTGAGTTTATCATAAGGAATTGGATTTCCTACGGTTTCCCTAAGTTTATTACGAACCTTTTCACCTAGAAGAGTAGGGAGTCTGGCAATGAACTTTTCCTTCCAGAAAGATTGATTGGAATCTTCCCTAAGCATCAATCTAGTGAGAAAAGTGTTTTTATAATACTAAAAATCACTCAACTTCTTACATCTAAGATTAGATAGAAGTTCAGCGTTTTTATCCTTTAAATGAGAGGGGTCTCCTACAAAATGTAACGAGATAGTTAGGATCAGTGCGGATACTGAATTTAGAATTGGATTTCCTCATGTATCAAGAATTGGTGTGTCTTGATCATCAAGTTTTACAGAACTCAATATTTCTAATCGTTCTGCTTCTGTAAGATAGTAATCCCACCATCCTTTAAACTGTCTGGTAAATCCTGCAATAAGGATTTCAGCTATAGCACGATAAGAAATAGTGGTGTTTTGAGAACAATAAGCATTTGCTACCATCGTCATTTGATGTAGAATGCCCAGAATGTTATATTCTATCATCCCATCTATGTTCCACTGATAAATGGTATCAGCACTATACTTAGTCTGAGTGTTTAACTGTTTAGAATCATTACCAAGATCTGGTGCCTTAGACATGGGAACTGTACAAGGGGTCCAAATGAGTTTATTGATTTGGGGAGCATCTATTTCTGATGTAGAAACAGATGTTGTGTCCAGTTCATCCAAAGCTTGGATGGTTTTAAAAGACGACGTGGTTGGTAAACCAAGTCTAACAGGAGTGTCGCCTACTATATCTGGTGCTTAAGAATAAAGAAAAGAAATATAACAAATTATTTATTACATAAAGGGAGTTACAGGGTTTAAACAGAAAGGACCTTTACAAATAGGAGAGGAACCTTTCTGAAGAGCTGGAGACTTCCAGGGTTTTAGAGGGAGAATGTTTAGAGAAGTTTACTAGAGAGAAGAAGTGCCTAGCCAGTTTTGTCTCTCAATTGAGGCGGAAGGCTAGTTTTATAGAAGAGAGGGATACTGTTTAAGTACTATCATAAGATCGGTGGCTTTTTTGAAATTTTTATTTTCAGCCAGAAAAGCAGCATGCTCTTTGTTCATGGCTAGTAACTGGGGATAAGAAGCCTCTGTATGTTGTTTTAAATGTGCAGTGAGCCATTTGTCGACTGCAAGGAGTTTAACATTGGAAGGGATGTCATACTTGTTCCACCAACGAATGTAGAATGTTCTGACAACCATAGTTCTAGCTTTATGGGACACAAATTTGTAATCCCATTTTAATACCCATGGTATAAAGAAATTTATACAAAAGGAAAAAATTTTAGGGAAAAGCTTTTACTGTTCTGGAGTTGTATAATGTTTATCAAAGAGTTTATAGCAGGGAATCAATTCTTATGGAAGAATGAATTGAGAACAACCAAAATAATCCCACCATTGAAGGAACCATTTTGGAATCTGTTTAGGCTGACAGGTTTTATCAAAATAGATTAGCCAAGTGTGGCTACGTTTGGAATTTTGATAGAAAAAGGCATTAAACCATGCCTGCTGATAATCCCAATATGAAAAATAAAGGGAAGGATCAGGATTATTGGGGTCAAATTGTATGCCTTCCAAAAGAAATGGAGAGCCATACTGTTTAGGATGAAGTATATCCATGATTTGGCAAGTGGAATACGAATAGTCTTTGTTGGAATCAAAGGTGGTATCCGTAAAGGTTTTCCACTGTCCATCAATTTTTTCTTGGTATTGGAATTTGAATTTTATTGAGGGATGCTCAGTTTCAGAAAGAAGGGCCATATAGTAGGCAACAGGTTTCCAGAAATCCCAAGGTTTAAATTCCCATTTGGCCCCAAAACAATTTAAAACTGTACCATATGGAGTTCCATGATGTTTACCTAAAGTTGGGGTATACCCTTCTTCATTCAAAAAGAGATTTTGATGAAATTCTTTTTGAACATAATCTGTCCACTTATCCGAAGATAAGGGTTTTAGAAATTCATTTTGAGATTTCTCCTGAGATGAAGATGAGACAATCTCCTTTTATTTTAAAGCGGGTTTAGAGACAATACCTGAGGTCTTCACAGGCTGTGGTTTATTTTCGAGGTTTTGGAGGGCAAGAACCATTTGTGGGTCTTGAGCTAGTTTAGCAGCCCATTCAATAACAAGCTGTTTTTGAGATTCTAGCTCCATTTCTTTGGCTAGCTCTTCCTCTTCTCCGGCAATATCTGCCCAAGATTTTTTAATGGTTTTAAGGACTCGGGGATTGTTTTCTGGAGTGGGTTTAATGGCTTTAATGGCTGCGGAAGGCAGTTTTCCTGTGGTTTGTTTAGTAGGAGGGCTTTGGACTGTCTCATCTGAAACCTGGGTTTTACCTTTGTCTTGAGTTTTGGATTTTTTAGGAGGCATGATGAAGAAGGCCTATTTTGGAGAAATTCTCTGGTTAGGAAATCTGGTAAAGAATTATTTTCTCCCTTAATATATTCAATATCCAAATCAAATATACTAAGTATAGCGTGCCATCTAGCAAAAATTTGTTTAGAAGCAACATTTGTTAACATCTTTTTCTAAAATTTCTTTTGCAGATTTACAATCAATACGAAGTAAAAACTTTTGATAAAGTGAATCAGGTTGAAACTTAGAAATACATTTTACAATACTTAAAATTTCTTTTTGAATAGTAGAATAATTGGTTTGAGTACCTTTCCAGTGTGCAGAAGTATATTGGATAATATATTCCTGTCCAGTAGAAAGCTGTTTTCAAATGCCACCGTATCCAAGATCTGAAGCATCTGTTTCAACTATCTTGGGGGCTAAAGGATTAGGAAGAGATAAGTAGGGAATTTCCCTAACCATATGTTTAATTTTCTGGACAGTAGAAGTATGTTCATCTGTCCAAGAAGGAGGAGTCTTCCTAAGCTTTTGGTGAAGGGGTTTACAAAGCTGACTAAGATTTGGATAGAAGTCGAGAACATAATTAAGACTTCCAAGGAATCTCTGCAACTGAATTTTATCAAGAATTTTATCTGAAAATTTATCAACAAAAGATAAGGATCGCTGAATTGGGGTAATTGTTCTTTGACCGATATGATGACCAAGGAAATGAATATTTGTCTAGAAAAGAGACATTTTAGGTTTAGAAATGACAAGGCCATTCTTCTTAGTGACAAAAAAGAATGTTTTTAAATGTTTAATATGCTCAGAAATGGAATGAGAAAATACGAAAATATCATCAATATAAACAATGATGAAAGCAGAATATGCAGCCAATAACCTTAAAATTTATAAAATTATGTTTAAATAGATAGAAAAATTAAAATAAGAACCAATAAAATACTATAAACATAGACGTTAAGACAAAATTAACACAAATCTAAAGTACTGGCGTTGTTTCGCCTGAACTAGATCCTCGATGTTTTAGAGGAAGAGGAGGCGGGAAAACTTGGTTTAAAATTTTTTTGTTTAGGAAATCGTTTCTTCTTCAAAGGTGGTTTATAAAAAACATCATTGGAGGGAAAATGCTTTTTAGAAAACCGTTTGGGTTTTGAAAAAAAAGTTTTAACAGAAGATTTCCTTTTAGAATCATTTGTAATAGGATTGTATTCAAACTGTTTACAGAAACTACCAAGTTCCTGTTTAGTTCGAGCCATTTCCCATTTCCAATGTTTCTGAAGTTTAATATCTTAGCAAATCTTAAGTCCTTCCTTTTGGGTTGAACTTATCAATTCACCATATGTGAGTTTATCATAAGGAATTGGATTTCCTATGGTTTCCCTAAGTTTATTACGAACCTTTTCACCTAGAAGAGTAGGGAGTCCTGCAAGGAATTTTTCCTTCCAGAAAGATTGATTGGAATCTTCCCTAAGCATCAATCTAGTGAGAAAAGTCTTTTTATAATACTGAAAATCACTCAACTTCTTACATCTAAGATTAGATAGAAGTTCAGCGTTTTTATCCTTCAAATGAGAGGGGTCTCCTACAAAATGTAAGGAGATTGTTAGAATCAGTGTGGATACTGAATCCGGAATTGGATTTCCTAATGTATCAAGAATTGGTGTCTCTTGATCATCAAGTTTCACAGAACTCAATATTTCTAATCGTTCTGCTTCTGTAAGATGGTAATCCCACCATCCTTTAAGCTGTCCGGTAAATCCTGCAATAAGGATTTCAGCTATAGCACAATAAGAAATAGTGGTGTTTTGAGAACGATAAGCATTTGCTGCCATCGTCATTGATGTAGAATGCCCAAAATGTTATATTCTGTCATCCCATCTATGTTCCACTCATAAATGGAATTGGCACTATACTTAGTCTGTGTGTTTAACTGTTTAGAATCATTACCAAGATCTGGTGCCTTAGACATGCGAACTGTACAAGGGGTCCAAATGAGTTTATTGATTTGGGGAACATCTATTTTTGATGTAGAAATAGATGTTGTGTCCAGTTCATCCAAAGCTTGGATGGTTTTAGAAGACGACGTGGTTGGTAAACCAAGTCTAACAGGAGTTTCTAATACAACCCTAGAACTAGAGAATTCTGTTGTTCCTAAAGTCTGAAGTTGTTGTTTAATAGAATCTAGAAAACTGGTTTTATCATCCTGAAATTGTTTTTTACTGGAAGACGAAACTTCGAATGGTTTAAAAACAGGGTTTTTGTTTAGTTGAACTATTGAAAAATCAGTTGAAAATTTGGTTTTAGAAATATGCTCTTCAATTCTGGTTAACTGATTTCCAATAGTATGCAAATTAACATTAGAAAAATTGTTATGTTCAATCAAACTCTTGAGATTCTTATCTTCAGAGTTTGTTGGGATTTTATAAGGAGAGGCGTCAATAGAAAAATCGCCTTGTTTAAAAAAACATTTCTGTGGAGGAGGGTGTTCAGACTGAATCTGTTTTCCCTCTACTTCCCAAATTGGAAGTGTTTTTTGTTTAGAAATGGGATTAATGGTTTTAAAAAATGAATTATCTGGTTTTTTCAGGATATCATCAGGCCATTCAAAATATCGAAATTATTTTTTCCAATCTTTAGAAGTGGATGTATGATATTCAAACCAAGAAAAAAATGGAATATGAATTTTATGTGTTTCAAGAAATGCATAGAATGCTTTTTGTAAATCAGGCAAAATATGTTTAAACTGCATGAAAAACCATTCTCGTATTTTCTTGTTTTTATCAGAATAAAAATCCTTTCTTAAAAGGTTTTATCAAGAACAAATTCTTTTTGAAGAATGTTTAAGACATTTTCAGTTATAGCAGAATATGTTGGAGAAGTAGGCTGAGAAGAAGGACTATCCTGGACAACCGGTTCTACCGGTTTAGATGATTCGCCTGTCTCATAAACAGAATGAGGAATACTAGTGGAATAACTAGCATGTTTAAAACGTGGATTAGGCAAATCTGAAGTAGAATGCCTGGGTTTAGTGACGGGAATGTTTTTAACAGAGGGAATCTGTGAAACATTTCCTATGTTTAATGTGGAAGAAGAGTCATCAGAATACCTAAAACTAAAAGATCTAGGGATTCTATCAAACTTTAGAGTAACTTTACCATCGTTGAATTGTTTAATCTGGACTAAGTCTGGGTTTATTTCAGGAGGAAGTAATTCTATCGGTGGGGCAGCTCCTTGCAGAGTCCATTCGTCTGGAAAAGTAATGTCTTTCCATTGAATGGGTTTAGGAATCTGAACATTAGACCTTGTGAGATCTGTTTGTATCAGAAGAAATTCTCCTTTAGCAGACTTCTGCAAATGTTTAATGGGGGTGAATGCAGATGCCATGAGTTTATAATGTATGCGAAACATTAATGCAACTGGAATGGAACCAGGAAGCATATGATAATTATGAGTTTTTATTTGCAGAACTGCAGATTTTAGAATATGTTTATCATTAAGAGAAATGACCAAGTCAAGATAACAATCAAAAGAGATTTGTCCAGTGTTTAAAGTGAATTCAACCATTCCAAGTAAAGAATCTTGAAATTTTCTATGTCTAGCATCTCTAAGGACTACAAGAATAGAAGTGTCTAATCCTTCACGAGTAAGTGGCCGAAAAGCAACTTGAATAAGGCCAATGTGTATATATTCAAAGCCTTTGGCTTTATGATGTTTAAGTGACTCAGGAGGCTAAAGAGAAATTTCTTTTATTGAATTGGAAAGAGGAATATCTCTCTGTTTTGTTTTAATATGAAGATCGATTTTAAAAGGAAGTTTAGCAAAGATAGATTTAGACAGATGATATGTCAGTCTTGGTTTAACGCGGGGTATTTCCCAATTATCAATGTTTTTAAAATTTTTATAAGTCATTTCTTCTCAATTTACTACTCTACGAATCTCAGAGGAGTCTGAGGTAGAAGAGTTTGAGAAAGAAGTGGATCTACAGAAATTTGGATCCATGTTCAAAAATAATCTGGATGTTGTTTATGATAGACTACTCTAGGTTATACCCTTGTAGCACACAGACTGATTACCCTGTACGTTGGGACTTACTGCTGCTTACCTCTGCACCAGGTTCAATTAGAATCTAGTCTGACTCACAACCAAACTCCAAACTATTTAAAAACAGGATAAATTCCTATAAATCTACAACCTTCCTAGGCCCTGATACCAAATACGGCCCGGGATCTAGAATAATTGGTTTGAGCACCTTTCCAGTGTCTAGAAGTATATATTGGATAATATATTCCTGTCCAGTAGAAAGCTGTTTTAAAATACCACTGTATCCAAGATCGGGCCATGTGGCTCGATTTTGTAAACTCAATAAGCGTTTAAGTGAGATTGACCTTACAGATGATATTCGTCAAAGGATTCAATCTTTACTTATTGAACTCTTTGAGTCAAAAGAAAGTTCATCTAGTCACAACCCTGAGATTGATGAACTTGCAGATACTAGTAGTAAGATTAGTTCTGATTCTGATTTTGACAAACAAATTAATGTTCTTACAAAAGACCAAGAATTTATTCTACAGGTCATTAAGAGCATTGATAATCTAGAAATTCAGAAGCAGTATTTAATACAGCTTCAACAATCTTTGGAATCACCTCCTATTACAACAACCACTACTTTAAACTCTTAGTCAAACCCTTACGATTTGACTACTATTTTAAACAAATCACGAAAACCTAAGTCTTCTAATCTTTCTTTGCACCAGTTGCAAACTGAAATCAAGACTATATATATATATATATATATTGTGGTCTCACTATGTAAATATTGTGAAGTTTGGCGGATTTTACTTTGGTTGCTAATTTTATATTTTGTAGGACAAATGGACATAACCGAAGTATTTGAAGCATATCAAAAGGACCTATTGTTGTGAATATTATTATATTTTAAAAGGCTAATTATCACATGTAAGACTTGGTCAAATTAGCCGTTGCATGACCATTGGACTAACCGTTCTATGACCGTTAAACTAGCAGTTATTTAGCCGTTAACTAGTCGTTATGTGCCTTTATGTATTTGGCCGTTATTAGCCGTTATAATTTATGAGAAACTTTATTTGACATTATTTTTACTTATGAGACATAAAAAAAAACCTATTATATGAAGAGACCATTCCTCTATCTTTTGAAGGATTATTGAGAGGTGTAGGTGTGTCTCTTTCATACCTATTTATGAAAAGACTTATTTTGCTGGGTTAATCAAAAGACAAAATGTTTCTGTAGTCTCACTATTTGAAGTGCACAATAGTGAGAAGGTCTGTCGTATCTTGGGAGGATAACCGTTGCAAACTGATGCACTGAAACTACTTATCTACGTGGGCGAAAACTATCCTTAAGGACAGTGCATTTGCACGCTTCAGACAATTGATATCCTTTTATTTATTTATTTATTTTTATTCATTTTGTTATTAAATTTTATTCATTATAATTCTTTAGTTCTGATTCTTAATTTATTCAAATATCTAATGCATATATAATTGTTGATTATTTTCCTACAATCTTAAGGATAGTTTATCATACATGGAATATGATATGATTTGTTTTTACATAAAACATGACGAATTGGAACTAATAAATGCTGCCTTTTAGGCTTTAGAGGATTAGTCCCCACCACAAACGTCGTCGAAACATGCATAGGTGCCAATGTTGCAATCATGATTGGTGGGTTTCCTTGGAAGCTGTTTATAGAGAGGAAGGACTTGTATTCACGAGTGTAGCTCTGAAGGATCATGCTATCTACATACTAGTTTAATCTTCTCCTATTCTCTTTATCTTTTGGATTTTATTGCCATGATGTTGTATTTGAAATTTATGTGAAATTCTAGCAACCAAGAAGTGGCATCAGACAAGTTAAAGGTAAATGGATTTGTTTTTTTTAGTAGCTGTGATTTATTTTGTCAATAGTAAACTGCTAAGACTCACGAGATGTTTCCAACGACAATGGAAACAAGGGACCACTACAATTTTCCTTATTCTCATCTAATGGTAGTTAATTTTGAAGTTACAGGCAGTGACCTATGATGCGTAAGAGTCATCAAAAAAAAATAAAAAACTCACACGATCACAAAGGCAGGGTTGTGTGATTTAACTCAAAACATCTCAAACAATTGGTAATCTAAATATGGCTTAGCCAAATTATTACCTTATTGTGATTCTTTTTTTTTTTTTTTTTGATTAAGTCAAAATTGTTGAGTTGTCTTTCTCCAAGTATGACTTATATATGGTATTTACACTCATTGGTAAAAGATAATGAGTTGTTGTTGTGGGGTAAACGTCCAAGATTTTATGCCTCAATTAACAGCATCGGTGACATTGACTATGAGACCAAAGGTAATGCATATGTCAAGCATATAATGGGTAAGGAGTAGACATGGTTTAATTATTTACCAAATGGAAAATATATATATTTATGTTGTTGCATATACTTCTCATTCTAGTCATGGATTCCTTGTGAAGAAGTTATTCTGTATAAAAAGGGAAGCACAAATATTTTACAAAGTGAGGTATGTTTATTTATTTACTTATTTATTTATATTGCAATCTACTGTGAAAGTTTATTAGGCGACAATTTTCAATTTCATGTGTGTGTGTATAAGGAGTATTTGAAATAATATTTCTTAATAAATTGTTGTTAGTGAATTTATTCTTAGAACATGGTATGATATTATTAGAGATGGGGAAGGACTGTTGATTTAATTGAATGTGAATGTGAATGTTTTTATATTCATTCACAAAAGAAAAGCAGGTGGAAAATCACATGATGACATCTATCTCACATAAGAGAAATAAGTAAATAAATGTTATGATCTATTGATTTGGTCTTTGTTTTTCCTCGTAGGTCAACTTTGCTTCGTTTGTGTTGAGCATTGTTATAAGGCATTATCATGAAGGATTGAAAGCGCTTGTATTTTGGAAATCAATTGTATCCTACCAGAGAAAAAGGGGAAAAAAATGTTGCATACATACGTTTGGAGATGAAATACAATCATACAAGAGTCTTGTTGCGCCTATATCGTGTGGAAAGGTAATCTTAATAGGTATTACTGCTCTTACTATGCTTAAACCAATGATTAGTGTGAATCGGAAAAAAAAATTTTGACGGTAATAGTATTTTACCACTATTTTATAAAATTATTCATATGTGACATATTTCCATTTTTATTTGGAAATGATTACACCGTATGCTAAACAAATAGGTGGTTGAAGATTTTTCCATTTTAGAAATAGCTAAAGGACACATTGAATGAGTGTTTTTCCATTTGTTGCTCTAAATATTTAGTGGGTTGAAGAAGAACTTATGATTCTGAGCTATCTCTTAAAAAAAAAAAAAAAACAATGGACCATAAATGGTATGCTATAGTGAAAAGAACAAAAAAGTCTTGAGCATATTATTTTTGTGTATAGCTAGAATTGATTGATAGTGAGGACATATTGAGACAATTTTTTATGGTGTTATATCAACTTATTTTATCGCAATGAATAAATTCATTAGAGCATGTCAATTATTGGAGAAGTTTTTTTTTGAAGCCACTCAAACAAGAACTTTTGGATTCATGTGTTGATCTATTATTTTTTTATTTAAATTTTATAATTCTATTATCCAAAAAAAGGATGGAGATACTAACCGTGTTCTGAGCCAAGGAAAGATTTTATTAAATTTCATTTATTTACATATATGGCTCAAGAGATGATCTTACCATGACACAAATATTTTTACAAGGTGATGATTCTCTCATCTCAATTTTATTATGGGCATTACAAGTTTTGCCTTGAGTGTTGGATAGCCCATCGATTATCACTACTTATTGCATCTTGGTTCATTTAACATTTTTTTTCACAATCATCGTCTCCAGTGAAAAAAAAAAAAATTTGATGGTTAAAACTATGGTGGTGATTGGTACTGCAGTTGATAAAATATTATGTTATTCAGAGACTTATATATATATATTTTCTACAATGTTATATTCATCTCCAAAAGATTCTTAAGTACTGAAATGATGCCTCTAAGGTTGTTACATGTTGTCACTTAGTGTTTGCCTAAGTTTTTGCAGTGTATACATCGTAATGTATGAATAAAATTACTATGCCTAAGGTGTTATGGCTAGTTTATGGATATAAGTTCTATGGCTGCACATCCGCGCTCACTTTTACATAGATATATTTTTTTTTTACTGTTGGTAGTTTCTACATCACATAATGCTTACGTGGAAAGCATTCGGGATCCTGAATTGAGGTTCAATAATTTTGAGTTCCACAAACATTATTTGTTATTGTGCTAATCTTATATTGCGCAGGTAACGTCTCAAAAGGATAATTGTTGCAGCTTGAGAAAAAAAAAAAAAAAAAATATATATATATATATATATATATGTGTGTGTGTGTGTGTGTGTGTGTTTGTGTGTGTGTGTGAAAGAGGTAAAAAGATCTTTGGGAGGTATCGTAAATTATAGTAGACTTTGATTACCCACTATGTCAGAAAAAGTGCAGCGAAAAAAATTGAATGTTTATTCAAATGAGAGAAAATCTATTAAATGGATTTGAGTTCACCTTTAAAGGTGAAGTAGTGGCTTAAAAGTCTGATAAATAAATGATTATTATTTAGTCCATCCTGAATTTCGAGTTTATAGCCTTTGAGATGGCTAATGTGGAGGCAAATTGGTTGAGAATGAATATTTCATTCTGTGTGAAACTGACATTATGAGTGTTGATGATCTGTGTAAGCCAAGCCTGTATTGCTCATACAAAAAGCAAATTGAAAAGTTGAAGAGTAGACATATTTGTCTAGCTCAGGAGATAGCTGAATAAGCTATGAGTAATAAAGTGATCACTTGATTTCGTGATCAAAGAAGAAATTGACTGATCTTCTGACTAAGCTATTAAGCAAAATGCTTGTATATATATTGAAAAAAAAAAAATCGAGGGGAATTAGACATATGCCTATGGAGAAATGGTCAAGAGTGATGGGAACCCAACTTATGTGCTAGGAGATCCCTTGAAGTAAGTTCATATGGGTAATAAAAAGTCACTAATTGACCTAATATGAGCACTATCAAATTAGAAAGTCCCTTCTTATGGTGTGGATAGTGCGAAAATTTCGATGTTTGAGGTTGAGTAATATGCTCTTAATGAATTCTATAGCCCTTATGGGTGGTGTGTTACCGGGATACATACTTGATAGAATCAACTATATGAGAGTGGAGTGATCCTGTTCCTATGAGATCTTTAGGCAAGATCTCTAGAGCTCTCATGAATATAAATCAGGCGAGCGCATGGCCTAATAGTGCCCAACTGCGTTAAACAGTATAGTCTTAGAGAATATAATATGGTGGTAAGTTCACTGATATTCATAAAGAAGTCATGGTTTATAGAAATTTTTTTTTCACCATACTTCTGAATATCACAACTTGTTCTCCTAATTTTTGGTTCATAGCGCAAAAGGCACTAAAAATAATGTGTTATATTCTCATTGATTAATCCAGCAAAATTAGCCTTTATAAATAGCGGGGGATTGTTGTAAAATATTATTATATTTTAAAAGGCTAATTATCATATGTAAGACTTGTCAAATTAGCCATTGTATGACCATTGGACTAACCGTTTTATGACCGTTAAACTAGCTGTTATCTAGCCGTTAACTAGTCGTTATGTACTTTTATGTATTTGGCCGTAATTAGCCGTTATAATTTATGAGAAACTTTATTTGACATTATTCTTACTTATGAGATATAAAACAAAACCTATTATATAAAGAGAACATTCCTCTATCTTTTGAAGGATTATTGAGAGGCGTAGGTGTGTCTCCTCCATACCTATTTATGAAAAGACTTATTTTACTAGGTTAATCAAAAGACAAACTGTTTCTGTAACCTCACTATTTGAAGTGCACATTAGTGAGAAAGTCTGTCGTATCTTGGGAGACTTGTCAAATTAGCCATTGTATGACCATTGGACTAACCGTTTTATGACCGTTAAACTAGCTGTTATTCAGCCGTTAACTAGTCGTTATGTGCTTTTATGTATTTGGCCGTAATTAGCCGTTATAATTTATGAGAAACTTTATTTGACATTATTCTTACTTATGAGATATAAAACAAAACCTATTATATAAAGAGAACATTCCTCTATCTTTTGAAGGATTATTGAGAGGCGTAGGTGTGTCTCCTCCATACCTATTTATGAAAAGGCTTATTTTACTAGGTTAATCAAAAGACAAACTGTTTCTGTAACCTCACTATTTGAAGTGCACATTAGTGAGAAAGTCTGTCGTATCTTGGGAGGATAGCCGCTATGACCTGATGCACTGGGACTACTTATCTGCGGGGGCAGAAACTATCCTTAAGGACAGTGCATTTGCACGCTTCAGACAATTGATATCCTTTTATTTATTTATTTATTTTTATTAATTTTGTTATTAAATTTTATTCATTATATTTCTTTAGTTCTGATTCTTAATTTATTCAAATATCTAATGCATATATAATTGTTGATTATTTTCCTACACCTATTGGGTGTTGAAAGAGTGGAAATGAGCCAAGGACCAAAAGAACTAAACAAAATTTGGTTGGAAAGCTGATTTGTGTTTACTTCGGGTAGAATTTCGTAACTTTTCACACTGCTTGGTATTTCGGCCATAACTTCCTCTACACATGTTGGAATAGGATGATTCTTAAATCAAATCGAAGCTAAGAAATAGAGCTACAACTTTTTTGGTTTGATCGACTTAGGATTCTGCCTAGAATGGGTCAAAATTTGGGTCCAAAGTTATAGGATAAAAATTTGGGTCCGAAGATACAAGGTCAAAACTGTGTAGAAATTTTACAAATCCTTTTCTGACTCGAATTTGGATACTTTAGGGCTTACACTTTTATTTTTTGGGGGAACTACATATACTGAAGTTACATTATATTGAGGGGACTTTTGGAGGTTATTCTAAAAAAAAGAAAAGACAAAGAAACACATAGAGAGCGAAGAGGAGTAGAATACAAGAGAGGAACTTGAAGACGTCAAATACGAGTTTTCCAATTCTTTTCTTTACATTGTTTCTCCTTTGAACTCTTTGATGTTGATTATTAGTTTTCCTTTGATTTTTAGCACGAGTAGCTAAAACCCTAAACTAGGGCAAAAGGGATGTAGCCTAGTTTATAGTTTGATTATATGATTTTTGTGGATATTTTATAGTTTTTTTGATTATATTGCAATTCATTTTGAGAACTATATTTGATTTATCTATTTTGTTCCCAATCATACTTTTGTACTTGATCACCATAAAAGTAGTCATAGAATTTGTGTTGAGATTGACAGATGAGACACGAGTCGTGCATAAAAATAGATAAACATATGAACTTTGATTCAGAGATGAGAAGAGTTTATATGATGTCATTAAAAATTCTCCGTTCTTAATGAATTGAATATACTTTGTTTGAGTTTGGGAAATGATCACAATTAGATTGGATATGGTTAGGTTAGTTTGACAAAGAATACTAACTAAGTCAGAAGAATTGACATTCAAATTTCTTGTACTTTTCCCACAAGATCTATTGCAAGAAAAAGATACTCTGAAACTTTGAGTTGTCAATTATATTTTTTGTGAAACTGGTAAACAAATTCGGGGAATTTCTGACACAAGTATTCAATTAGTTCGTACTTGTTTAGTGTTGAATTGGGACCAAGACAGAAAAATTTCTTCGGTTAAAGAGGCTCACGCTTCTTTTGATGAAGTAAGTACAAATGGTAGGATACGTGATTTCTTAAGAATCCATTTAGCGAAATCCCATATTCAAATTTCTTGTCCACAAAAAAATTTCATCTAGTTCAATCCCTTCTAAGTGATTATTCATAGCCCTAATACTTTTATTTTCGAGTTGTCTCCAAAGTACTATTAGTTTCGTTTAATTAATTTAATTTGCTTAATTTAATATTATTTATTTATTTTTTTTTTAATTTCCACAACATCAACTTTCCTTTCAAATAGCACAAATTATAATTGGTCTTTTGTTCTCTTGAGTTCGACACCTGGAGTATTTATGAGGTTTTATTATTACGATCGACCTTGTTCACTTGCAGGATTTTATCGATCAAGTTTTTGGCAGATAAATCTAATTCTAAAAAAATCTAAGTCATTAAAAAGGAAAAATAAAATAAAAACACGCAAATAATAAAAAAAAAACTAGACGCAAGGAGTTGGGGAGAATCAAAACGGAGGTAAAAAAAAAAAAACAAAGAGGATGAAATTACTCGGATAGAGCGTAGGAAAAGAGCAACCCTCACATGTACCACTATCGTTGGACTAATAACCTACGAGCAAAAAACAGAAGACAAGAAAAGTAAAGACAAAGAGAAGAGAACAGAGAGCAAAAACATATGATAGTTAATATCTTAGAAAGCAGGTAAATCTAATCCTAAGAAAATCTAAGTCATTGAAAATAAAAAAGAAAACAAAAACACGCAAGCAATAAAAAGAATTAGACTCAAGGAGTTGGGGAGAATCAAGAAAGAGATGGATGACTAGCGAGAGCATTTATAAGCTGACAAAACTGGTGCTCTTAGGTCTCCAAAATCTAGCACAATAACTGTCCTCGTTCCTCTACCTTGTGCTCAAGAGTGTCGAAGCGTTGATTCATATCATAAAGCATTCGTCGCATTGAGGAAGAACGAGACCCAGACTCACGTTCTAATGGCTAAGAATGACTCGGTCCTGCTTTACCATCTTCGGGCTCTATGTCATCATCCCATTCATCGTTTGCCATGTGGACTGCAATATTCTTTGCCTTAAGATCCTTCCATTCCCACACACCATTAATGTAGACAAATCCCAAATGAGTAATCGTGGAATAAGAGACAACATTTGAACTAGTTGTCTTAACCATAATCTCACCAGTGAGGTCCACCTGAAAGTCTCGAAAGATCCTTTTCAAGACTAGGGGAAACAAAAAATTTTGTGTTTTTTATTCGATTTGGCAACCTCCCTTATAGACTGTATAATTATTGAAGTAAGAGGAATGCCTAGGATTTTATCCATGCCCTTGAACATCTTGTACATGAAGTAGATGTCAGTGATACAGGCCTCATTATAGCCACCACCACGAAGAATGACATTGAAACTAAACAAGTAAATCAATAGCCACTCATGTAGGTTACGCTTTTTGGTGTAAGTTTTCACCCTGCGGTTGGCACTCTTAGAAACATATTTACCATAACCTAACTCTTTGTTGCCTTTATTTGGATTATAATATGGATCAGAAATAATGGCTTTCGTCGTGTTTGAAAACATGGGGTCCTCATTCCGTGGGTGAAGAAGAGTAGCTAGATAGTCTTGATCAATAGTAATACAAACCATTTTCACATAAGAGTCAATCCTATTCAAGTCAATACTATCTTTTTCCTCAATATTTACGAAGAACAAACGAACCAAAGTGGGATAGTAGTCTCCCTGAAGATCCAATATAGATTCCCAACCAAGCTTCACAAATTCTTCCTAAAAATGACAAAGTTCATCAACATTGGTAGTAATAGTGCGCTCCACAACAAGTTTATATTGTGCACGAGAAGAATACCACTGAAAATTAGCTTTGGAACTAAATCGAGTGGTGTCGTATGCTCCCGTTGCTTGGTTTGTTCCTCAAGAACCTACACCTTTTGATTTCTCAACTCGACCTCTTTTTGACATAGTGACAAATGTCTCTAACCCTACAAGAAGAGATTCAAGTGACAGTCGCCCCAACTAAATCCCAAGATAGCAACAATGACCAATCCTTGATTCTATAAACCCCCAACAAGTGTGAAATTACCCGATACCAATGCCATAAGTAGTAATTACCCAACAAACCCAATATTGCTCACAATGGAAAAAAGGTTCATAATGCATTAATACCCAACAATTAAAAAGCACAATTAAACCAATCTACCCATTAGAGTTCACAATCCCAAAAATTTGAACCAATTAAACAAGACCCAATCATCAATTTGAAAATCGAGCATAACTCTAGCATAAATGGACAAGAATTAACAACACCCATAAAGAATTGTAGCCAAATAATCAACCTTCAAGCACCAAATTCAAATACACATGGAGTAAGAAAAAGAAATCAAACTATTAATTGAAATATAAGCACAAAAGAAGAACTTCATCCTAGTTTCCTTCATTAAAGAACATGGGAACCAATTAAACAAGACCCAATCATCAATTTCAAAATTGAGCATTACTCTAGCACAAAAGGACAAGAATTAAGAACACCCATAAAGAATTGTAGCTAAATAATCAACCTTCAAGTGCCAAATTCAAATACCCATGGAGTAAGAAAAAGAAATCAAACTATTAATTGAAAGATAAGCACAAAAGAAGAACTTCATCCTAGTTTCCTTCTCCAAAGGATATGGGTTGTAAACACAAACTTTAAAACCAAGGTAGAACCCTCTCCAAGAAGAAGACCCAAAAGCTTGATTAAAAAACTAGAAAGCCTTATGAGAAGGATGGGTAAAGTTGGGAGAATTTGAAGGGTAATGGATATGATGGTGTTGTGTATGGGAAAATAGGAGAAGAGCTTGGGGAGAGAAAGTTAAGATTTGAGTATAGGGTATGAATGGGTTGGGATTTTGGGTATTGAAGGATTTGAGTAGAAAAAGATATAGAAGCGTGGGATGCTCGTTGAGTTTAAAACCTTTTTTTTTTAAATATTCTAGATAGTATAGTCCCGAACCTGGTCCAGACCTAGACCAGGTCTGGTTCTATGATCTTCTGGAGGCAGAATGGGACCGGACCAGGTCTGGTCATAGACCAGACCTGGTCTGTCCCTAATTTATGTCATTCTTCTTGCTTTATCTGAATCAGCGCTTTGACACTCTTGAGCGCAAGGTGGAGGAACAAGGACAATTGCACTAGATTTTGGAGACACAAGAGTACCAGTTTTGTCAGCTTATGAATGTTCTTACTGCTCACCCATCTCATTGTTGATTTTCCCCAACTTCTTGCGTCTATTTTTTTTATTGCTTGCATATTTTTGTTTTTTTTTTCTCTTTTCAATGACTTAGATTTTTTTAGGATTAGATTTATCTGCTTTCTAGGATTATATTTATCCTTTGGCTTGGGACCTTGTGCTTCTACTACAGATCCCCTTTGAGTATATATATATATATATATAAGGATTCCCATCAACACATATGTACTCATCAAAAGGATTCCTTTTATACTTATGCGCACCCCCACACTTAAGATAAAGAATATCAATGTATCAAACAATAGTGTCAAAGGTAAGAGTAAGAATTACTCCCAAAATCAAGCTGCTCATAATCCATTACTTTGCGATGAATATGCTTTTCCTTCCTAAAGTTCCTACACACAAAGAAAAAAAAAACAAACTAAATTAAACTTATCAATGAAATAAAAATATAAGATAAACATCGGGTTGCCTCCCAAAAAACGCTATATTTAACGTCTATAGCTAGACCGAGCTACTCTAAATTAATCAAGCCAAATAATGGAATGGACTTTCACCACTCCATCATGTTCAAAGTATAGCTTCAGCCGTTGCCTGTTGACAGTGAACTTTTTTTGATCCTCTCCTCGAATCTCAACTACTCCATAAGGAAATATTTTAGTCGCCCCAAAAGGATTTGACCATCTAGATTTCAATTTACTAAGGAAAAGTCGAAGCCTATAGTTGAATAACAATACTTTTTGTCTTTCTTTGAACTCTCTTCGTTGTTCATGCTTTTTATGCCAAGCCTTGGTTTGCTCCTTATAAATCTGAGCATTCTCATATGAGTCCCTGCGGATCTCTTGAAGCTCATTAAGTTGAAGAAGTCTCCTTTCACCAGCCGATTTCAAGTCATAATTTAGTGTCTTCACAACCCAATAAACACAATGCTCCAGCTTCACAGGTAAATGGCAAGACTTGCCAAAGACTAATCGATACGGGGACATTCCCAGTCGTGTCTTGTAAGCTGTTCGATAGGCCCACAAGGCACCATCTAACTTGATAGCCCAATCCTTCCTCGAAGAGTTGACCGTTTTCTCTAGAATAGACTTGATCTCTCTATTGGAAACTTGGCCACTCGTTTGTAGATGATAGGGAGTGGCAATTCTGAATTGACACCCATACTTGCTCAAGAGACCCTCAAAGTCTATATTTTTAAAGTGGACTCCATTGTCACTTATGATCACCCTCGGCACCCCAAAGCATGAGAAGATGTGTTTCTTTACAAACTTCACAACCATTTTGGAAGTGTTGTTAGGTAATACTACAGCTTCAACCCAAATAGACACATAATCCACAGTTACTAGAATATAAAAATTACCATGAGATGGTGGAAACGGTCCCATGAAGTCCAGCCCCTATACATCAGATAGCTCAACTTCTTAAATACCTGTTTGAGGCATCTCTTGATGCTTACCAATATTAGCAGTCCGTTGGCACCTATCATAAGCCATCACAAAACTCCTAACATCCTTAAAAAGTGTAGGCCAATAGAATCCAGACTGAAGCACTTTAGCAATTGTCTTTTCAGCCCCAAAATGGCCTCCACAGGGTAATGTATGACAATGAGTTAGAATGGCCTCCATCTTTTCTTTTGGTACACATCTTTGTATAATTCTATCTGTACAATTCTTAAAAAGCAATGACTCTTCCCAAATAAAATATTTAACATCTGAGAGAAATTTCTTCCTCTAATAATACGATAAATCTGGAGGAACAATGTTATTGGGCAAGATATTAACATAATCTGCATACTAGTGATCTTTGCTCTACACAAGCCACAAAAACTCATCTGGAAAACAATCATCAATGGGCATTTTCTCTTGCTGCTCGTCCTGTTCCAGTTTTGAAAGATGGTTTGCTACTAAGTTTTCTGCACCCTTCTTATCCCGGATCTCCAAGTCAAACTCCTAAAGCAATAAGATGCATTCGATTAGCCTAGGTTTTGCATCTTTTTTCGATAGCAGGTACTTGATGGCTGAGAGATCTGTATACACAATAGCCTTAGAACCAACAAAATAGGCACAAAATTTCTCAAAGCAATAAACTATTACCAACAGCTCCTTCTCTGTTGTTGTATAATTCATCTGAGTTTCAGTAAGTATACTGCTAGCATAGTATATCACATGTAATTGCTTCTCTCTGTGTTGTCCCAAGACAACTCCGACTGCATAGTCACTAGCATCACACATCAATTCAAAAGGCAAATTCTAGTCTGGTGCTATCATAATAGGTGCCAATGTCAGCTCCTTCTTTAGACGATTAAATGCTTTTAAACATTCATCATCAAAATTAAAGGGAGTATCATTGACTAGAAGTGCATAGAGTGGCTTAGTAATCTTTGAGAAATCTTTAATAAACCTTCAGTAGAAGCCTGTATGTCCAAGAAAATTTTGCACAGCCTGAATTGAACTTGGTGGGGGTAATCTTTCAATAACTTTAATCTTGCTTTGTCCACCTTTATACCCTTCTTAGAGATTCAATGCCTAGGACAATACCCTCATGAACCATTAAGTGACATTTTTACCAATTTAATACTAGGTCAGTCTCCTCACACTACTGTAGAACTCGTGCCAAATTCTTAAAACTTGCCTTGAAAGAAGCCCCAAAAATAGAGAAGTCATCCATGAACACTTCAATAATACTCTCCACCATGTTGGAAAAGATTGTCATCATGCACTTTGGAAAGTAGCTGGCGCATTGCAAAGCTCGAAGGGCATTTGCCTGTATGGAAAGGTAACATAAGGACATGTGAATGTCATCTTTTCCTGGTCCTCTGGTACAATAGGGATCTGATTATAGCCAGAATATGCATCAAGAAAGCAATAGTAAAAATAGCCTACCAGTTTCTCTAACATTTGGTGGATAAAGGGCAAAGGAAAATGATCCCTCTGAGTGGCTGCATTTAGCTTCCTATAATCTATGCAAACTCTCCACTTGGTGATAGTTCTTGTAGAAATTAGCTAATACTTATAATTCTTCACAACTGTCATACCTCCTTTTTTGGGACTACCTGCACTGGACTCACCCACGAACTATTTGAGATTGGATAAATGATCCCTGCATCTAATAGTTTCAGAACCTCAGCTCGAACAACATCTTTCATATATGGGTTAAGTCGCCTCTGGTGCTATACATATGGCCTATGATTTTCCACTATCAAGATCCTATGTGTGCAAAAAGAGGGACTAGTGCCTTTGATGTCATCAATAGTCCATGCCAAAGCCATCTTATGCTCCCTCAACACCCGTAATAACCTTTCTTCCTTTGTTTTGCTCAAAACAGCTGAAATAATCACAGGCATAGCACATGAGTCTCCCAAAAATGCATACCGCGAGTGAGTAAGTGCCTCCTTTAACTCAAACTGAGGCAGTTTCACAATCGATGATAATGGCCTGAGCTTGCCCTCTCCCAACTCTTTAAATATTGGTCTTGCATTCATTGGTAAAAATCCATCGCGTTCCAAATGCACGACACATTCAATACTATTTGGATCCTCATTAGCCTCAGCAATGCTCTGGGTAAGACATACCTCAAGCGGTTCTTTGAAGTTCTCTACTTTGTAAGTTATCTCTTCAATATGATCCAAAACCTCCATTCTAAAACAAGAGTCATTATGTTGAGGGTACTTTATGGCTTTGAAAACATTAAACTCTTACTTTTTGTTATCCCCATATAGTGCAAGTTTCCCTTGCTTGACACCAATAATGGCTCCACCAGTTGTTAGGAACGGCCTCCTTAGGATTATTGGGATGTTAACATCTTCTTCCATCTCCAGCACTAAAAAAGTAGCAGTGAAGTAGAACTTTCTCACTTTAACCAGCACATCCTCTATCTTTCCATAGGGATACTTGATAAACTGGTTAGCTAGCTGAAAAGACACCGATGTCTTTTCCAATTCTCCTATCTCAAGCCTTCTGAAAATAGATAAAGGTATTAAATTAATGCTCCCACCTAGGTCACACAAACAATGTTTAATGCCTAAACTACCAATGGTGCAAGGGATAGTAAAACTCACTGGATCCTTTAACTTTGGAGGCAGCTTATTCTAAAAAATAGCATTACACTCCTTAGTTACGAAAACTGTGGCATTCTCCTCAAGTCTCCTCTTGTTTGATATAATCTCTTTTAAGAACCTTGTATGTGAAGGCATTTGTACAATTGCTTCTACAAAAAGAATGTTGATGTGGATCTTCTTAAACATGTCCAAGAATTTGAGAAAATTCTTGTCATCATTCCTCTTCTTCAACCTATTGGAGAATGGAATCGGCGGGACATATGGCTTGACTTGTGGGGAAAAAATGGTTGGAACTACCTCTTCATTACTGTCCTACCCTCATTTTCCATCATCATCAACTTTTTCAACCACATATTCGTTTTCTTTGTGACCTCTCTCAGAACTTTTGTTTTTGCTGAGCATCAACGGAATTGCCTACCACCTTCCCACTTCTAAAGGTAATAGCCAAGGCATTCTCCTTTGGGTTCACCTCAGTGTTACTAGGGAGCTGGCCTTGATTCCTATTTGAAACTGCTTTTGCTAGCTGACCCATCTACACCTCCAAAGTATGGATGAAAGCTTGATGGTGGTTGCAACTTGGTCAATCGTCAAGTTTAATTTCTTCATCTTAGCATCTTACTATGACATCCTCTCATCTATCTTTGACATGTACTATATGAACATGTCTTCTATCTGTAGCTTCTTCTCCTGGGGTTGAGATGGTTGACTTTGAAATTGGGATCTCTGCCACTGAAACCTTGGTAGTGCTAGTGGCCTTGCATTGCCTTACTCCTTCTACTCAAAATTTGGATGGTTGTACCATCCCGAGTTATATGTACTAGAATATGGATCATTCCTCTACTTTTTTCCTTACATAAGCTCCAACATAATTGCCATCTTCAAAAGAATTTCTGGAGTCAATACTCATGCAAGTAGTTTTATTGTGTCCAAATCGTCCACAGTATGAGCATTGTTCCCTCTGTATTGAGTCTCTGCTCATAAGTAACTTCACTTGTCGTGCTAGATCATCGATTTTTGGTACCACATCTGCTTGTGAAGTTAGCTCATAAACTCCAGTTCTACACCCCCTGACAACTTTATGTTGGGAGTTCTCTGCTAGTAACTCATTTATGTCATAAAGCTTGTCTACTGACTTATTATCCATATACCCTCTAGCTGTCGTATCCACCATTATCTAAGAGTTAGTGATGAGACTATCGTAAAAGAACTGCATTTGGAGAGACTTGGAGAATTGGTGGTGTGGGCACTATACTAAAAGCATTTTGAATCTTTCCCACGCCTTATGAAAGGGCTCAATATCCATTTGTGAAAAAGAACAAATTGTGTTCTGGAGCTCTGCAGTCTTCTGCGGGAAGTAAAACTTCATCATAAATTTATCATAAATCTACTCCCAAGTATTAAGTGATTCCTTTGGTAGGTTAATCAGCCAATTCCTTACCTTATCCTTGAGGGTGTAGGAGAAACATCTCATCCTTAATTCATTTGTTGAACACCCCTTTAGAGGAAAAGTCTTAATAGTGCTATAGAAGTTCTAAAGAAAAGTAAATGGCTCTTTACTCAATAGACCATGAAATGATGGTAGCATATTATAGAACATAGTCCTGAGCTCGTGGTTACGAGCTACTGTACTTAGCCAGATGCAAGCTGGTGAAGGACCTTTTTTAGGCCTTTGGATGTCCTTCATGCTAATTCTAGCCTACTCCATTGCCTTCTGTCTATTGTTGAGTACTTGCTCTTGTATAACTTGGCCATCTGCGTTACTTTTTCAGCCATCTCTACACGTTTAATGCCTGGTTCTGTCGATAAAACCTTTCAATCTCAAGGTTCAAGAGAAGGAGATTATTGCTCTTAGATGTTCACAATTGCATAAACTACTTGAAATTGCAAAAATATATAAGCAAATAATTAAGTAGAAATAAAAGCTAAATAAATTAAATTAAAACTAAGCTAACTAAGAACAAATAAACAATCAGAAATAACAAAAATCACGATTAACACTTTGTTCCATGACAACAGCGCCAAAAACTTGATTGACAAAATCCTGCAAGTGAACAGGACTGATCATAGTAATAAAACTTGATGAATATTCCAAGTGTCGAACCAAGAGAACAAATGATCAATTATAATTTGTGCTATTTGAAAAGAAAGTTGATGTTGTGGAAATTAAAAAAATAAATAAATACTATTAAATTAAGTAAATTAAATTAATTAAACGAAACTAATGATGCTTTGGAGACGACTCGAAAATAAAAGTGCTAGGGCTATGGGTTCTTACCTAGAAGGGATTGAACTATATGAAATTTTTTTGTGGACAAGAAATTTGAATGTCAAATTTTCTTACTTAGTTAGTGTTCTTTGTCAAGCAACCCTAACTATATTCAATCTAATTGTGATCTTCTTTCGAACTCACACAAAGTATATTAAATTCATTAAGAACAGAGAATTTTTAATAACATTATATAAACTCTTCTCATCTCTGATTCAAAGTTCATATGTTTATCTATTTTTATGCACGACTTGTGTCTTATCTGTCGATCTCAACACAAATCTTATGACTACTTTCATGATGATCAAGCACAAAAGTATGATTAGCAAAAAAATAGATAAATCAAATCTAGTTCTCAATATAAAATTGTAATATAATCAAAAGAACTATAAAATATCCACAAAAATCATATAATCAGATTCTAAACTAGGCTACATTCCTTTCGCCCTAGTTTAGAATTCTAGCTATTCATGCTAAAAGGTAAAAGATAATTAATAATCAACATGAAAGAGTTCAAAAGAGAAAAACAGTAAAGGAAGAGAATTGGAAAACTCGTGTCTGATGTCTTCAAGGTCCTCATCTGTATTCTTCTCCTCTTCGCTCTCTACGCTTTTTTTCTGTCTTGTGTTTTTCAAAATAGCCTCCAAAAGTCCCCTCAATATTCTATAACTTCAGTATATATAGTCTCCCCAAATAATAAAAGTGTAAACTCTAAAGTATCTAAATTCGAGTCAGAAAAGGATTTATAAAATTTTTGGACAGTTTTGACCCTATATATTCTAACCCAAATTTCGACCCCTTCTAGGCAAAATCTGAAGTCGGTCAAAACAGAAAAGTTGTAGCTCTATTTCTTAGCTTCGTTTTGGTTAATAATCATCTAATTCCAACATGTGTAGAGGAAGTTATGGCTGAAATACTGAGCAGTACGCAAAGCTGTGAAATTCTACCCAAACTAGACCCAAATTATCTTTCCAACCAAAGTGTGGTTTGGTTCTTTTGGTTCTTGGCTCATTTCCACTCTTTTAACACCCGATAGGTCTTTTTGATATGCTTCAACTGCTTTGGTTATGTCCATTTTTCCTACAAAATATAAAATAATTAACCGAAGTAAAATTCGTCAAAATTCACAATATTTACATAGTTAAACCACAAAAAATTTATAAAACCTATGTAAATATTGAACCTATCAACTGAGAAAATTAAGCTATTATGTATAAAGATTAATTCCAAAAGGCTAAAAAATTAAATTTTAAAAATAATATTATTTCAATTAAAATTAAAAAAATATATTCAACTCACACAATATGCGGGCTAATCCAAGTTTTTTATATTTGGCTCTTTCTCACTCCTTATGTATAGGTTCAAACTTTGCATTTATTTTCTCTTAGTAATAAGAGGTGGGTTTTTTTATACTTTTTTATATTTGCATTCTTTTTGTTTTTTTTTTTTAATGCTGGTGAAAAGGAATTAAGAAACATAGTACAAGAAGTAGAGCCTAGCCACCACGGAGGCAACTCATACCAAATGTATCAGCTTGCAGCAGAGGCCACAATTTCGCAAGCGGCCAATCCCAGAGAGTGAGGGGGTTATGCTCAGCACAACCCAAATTTGCCATAAAGTATGCACAATAGTTTCCTTCGTGAAGGGTGTGCTTTAGTTCACAATGCCAAGATCCACGTAGGGTTTGCAGACAATCACCGATTATTGATCAGTAGTAATAATGCTCCCAATCTGGTTTGGTGAGTTTTTGAAGGCCTAGCAATGAATCAGTTTCCATTATTAATATCTCTAAGTCCCTTATCCCAAGCAGTTTGGAGAGCAGTGTAGATAGCATAAAACTCTACCTGTGTGGCCATAACCTCTCCACAAAAACCTGAAAATCCATACAGCAACCTGCCTTTATTTGATCGAGCCACCCCTCCAAATCCAGCTAACCCTGAGGCACCCTTTACGGCTCCATTCACTTTAATTTTTTAGTACCCTCTAGAGGCAATGTCTAGCACATCAAGTTGCTAGCACTGCTATCTTTTGATGTAAGGGAAGTGGTGCTGCTGTTGCCAATATAAACATAGATCTCCATCGCCTTTCTTTGTATCATTCCAAGTAGACTAGCTGGAAAGAAAAGCTTATTATCAAATATATATTTGTTTTGCACAAACTAAATGTGCCAGAGGGTTACCAAGAAAATAGTGTGCACGAGACAACCCCACGCACTTATTTTCTTTTCCAGACTATACAATTTAATTAAATGGTGAAAGCCCATGCTAATGTCAATTTGGATGCCGATTTTCTAATAAATGTGCTTCCAAATATCTTCTGCAAAAGGGCATAGAAAAAGGACATGAACAACATCTTCCCAAGAGTGTCCACACCTCTCACAACTCCCACAATCTGCCAGCTGACAATGGAACTGATATGCACTCGTTGATAAGCGTTGTCGCCACACAAGCCATAAGAAACTTTTGATGTAAGGTGGAACTCTGGTTCCCCAAATCCACAACCAATGTCTACCATCGTTAGAATCAGTGTCACACAGTAACTCATAAGCGGAGGACACAGTGTAACGGCTGGAATTATATTTCCACAGTTGCTTATCAGCCATATTTCCAATTCAGCTAATGAAGGTGCCCTGTAACTTTAACTTCACATGCTCCGGTATTTTACCATTGAGCATATTCCAGTTCCATGTTCTATCAGCATTGAGATATTCTGAGACAACATAGTTAAGTTCTTGCGAGGTAGGGGCGGCAACCTCCACCTCAGCGATAGGCAAGTCCAAAAGCCAAACATCTGTCCAAAACCATATTGTAGAGCCATCCCCTAATGACCACTATAATCCTTTACAGAATAAATCACGTCCTTTTAGTACAGCAGACTATACAGGCGAGCAATTTCCTCGCCTCTATGATTGGAGAAACGGCTCAGTTGGAAAATATTTAGCCTTAAGAACATTAATCCACAATATGTTTGCATTAGACAGAATGTCCCAACTGAGTTTGGACAGAATAGCGACATTCATGTCCCTTGCTTTCCTCAATTCAAGGTCACCTAATTTCTTTGGCTGGCATACATCGTCCTAGGAAACCAAACTAATCTTGCACTGGGTGACATCATTACCCCAGAGGAAAGACCGATTTAATCGGCCAATTTCATCACAGATAGCTCGAGGCACATAATAAGTATGCATGATATAATAAGGTAGTGTTTGGGACATTGATTGAACCAAGACAGCTCGGCCAACAAGAGAAAGAGAACTAGCCTTCTAACCGCTTAGTTTAGCTTGTATTTTCCCCAAAAGGTCCTAATAACACAACCTTGATTAACGATCTAGTGAAATCGGCACACCTAAATATTTTCCAAGATCTGTGACTGATGAGAATCCCAAGATGCTAGAAATTGAAGAACAGGCAGCTTGTGAGGTATTAAGAGTATAAAGGATCTTGGATTTTTCTTTGTTTATTCTTTGCTCAGATGACAAACAGAAAGTAGATAATGAGTGTTCAATTGCTTTTGCCGTGGAAATAGCCGCAGACCCAAATAACAAAAGGTCATCAGCAAAGAAAAGGTGAGTACTTCAAGGACCTTGCCAACACACACAAATAGGCTTCCACTTATTCTGAGCTTCTATCTGTATAGCATGTGACAAATGCTTAATACAAAGCATATATAGGTATGGTGACATGGGATCACCTTGCCTCAGACCACATTGCGGTTTAAAATACTTAGTCTTTTCACCATTCCACAAGACCATCATTGAAGCTGTGGACACACAAGCCATTATCAGAGACACTAGTGAAGTTGGTAGCTTAAGAGAAATGAGAGTTTCCTTGAGAAAACTCCAATTAACTCTATCAAAACCTTTTTTTAGATCAATCTCGATTGCCATACAACCCCTTTTTCCTTTCTTCTTTCGTCGTAGGTAAGCCATTACTTCAAGATATTATCATGGGTGGATCTTCCCAATATAAAGGAAGCCTGCCATGGACTTATCCATCTACTTATCAAAGGTCTGAGATACTGGACTATCACCTTAGTAATTAGTTTATATAAGACATTGCAAAGCAACATAGGGAGGAACTGAGTCATTTTCTTTGGCTACTCTGTCTTTGGAATAAGGGCTATGAAGGTCTTATTTAGCCCATCTGGTAGATGCCCAATAGAGAAACACTTTTGTACTAGTGCAACAACATCCCCTCCCACGATATGCCAGTATTTTTGGAAAAGGAGCGCATGAAAACGATTTAGGCCCCGAAATTTTAGTGGCTTTATAGAATGGAGTGCTTCAAATACCTCCCTTACAGAAGGAGCCTTGCTAAGGTGCCATAATAAGGAAGCCGGAACTAGAGGCCAAGAGCTCGGGTCATAGGGCGGGCACACGGTGCCATTACCAAAGAAAATATTAATAAAATGCTCCCTTGCCGTGGACTTTAATTACCGCTGATCATACACCCAATTGCCTTGTTCAGTCTTCAAGGCTCGTATTTGGCTTTTCCGTCGACGCTTAAGAGTGGATGCATGAAAATAAGAAGTATTTCTATCCTCATATAAAGTTTGTCTCGACGAGTTTTCTGACACCAATACAACTCTTCCTAGTCAAGCACTTGATTGTATTCATGAGTTAGAAATATTTGACACTACTACAGAGAGAAAGAATCCCAGCATTCAAGCCGTCTGGACAACCTGTAGCTGTCTCAGAATGCTTCAAAACAGGTTTCCAAAAAACTCAGAATGCCATTGGCATAATACATCCCGAAGAGAATGGAGGCTATCCAATACAGAACATGAGCCCGAAGACCAACGTTGCTGAATCAAGGGCTCAAATTCAGAATGAGTGGTCCACATAGCTTCAAATCTAAATGGTTTCATGTGATTTGCAACTTGCATGTTATCAAATAAATTCAAAAGGGTGGGGCAATAATCAGAATTGATACAAGGAAGGTGATAAAGCCTGGCATGTGGGAATTTTTGTTGCCAGGATTGGGAGACAAAGCAGCGATCAATCCGCTCCTGGATTGTACGATTTCCATTGCTGCTATACCGCCATGTAAACCAAACCCCAGTGTATCCAAGATCAATAAGATTGCAGTCATTTACATGTTTTGTAAATACTCGACAATGACGAGCCGTTTTGAGAGAGTAACCCATTTTTTCTAACAAAGATAGCATGTAATTGAAATCTCCAATAAATGCCCACGGAAGAGGAAGGAAATCAGCAATACATTTCAAGCAACGCCACATCTCATCTCGCATTGAGTCATTGGGATATGCATAAACGCATGAAAGAACCCAAGAAGGCTGTTGGTCTTCTATTACAAGAGCGTGAATAGCTTGTGGAGAAGAATAGAGAATTTCTAAGGCAACTTTGGACTTATCCACAGAAGCCAAACCCCTCCAGAAAATCCAACAGGATTAGTGCGATGAACTCTATCGAACCCAAACTGAGTAATCACATCGTTGGCCCTCTTTAGCTTAATACGAGGTTCCATGATTGACAGAATGCAAGGCTAATATAACAAAAGCAAGTCCATCAAGGTGCAGGACAGCCTACTTTTCCCCGCTCCGCTGACATTCCACACAAGAACACTCATTGAGAGTTGGGCACAAAAGATGAAATATCTTCCTCAGTACCTAAAGGCTCTTGGCTCTTCATTGGCAAAGTAATGTTGTCAATGTCATGCTGGCCTTGTAAGTTATTAGTACTATCAAAAAGAACAAAAGAAGCACGTTTGATCAGGGAACAGCCCTTTGTACCTTTTTCTTGAACCCCTTGCTACCAGAAATTGAGAGACCTTTGCCATGATTAGGAGGCTTCAGTTGTCAGGCCTGTTGATCCCCAGAAGGCCCTTGAAAGGCGTCTGCGAACATAGAGGCCAATTTAGATGAGATTCGATTGCTGGCAGATTGACATTAATGTTCCCTTTTGAAGTGGGAGTTTTTGATGTAGAAGGATTCAGATTCTGTGAATGGCATGGGCGAGGATTTTTCGCAGTAAAATTTCCATGGTTTTTTGATATGCCGCCGTCCTCCATACTAGTATTGACAGCTTGCCTTCTATGATCTGTCAATTACTTCTCATCTGCTAGAATATCAAATTTGGAACGCTCTACCAGGGTGCCGTTAGATTGGTTATTTTCTTTCCGTAAAGATTTAGCTCCCTGAATTTTCAGATTTGGCTTGCGTACCCGTTTTTGTGCATGCATCCATGGCTTTGGGTGTTATGCTCATTGGAACTTGTATTGTTCATGGTAAGAGATGGATTGGTTTGAGCTAGCTGTGGACATGCTTCCTTTGAGTGAGTTGCTTTACCACAATTGAAGCAAATGTGTGGCAACCCCTCATACTCTATTTTCACCTCTAGGCCATCAATGAACATTTTACTAAGAAGAGGCTTGTTGGGGTTCATTTGAACACATAAATGTGCGAACTTGCCCCACGAGACATGTCGCGTTGAAGGATCCACTTTAACTGTCTCCCAATTTCATTGCCAGTAGCCTTCAGCACTTCTTCATTGTAATACTTTACTGGCATAGATGGGAACCGAGCCCAAACAATGGCTGAATTGATCTTTGCCATGCAGGGGTTAAACTGCGGCTCCCACTCCATAATCGCAAGATAATGCCCAAGTATGACCTAGGGACCTCCACATAGAGTAGTGTCGTAGTCATCTGCACATGTAAATTTAACATTAAAATACTCATTTTCAAGGTCCATGATTTGAACATCACCTTTGGCTTACAAAGCACATTAAGACGGTTGCGAAGGTGAGTGTCGCTGATAGAACGTCCCCAAAGTTTAGCAATGAGGGTTCCACGCCATGAATTCTTTATAGCTGCCTATTTTGATATAGAGAGCCGGAAGTGAGGGACGCCGTCCACATAGTGCACATTGATACTATGTGCCTCCTGATGATCCGTAGGTGGAAGGGAGTGTAGCTCCTCCAACATTGCACCAGGTTGCGTGACTCCTTGAAGCTTGTCCTTGTAAGTGGACTTTGGTTGTTCATTCTCACCCACATAACGTTCTTGCATAGCTTCATCAGAAGATAATGAGGCGTCAATAGATTTCTTCTTCTTGGCGAATCGGTCAAGGATATCAGCTTCCTCACTAGTTTGTTGGCTTAGAGTGTGTTTGTTTGTATGAAAACATTTTATAGGAAAAAAATTTTCTTATTTTCGGGCAGTTGTTTCACGTAAAATATTTTACAACGGAAAATTTGAGAAAATTTTGGGGAAAATTTTGAGATTTTCAGAGAAAATAATTTTTTCTTTTTCTGAACTGATGTTATTTTTCGAGAAAAACGCAAAGTATAATTTAAAAACTTGACAAGAGAAAATTATTATTTTCATTGCAAATATTTTTTCTTACAAATATTTTATAAAAGTAAATTATTTTACAACAAAACAAGCGGACCCTTAGGCAATCTTCTTCCATCGAAGGGGGTTGAGGAAAGGGGAGGGGGTTTTAGTCGAGGGAGAGAAGATCCAAATTTGGGGTCTTATATTTTCCAATATATTTGTATTCTTTCTCTCCCATTAATTTGTAATTTTTTTCCTTTTTTAAAATTATTATTATTATTATTACTTGTAGCAATCTTTTTAGTTAATTTTGATTTCAATTTCAAGCATTAATGTCTAAACCAAAGACATTAGTGTAACCTAACTTGTTTTAGAAATTTAAGCCAAGACATTATATTTATTTTGTTTGTTATTCTTAATATTTGAATCGATTATGTTTTTCATTGACATGGACAATATTTTTTTTTATATCTCCCTAATATTAGATAATAGTTATATATCTATGTTCAATTCAAATTGTAAATTTGTTATCTCATCATCTGGTAGTTTTGCTGTACAGTTCGAATTCAAATATTGTTATCTGCTTATCTTGTAATCTGCTCTATTTAACAAGAACTCTCTGCAGAGAGATCATTCAAGATGGCAAAAATATTTTCTTCTTAATTCAGCTCCTTCTCTAAAGTCTTTCATGGTATCAGAGCTTCCAAAGGCTTAACAGCTTCATGGCTTCTGAGAATTCCTCTTCCACGATTAATATACAAACTTCAAATTCTTTACCAAACTCAAGCAATTTAATTGCCATCAATGCAGCTGCTCAACTCCCTCTCAAGCTAGCTTCTTCAAACTACTCCTTAGGGCGAGCCCAATTTAATTCTCTATTATTTGGCTATAACCTCATTGGTTACATAGATGGAACAACACCATGTCCACCTAAGGACATCACCAACGGTACTCAAACCACTGTCAATCCCGAATTCACTATCTGGTTTCGCCAAGACCAACTGCTTCTTCATGCGATTATTGCCTCTGTTTCAGATAATCTTGTCTCTTTGATTGCATCGGCCTCTACAGCTAAGGAGGCATGGGATAAATTATCCAAGATATATGCCAATTCCTCTCGATCTCGAATAATGTCTTTAAAAGAAAAATTGTTTGAGCAGCGTGGCACCAAGTCTTTAGCCGAATACTTACAGAATATGAAAGCAATCGCTGATGAATTGGCTATAATTCAATCCCCTGATAGCAGTATGATTTTTGAATTGGCTATAAGCAATCCTCTTTCTTGAGCACAGAGGATCGAATTTCTGATTTACCCATGTCTGTTCATGTTACTCACCGTATGACCTCTAATTCTTCTTCTTGTGTAAGAGGTGGAATTCTTGGTAGAGGAGGTTCAATTAGTTTCCGTCGTAGCTCACCTCTAAATTCTGGTCGTCCCATATGTCAGCTCTACGACCGACCTGGTCATGTTGCCAAACGATGCTACAAAGGCAAACAATTCTTCCAGGAACACATGGTCGGCAATCAGGTTCCTATGGCCAATAATGTCCAATTTCCTTCTCCAAATTCAAAGACCTCTCCTTGGATTCTCGATTCTGGGGCTTCACATCACGTGACAACTGATGTCAATAATCTTTCTCTATGCACTGAGTACGATGGCACTGACGAAATTCATGTTGGGGATGGAGCAGGTTTGGCAATCACCCATACAGGTTCACTAAATTTTCCTCTACCTAGTCGTACCATTAACCTTAACAAAATATTATGTGTTCTAGCTATGACTAACAATCTCATCTCTGTTTCACAACTTTGTCAAACTAACCATGTATTTGTTGACTTTTTCCCTTCCTTTTGTTTGGTGAAGGATCTAAGTACGGGGGCACCACTGCTACGAGGAACAATTAAGAATGGCACTTATCAGTTTCCAGCTCCATCATTGCTGCCTAATCACACCAATTCTACTCCATCTGTACTAGTTGCAACATCCCAGTCACCATCATTATGGCATTGTCGTTTGGTTCACCCCTCTCCCAAAGTTTTAAAACATGTCCTTAGTCTCCATTCATTAGCTAGTTCTTCTTTTAATGAGTCTGTCTTTTGTAACTTTTGTTCTAGTAATAAAAGTCATAAACTTCCATTCTCTAATTCTACTGTGTCCAGCTCAAGACCTCTCAAAACTATATTTACAAATGTATGGGGGCCTTCACCAATAGAATCTATAGATGGGTGTAAATATTATGTGATCTTTATTGATCATTTTACTAGATACACCTGGATTTATCCTCTTCATTTTAAGTCTGATGTTTTTACAGTCTTTCTTACGTTCAAAAATCTTGTTGAAAAGCAGTTTAATCAGACAATAAAATCGTTACATTCTGATGGAGGAGGCGAATTTCAAGCTCTTAAATCCTTTTTAGCCACCCATGGTATTTCTCATATTCTCACACCTCCTTTTACTCCTGAACATAATGGAATATCTGAACGTAAGCATCGTCACGTTGTGGAAACAGGCTTAACACTCTTACATCAGGCCAATCTTCCTTTTTCTTTTTGGTCCCATGCCTTTCAGGCTTCAATTTATCTTATTAATTGCTTACCAACAAAAGTTCTTACGATGAAATCACCCCATGAGCTACTTTATCATACCCCACCAAATTGCCACAAATTCCAGGTTTTCGGTTGTCTCTGTTATCCATGGCTAAAACCTTACTCATCACATAAATTGGAACCTAAGTCCCGCCCATTTCTCTTCCTAGGCTATTTACCTAGTCATACGAGGTTTAAATGTTACAATCCTAGTCAGAAAAAAATTTTTATTTCTCGTCACGTTCAATTTTTTGAATCCATGTTTCCTTATTCTTCTCCAACCACCGATGCTCCTCATGATTTTTGGTCCACAGCTGCTACTATTTTTACTCCTATTCAATCTCTTGTATCGTTATCCTCAAGCCAACAGTCTGGTCAAGTTGGAACTACTAATGCATATTCAAATTGTTCCCCAACGCCTCCTACAGGTATGGATCCTTTACCCTCTCCTCCTCCTACTCAACTACCTACTCCCTTATCCCTTCCACCTAATTTCACTCCCAACAGTTTGCCCTAACTCCAACGTGTTCCCCAACCCATGATCCTATTCATGCTCCTCTTCCACCGACTGATCTTCCTAGCCATTCAAATTTAACATCACCACCCACCCAACAAATCTATCCTATCTGTACCCATCCCATGATAACACGATCTCAGAATCATATTTTCAAACCAAAAACCATCTCCAACACCACCAAACATTCTTTTACCGAGCCTATAGAACCCACCAACGTTGCCAGTGCCTTACGTGATCCCTTATGGCATGCTGCGATGGAATCTGAATATAATGCTTTTATCACTAACAACACCTGGACCCTTGTTCCCTCATATGAAGCCTTCAATATTGTTGGTAATAGATGGGTCTTCCGCATCAAACGCAAAGCTGATGGTCAGATTGACAGCTATAAAGCTCGTCTTGTCGCTAAGGGCTTTCATCAAAATAAAAAAATAAAAAAAGGGCTTTCATCAAAGGCCTGGTATCAACTACACAGACACTTATAATCCTGTTGTGAAACCTGCTACCATTCGTTTAGTGCTTTCCTTAGCTGTTCAGCGTGGCTGGTCACTTCGTCAGCTTGACATCAACAATGCCTTCTTACAAGGTACTTTAACTGAAATAGTCTTCATGTCTCAGCCTCCAGGTTTCATCGATTGTACAAGACCAACACATGTTTGCAAGCTTAACAAAGCTATTTATGGGTTAAAGCAAGCTCCACGGGCATGGTATCGAGAATTCAGCAGTTTCTTAGTTCAACTTAGTTTCCATCAGGCTATCTCAGACTCCTCTCTTTTCATCTACCATCATTCTGGTGACCTCCTTTATGTCTTGGTCTATGTTGATGATGTCATTCTTACTGGTAACAATGAAAGGGTCTTAGCTCGAATTGTTCAAGCTCTCTCAGTTCGTTTTTCCCTCAAGGATTTGGGCTCTCTCAACTTCTTCTTGGGTATGGAAATTGTTCCCACATCCACTGGCGTTATCATCTCACAACATCAATACATTCGCAAGCTTTTAGATCAGTTTGGTCTTCTTGATGCAAAGACACAAAGCACACCAATGGCGTCATCCACAAAACTTCAATTGCAGGATAATTCTGGAAAGGCTGACCCCAAAACTTATCGCCAGCTAGTGGGTTCTCTTCAATATCTCTGTCTCTCTCGCCCTGAAATTGCTTTAGCCGTGAACAAACTTTCCCAATATATGCATTCTCCCACGCACCATCATTGGTCCACCCTCAAGCGTGTTCTACGGTACTTGAAAGGTTCTCTATACTATGGTCTTGCAATCAATAGAAGTGCCACTTTTCCCACTACTCTTCAAGCCTTCTGTGATGCCGATTGGGGTAGGGATTTTGATACAAGGACTTCTACTATAGCCTACATCATTTATTTCGGCTCAACACCTATCTCGTGGAAGTCAATTAAACAACGTACTGTGGCTCGTTCATCTACCGAAGCTGAATATCAGGCTATTGCTACCACTTCTGCCGAGCTTGCTTGGGTGCCAAATCTTCTCCGTGAGCTTCATGTCCCATTGCACAGTTCACCAACTATTTATAGTGATAATCTTGGTGCTACCTTCTTCACCGCAAATCCTGTTTTTAATTCTAGAATGAAGCATATTGCACTTGACTGCCACTTTTTTCGCGAGCAGGTAACTCGTGGTGATCTATTTGTCAATTACATTAGAAGCTCGGCTCAACTAGCTGATTGCCTTACCAAGCCACTGGCTCGTCAACAATTCCTTCTTCTGCGGTCCAAGATTGGAGTCGTTGATGCTGCCTCCATCTTATGGGGGCATATTAGATAATAGTTATCTATCTATGTTCAATTCAAATTGCAAATTTGTTATCTCATCTTCTGGTGGTTTTGCTGTACAGTTCAAATTCAAATATTGTTATCTGCTTATCTTGTAATCTACTCTATTTAATAAGAACTCTCTGCAGAGAGATCATTCAAGATGGCAAAAATATTTTCTTCTTAATTCAGCTCCTTCTCTAAAGTCTTTCACCTAATACCTCCAACTTTCTATTACTCATGCAGGACATAAACTACGTTCTAAATTAAAAAACCAAACAACAGACTAAAAGAATGTCAAAATCAATATGTGAATAATTTGGTAGTCCATTGATATGAAATAATAATTATCCAATTGAACAATTTGAAAGAGTTTTCTTGGCTGTTATCAAATGCTTTTTTATACAAATGCTACATCTTGCAATTTTTAATTTTTAGTTTTCATGTTAAAATTTTTATATTAAAATTTAAATTGAAAAATTTGCGTATTATGCAGGTTTAGAAACTAATCTAATATAATTAAGACAATGGAAGATATTAATTAATTACATTATATTATTTTCTTACTAATAAACTATTAAATATTACATTTATAAGAAAATTATTTTAAAATTAATTTTATTTGTGTGTAAGGGTTCTTATGGACTTGTTGCAAACTAGCAAGCGCATATGGTCATACTATATGGCAGATTGGTACTCCTATGGATGACTAAGAAGACTCACTAATCCTTAAAATGACCTTTTTTTTAATTTATTAAGAAATTCATTAAGCATCTCATAAATCTCATACCTTTCTTTCACAAAATTAAAACCTTAGATACAATTAACTCTACAATGTGAAACAATGCCTCATTTTTCAGGATATGTCAGCTATTTTCGGATCAATCATAAAAAAATAACAGGAAAAAGTCAAGTGTTTTTATAACTTATAAGAGACTTATTAATTGAAAAGCAAGTTTTCAGGCCTTGAAAAGCTTGTATATTTCCACGTAATACATTCATTATTATCATACCATTTTTATAGCCCTCGAATGCTAACCAAATCAAACTTACAACCTAGCAACCAGTGTCCATCTTTTTTTTTTTTTAATGATTGAAGGAAAAAACAAATACAAAAATAACTAAGAAACAGAACACCACATGCTAGCCACCCCTTGGGATGGCAATACATATCATGTCACTAACAAGAATTTCTCTCATATTTTGGGGAGGAGCCTCCAAAAATACATATTGATTGGGAGATGATGAACGTAACTTTGCCAAATAATCTGTGCAGAAATTGCCATCACAGAACGTGTGTTGAAGTCGACATTTCTATGGTTTTTTCATCCAAGCTAGGCAGTCCGCAATGAGAGGATGGTATGCATCTAGTTCCCAATTTGGTCTTGTAAGTTTTCTCAAAGCGAGCAAGGAATTAGACTCCACAATGATACTACTAAAGCCTCTTCCCACGCATATTTTAAACCCACGCAGATGACTTTAAGTTCTGCACATCAGTACGGAGATGCCATTAGAACCAAGAAAACCAAATAGCCAGGGGTCCCCTCCATCTCTTGCTACTCCTCCAAATCTTGAGATACTAGGTGCTCCTTGTGCGCTTTTATCTACATTTATCTTGATAAAATCCCCAGTAGGTGGTTGCTAGGAAATGTCCTGATCATTAACTTGCTTTGGCATTCTACAACTAGGTACATCTAAGTGCCCATCTTTAACCATGATGCAACCACGTGAGTCATTCTCAACAATCAATCTTTTGTTGTGATTGCCAGTCCATTATGCCTACAATCTAATAGCCTATCTAATTGCTATTAGCTCTACCACATTTGAATTAGCTACTACGGCTGCCTTTTAATACAAACATATAACTTTTCCGTCCACCCCTCTCAATACACCTCCTATCCCAATCCCTTTGTGATAAATTTTGAATTCGTTGGACAAAGTGGGCTTACACTCCACAATCCTCTCTGTCCTCCTTTCCTTTTTCAAATTACAACATTGGAAATGTTAAGGATAAAATCATTTACAAAGTATGTTACGGGATTTGAAAATCTTGATGATGTTCTAAGTTGATTCATCTTAAGTTGGGTCTTGTTAACCCTTGTACGGTCTCCTCTGAGTAACTTTCGGGGGGATTACTTTCTACCCATTGTTTTTTGAAGTAGATCAAGATTTTATTTATTTTTTATTTTTTAACTTCCACCGTTCTTGATAATTTTTCACTTACTGATTAGCGTATATGTAAGAGTTGTAAGTTACAAACCATGTGATTCTGTTAAGGGCCATGTGAGCTCGATCTTGACAAAAATAAATTCTACAGCTTTATCTTGAACTGAATAAATTCTGCTGAGAGCTGAGGCTAGATCTCAAATAGATGCTCGGACTACAGTGACAACCGTAGAAGCTTAATTTTGACCAGACTAGCTTGATTCCACCAAGGGCCGTAGGGACTTTAGCTCAGATTAGTTGATTTAACTTTGTTGAAAACTGTAAGGGGCTTAATCTCAGACAAATTTTTGATATTTAAATGTTTTAGATTTTTACTCTAGCAGATCTCCTTTAGTTGCAATTAAAGTGTATACACTCAAAACATGCTTGGAAATAAGTATATTAAATATTTTAAACTTTTGATTTGGAAGATCTAACTCAATGGTGACTAGAGATCATACATCTAAAATACGAAAACGCAGGAGAGGGAAATGAAATCTTTTAAGGGAATTGCAAATTGCAATGTGTTTTTGCAATTCTCTTTCGGACTTCTCTAGGATGCCTTTTACTGACCATTTTATGGCCTAGTTATAGGCCATGAAATGACCATTATGGCAAGATTTTTTTTTTTAATATTTCCCTCCTTTTTCTTTGGCCGGTGCCGACCAAAGAAATTGGTCTTTGGCCAGTACCGGCCAAAGACTAATATATACACTTTTTTTTATTTAAAAATGCCCCCACTTCAAGGTTTATGAGGTAGAACCTTAGGACGTGATTCGAAACAAGTCTTGAAGTCCAATTTGAGACTTGAGACGTTTTGACGAATATTGAATCTTGAGATCTTTATCTCCGATTAGCCTGGCTGCTTTGGGGCTTTCGTAGAACCCGATATGCTCTTGCGGATGTCAGCCCTCCAGCCAATATAGAAATCTGGTAAGGATGATCCAATAGATAAAGAACTTGAACTTCCCCATAAAGAAGGTCTAGTACCATGGAACGACAAGGCTAACTTACAGAAAGATGGGCCATAGTTATAATTCTTCTGTGTGTTGTGATGTAAGGAGAGTAGTTGGGACTTCTCTGTTTGTCCCCGCATCTGTGAACCCATGAGGATGATCCCAACTTTTCTACATGTTGTGATAGATGTGAGCTAAAAAAAGTAGTTGGAACTTCATTGATCATGACATTGATGTTATCGGAGGTTGAGATTCGAGAGCCTTTAGGGGTCCATCGAAGAAAACGACTCTTCCTCTTTCCAGCTTGTGTGTCTCCAGCTTTTTGGTTAAACAACTTCTTCAAAAAGAGAATAGAGGAACTAGCCATCTTCTCTCTTCAAAGTGAAAAAAGAGTTGAGGTGTAGGTTTTATGACTTGAGAATGCAAGAAATCTATGCACAACAAAAGTTGCTTTTTTTTTTGACAAAAGTCAAAAAAAAGATATACTGAATCTAGTGGGGGTCCCGTGGTGTCTCTTTCTCCCATAAGACACAAACGAGGCGGCGACCGACCCTTGTTGCAAAAGTTAATACTCTGTGCTGCAAAAGTCGCTGCATCTTATCGTTGTCGGCTGACCTCACGGGGCTTGAGGCATAGCTCCAAGTCAATCGAGTCCTCATTTGGCCGGTTGATGACATAGACGCAACTGGAACTTCCTGGTCGAGTGACGTCGCTGGAGTGTACCGAAAAGGGGGCAAAGACTCAGCGAAGTAGCTCCCTGGATAAATCTTTGACAGGAGCTTGAGGCGCTGTATGATAGAGAATAGCACCCCCAGAACCCGTATGTGAACTGTAGTAGGCTATAGCATTGATTGGAATAGCCTTGAGAAATCATTGCAGAGGTAAAACTTGGGCTCGTAACTTCTTTTATGGACGAAGCCATGTTGATGAGATCCACCATAGGAACAGTTGTGGTGGTAGGAGCAAACTGTCCTGTAAAAACAACAGCTCTCTATGTTGCTCTTTCCCTATTTCTTTGGTTCTGGAACCAAAAGTATACATTTTTCGTTTCGACTACCCCGTACAATAGCAATCATGAAGCAAGTCGGGAAAGCTATGATGCATTAGGAGTAGTACCCCTATTGTTACGGAATATCTCCTCCAAGATTTGCAGTTGCGTCCAAGTTGGGTGTCATTTAGTGTGGGGTGATCTATCTTCTTCTTTGTCCTGACGTCCTACAGCTAGTTCCCTTTTTTTTGCTGAAAATGAGCAAAAGTTTGATATGCGATGAAGACAAGTTGAGACTGAAACAACGATTCAGACTCAAACCCTCAATTGCTTTTATATTTTTGGGCTGGTCACAGTTTATATTCATACGGGTCAGGAGTTTTGGACTGTTTTTTGGGTCGTTCACAATTTATACTCATGTGGGTCAGGAGTTTTGGACTGAATTTTGGGTTGGATTCTGAGATTCAAGTTTAGATTTGGGCTCGGGTTTTTTAGGCTTTGGATTTGGAATTAGGTTTTCCGGCTCAAGTTTAGAATTGGGCTCCGATTTTTGGGCTTTGGACTATGTGCTTCATAAATTTTTTTTTGAATATTTTTTTGAAATTTTTTGATTTTTGATTTTTGATTTTTTTTTCTTTTTTTATACATACATATACATAATAACGTTTTAGAAATTTACCATTTATCGGTCCAATTCGAAAGTTTTCTTAGTCTGATATCATGTAAGTGTTATTGGTATAGGCTTCATGTACTACATATAGCCCATCCCATTTGGAAGTGAGCTTCTCATCGGGTCAGTGCTTCAAGTTGATGGGCCGCCGTACTGCAAGAACAAAATCCCCAACTTGAAAATGATCGCGAGCGAACTCTGTGGTTGAATGCATTAGTAAGTCGGGCCTAGTAGCACTCAAGTTGCTATTGTGCTTGGAGCCTTTTCTCATCAAGGGCTTCTAACTCATCCAATCATAGTCGAGCATTTTCTTCCTGTGTGAGGCCTTCTAGAATAGCCATGCAAAGGACAGGATTTGCATTTCCAACGGTAGTATTGCTTTGATACCATAAACAAATGCATCAGGTGTCGCTTGTGTAGGAGTCCAGTACGTTGTGCGATATGCTCATAACACCTTAGGAATTTTATCATACCAGTCCCTTTTGAATTTAGAGACCACCTTTCGCAGTAAGTTGCACAAAGTCTTGTTAAATGCTTCAACTAAGCCATTAGTCGGGGCATTATACATCGATAACTTGTGCTACTTGAACTTGAACTTTTCGCGGAGCTTATCCATCAAACTGTTATAAAACTGCTTGTCGTTATTAGTGATGATGAACTGAGGAACTTCATAGTGGTAGACTAAATGAGTTTAGATGAAATTGATAACATGTTCCTTCTTTACTTCTCTAAGTGGAAAAGTTTTGGCTCATTTTGAGAAGTAATCAATTTCTACGAGAATGTAAAGGCGACCCAAGGCTAACTTCAACAAAGGCCCCACTAAATCAAGTCCCCAAGCTTCAAAAGGCCAGGACGAAACGATCGGATGTAGCAACTCTGACGGTTGATATATGTAATTTGTATGGACCTGACCAGCTTGACAAGTTTTGAAAAATTCCAATGCATCACATACTATAGTTGGCTAGTAGTATCCCATCTTTCTAAGTTGGGAGTACAACTTAGATCCTGATTGATATTCGCCACAAACGCTGGAATGTGCTTCTGCAAGAGCTTGTTTTGCCTCTTCATTACCCAGACAATGGAGTAATACTCCGTCAAAAGACCCTCAATAAAAAGTCTCTTTGAGACATATGAAGCGAGAAGCTCGACATTGAATTTCTGTCTTGTGACGAAGATCTTGAGGTAGCTTTCCGTGCTATAGGTAGTAAATGATTGGTTGATGCTAATCATCATTCTCAGTAAGACGTATGGAAACAATGTTAGCTATTTCACTTTCTTCATTACCATCTGATGACACAATCCACTTTTGACATATAACAACAACTATAGCTTGAATTTTCAATTTTGTTAGAGAGCTGGCTAGGTTAGCCAATGCATCTGCCTGAGAGTTTTCTTAACGAGAAACATGTTCTAACATGATGCTCTCAAATTCATCAATTATCTGTGAAGTGTGCCGATAATAAGGTGTAAGGTCTTCTTCCTTCACATCACACAACTCAGTAAATTGATTGATGATGAGTTGAGAATCTCCATAGCGTTAGAATCTTCATATTAACAGCTATTTGGAAACCAATGATTAACACTTGGTGCTCGACAACATTATTTGAGCACAACATGCTGAGGATGATAGCATATCTTAGTATTTTTTGTTGGGGAATGACAAATTCTATATCGGTAACAGTATCATTACACCTTACTGCACCATCGAAGAACATTGTCCATGGTAGCAATGTCTCAATGTAAAAGACTTCTTCATCTGGAAGATCGTATGTGAACTTTCAATCAGACGGGGTAGGATGATCTACTAGGAAATCTACTAAAGCTTGGCATTTGACTGCTTTTTGAGGCATATAGATAATATCATAACTTTGCACTATTATTGCCTATTTAGCAAGTCGACCTAACGGGACTGGTCTAGACAAAATGTACTTGATTGGATCAGCTCTAACAACAAGGCAAATTGTATGAGCTTGTATGTAGTGCTTCTACTTATCAATGACGAAGAAGAGTGCCAAACATATCTTTTCAATGAGTAAGTAGTTCAACTCTAGACCATTTAATCTTCTGCTTAGATAATATAGGGCAACTTCCTTTCCTTACTCATTTTCCTACGCCAGCAGAGCTCTTAAAGATCTTTCTTGTGTTGCGATGTAGAGAATCAACGGCTTCCATTGAATTGGAGCACCCAGAACTAGTGGATTGGAAAGACACTTCTTTATGCTTTCGAAGGATTTGCTACAAAATTCGTCCCACTCAATGTTGGCATTTTTTTCATCAACCGGTGGAAAGGTTGACACCTTTCAGCTAAGTTTGAGATGAAATAACGAATGTAAACTAGCTTTCCTTGTAGACTTTGTAGCCCATGAAGATTTTTAGATTTAAGCATCTTCTGAATTGCCTCAACCTTTAACTGATCAACTTCAATGACACGATGATATACCACAAATCCAAGGAACTTTCCTGATGTAACACTAGATGCACACTTGAGAGGATTTATCCTGAGCTGATGCTTGCAAAGCCTTTCAAACACCACCTTGAGGTCCTCTAGATAACCTTTGTGCTCCTTAGTCTTTAGCACCAGGTCATCGACATAGCATTCTACAATTTTGTGCAGTATGTCTTTGAAAATCTTTTGCATGACGCGCTGATAAGTGGCGCTAGCATTTTTTAGCCCAAATGACATGACTTTATAGCAATATGTTCCTTTTAACGTGCGGAAAGTCGTCAACTCCTCATCTTATGGTGCCATCCTGATTTGGTTGTAGTCTGAAGAACCATCCGTGAAGGATAATGGTTCATAGCCAGTAGTTGCATCGATCGTGATTTCTGTTATGGGCAACAGAAAGTCATTTTTGGGTAAGCCTTGTTGAGGTCTCGAAAGTAAACACAAACCCATAACTGTCCATTCTTCTTTCTTACTGGGACTATATTGGCAATCCATATTGGGTAGGTGACTTTTTGGATGAAGTCAGCATTAATTAATTTGTTAACTTCTTCCTCAATTTGTGGAATAAGCTTTGAGCGGAACCGTCATTGTGATTGCTTAATTGGACGAACACCCTTTTTTACTACTAGACGGTGTACCGCGATCTTTGGGTCAAGTCTAGGCTTTTCTTTGTAGCTCCATGCAAATACATCTTTGTATTTAGTTAATACTTGGACATATTCTTGCTCCTTTTCTGGTGTGAGTAAGGTACTTATAAACGTAGGTCGAGGATCTTCTAGGGAGCCAAGATTGATTTCCTTAAGTTCATCCACGGTGGCTTGGCCGCCGTTTTCGAGTTCTGGAGGAGCCTCTTTTATTTCACTATCTGACGAATCAAACTCAGCCACCTCACTAATTGTGAAGTGGAATATAGAGGATTTGGTTTCCTCTTCCTCATCTGACTAGATTGTCTTCAAGTCCGGCCTTTCTTGTTTGTTGGTGATGGTAATGGCACGTGCATCAACTAATTGGTTTTGACTTTTCATTGTGATCCGCACAGGCGACTTTCCCTAGTAGCCTAGGTTGGGTCAGGACTTTGAAGCTCAAGCAGTGGTGCTGTTTGTGCATTCAACTAGCAATGTACCCATTGTGTTTGGGTTTGAGAAGTTATAACCTGCTTTGGCAAAGAGCCTACATGCATTAGGATTGAATCCTTCATCTGTTCTTTTCTCTAGAATCGAGCCACATTCAATTGCCCCCGTGAGTGATCTAACAAAACCTTTTGGTGGTTTTGAGGCCAAGACTAGATCAATCTTTGATATTAGTAGAGTATGAATCTCCTTCAAACTGTGAAGCACTTTTGTCTTAAGTTCAATATTTCCTTCCTTTTGCTTGAGAATATTACAATAAAAAAAGGAGGTTGACCTTCTGGACGTCTTGATTTTGGCACATAGCGTAGGATTGGAGTGGGGCTCAGAGATGTGGTTTCCTGTGAGCGAAGTTTAGCAGGCTATTGCAGCTTTTCGCCTATTGGAGTTTGAGAGCGAGCATTGAGAAAGTCTTCAACAGCTTCAACCTTCTTCGAGACCTCCTTAATTAAGGGAACTTTCAAGGGAACAATCTTAAGATTGTCCGTGTCAGTGTAAAAGATTGCATTTTCCAAGTGTGATTAAGGATCATCAAACGGCTTCAAGTCAGTATTGACCTTCTGAATGTCATCTTTGTAGTTTTGAAGCATTGATGCAGACTTAAAAGCACAACTCGATTTCCATGAATCCATGGACGACCGAGCAGCATCTTGTATGTGGTACGTGCATCGATCATATGGAACAAAGTGCTGCAAGTAAGGTCACTAATCGTTTGGTCTAGGCGAATCATACCAATTGCCCTTTGTCTTCCTTGATTGAAACCATGAATCATCAAGTGACTTTTTGATAATTCATCAACGTTGATGCCAAGCTCATTCATGGTGGATTTTGGGATGATATTAACTGTCAAACCATCATCAATTAGGATGCAACAAATCTTCTTCTCTCTTGCATATCCCGATACATAGAGTGGTCGATTATAGGGTTTGGATCCCAACAAAAGATCCTCATCAGAGAATGAGATACCTGAGTAGCATGTGATATGATTTCAAGCCATCTGATCATCTGTTGAGTCGGAGTCACCTGAAGACGGAGATCATGTTGGGGTATGAAGAGCCTTGCCAACTTGGTTCTACCAGACCTCGGGTGATTGCAACACTGAGAACAGTTGAGGGTTAGCAATAAGGCTTTGAAGTGCCTCAGATACCTTCTCTATTGTTGACTTCTTATCGTTGTGTTGTTACTCCTTGCAGTGTGTCGCTTTTTCTGATGGGCTCGAAGAGATAGTAGTTTGGTTGGCTAAGGTTATGTCTTTTTGATCCAGAACGTTCTTATTTTGGTTTTTGAGCTTCATGATTAGCTCCTTTTAGACGAAACACTTCTCGGTTGGGTGACTGACTATTCAGTGATACTTACAAAATTTTGAGTCGTTGACTCGATCCTTCTTATTGGGTCGCTTGGACTTCGGGAGTTCAATGAGCTTTGCTTCCAAAAGCTGGTTAAGAATGTCTGGGAAGTCAGAGTCGGGGAATGGATATTTCTTTTGCTCTAATTCTCGCAATGTCACCTTCTGCCTTTCCTGTTGCTTTGGCCAATTTGTTGGCACTGGTGCGTTCACCTTCGCTTTAACTCCTACTTTTACTAGTACGGTGTTGATAGTCATCACTTCCCTATCTTTTCTTGAGTTGTTAGACTTCTTAGCTTCCCTTATGCCCCCTTACTGGTCTAGTTGGATAGGAACCGTGCCCCCAAAAGTCTAGATGCTTATCTCTATATCATGCACGCGGGTCGCCAGTTCTGTGAAAGTGCGAGGTTTGATGCCATGGATTTATAACAGCTCCCTGTGCATCTCTTGAATGCACATTTCTATGGAGGAAGTCTCTGTCAGACGACTCTGTCAGACGATCCTTGCAGTCCAAACTGAGAGCGCGCCATCTATTTATGTATTCGACAACGGGCTCACCTTTCTTTTACTTAGTGCTAGTAAGCTCCATCGTGTTTACTATTCTCTGAGTACCAAAAAATCTGTTGAGGAACTCTTGCTGTGACTGTTCCCAGCTGTCGATTAATTCTGATTCAAGGTTTATGAATCAGGTGAAGGCATTATCCCTGAGTGAACGAACAAACTATTTCACTAAGAGATCTCCATAAGTTCCTGCGTTGTTAAAAGTCTCGACGAAGTGATTAATGTGCTGTTTAGGATCACCTCGTCCATCGAATTGTTGAAATTTAGGCAATTGGCAGCCCAAAGGCATGTTCAAATTTTTAATCCACTTCGTGTATGGTTTGACATATATTTGCGATCCTTAAAACGATGTAGTTTGTTGTAAGCAGATTGTATTACCTATCATGTCTTGTAATTGTTGGACAGAGAGCGAAGTTATAGAATTTGAAGGTGGCAGCTGTGTAGAATTATCTGGTTACTTTTCTGTAGTGAAGACGTCAGCTGGCTTCTGGAGTGAAACCAGGTGGATACAGCTGCTCTTACCAGGTGGATACAGCTGCTCTTCTTGGGTCTCAGAATCAGCTTGGATCGATGCCTTTCTTTTGAGGTGGACGATTTGTTGATCTTTTTTCTTCCAATGCCTTGATCAGCTGGAAGATTCTGCTTTCCAATTCTGCGATCCTTTCTCCGTGCTGGTTGTGGTCGTCATTATAACTGTCACAACATCGGTGTTGGCAAATGATGCTCCGTGGAAGACTTGAGTAGAGGACTCTTCTGCTTCCTCCGTGCTTGTTTCTATACAATAGGTCGCGCTGGTTGTGTTTGTCATCATAACTGTCACGACGTCAGTGTTAGCAGATGATGCTCCGTGGAAGACCGGAGTAGAGGATTCTTTTACTTCCTCCATGCTTGTTTTTGTAAAATAGGTCAGCTTCTAGTTTTGTGTGGGGTTTGTCATATTGCCCCCGACTTTGATCGGGGTGGGTGATCGACTTCTCTATTTAGCAAGAGAGTTGGGAGAGAGATCTTGTGTGAGTTGCATATTCTCTATTTCAATATTTTGTTGTGTTTGGACGGCGAGAAATTGTGTTTATCCGCGAGTTTCTAGACCTGCGTACGCAATTAGCATAGTTGATGTAGGCAATGTAGCAGTTACCTTCTTATTGGTGGCGGCGACGGCGACGGTGGCAGTCGTACTCGTCTTTGGCGCCATTGGTGTGCTAGATACCTGCTGGAAATTTTTTTCTCTTTTTCTTTTTTTCTTCTTTTGTCTTTTTCCCCTTTTTTATTTTTTTTTCTTTTTTTTGACTTTCTTTTTTTTTAGGAACAAAAAATAAGAGGTAAAGATATCCACCGAACGTATTAGAAATTTGTAAGGGCTGTAAGTTCGAGTTTTAAACAGTTAGAGTGAAAAATACAAATTACAAATAAAAATTTAAAATTCACGTGGAGTCCATCTTTATACATATTCTTCGATTAATACTCCGTTGTGATTTCGTCAAAAGTCACGCGAGCTCAATTTTGACAGAAATAAATTTCACAACTTTATTTTGAATTGAATAAATTCTGTTAAGAGTCAAGACTGGATCTCATGTAAATGCTTGGACTACAGTAACGACCATAGAAGTTCAATTTCGTCCGGACTGACTTGATTCCACCGAGAACCGTAGGGGTTTGATTTCAAATAGGCTGGTTTAACTTTGCTGAAAACCAAAGGGGATTAATCTCAGACAGATTTTTAATATTTAAAAATTTTAAATTTTTACTTTAAGAGATCTCATTTAGTGACGATCAGAGAATATATACCTAAATATACTTAAAAATAAATATATTAAGTATTTGAAATTTTTAATCCGGAAGATCTAACACAATGATGACCAAAGATAATACTTCTAAAGTACAAAAACTAAGAGAAGGAAATAAAATCTTTTAATGGAATTGTAAATTGCAATGTGTTTTTGCAATTCCCTCGGACTTCTCTGGGATGCCTTTAGCTGGCCATTTCTCTAAGCCATGAAATGACTACTGTAGCAAGATTTTTTTTTTTTTATATTTTCCTCCTTTTTCTTTGGCTGGCTGGCCGGCCGGCCAAAGGCCAGTTGGCCTTTGGCCGGTGCCGGCGAAAGACTAATATACACTTTTTTTTATTATTTACAGTATAGCCTGTATTTCTCATATTCTCGCAGGTTTAATGTCAAAAAAGTGTTGATCAATAACCCGGGTAACGTTGTATGGCTGGCCAAAGCTATCGAAAGTCTCAGGCGACAATATGGGAAACTGATGCTGCAAAAGGTCTCTAGCAGCTTTGTTGGAGTTGCATCTTGAAACTGACCTATCAATTCCATTGGAGAAGCAGCATAACTTGGAGTAAAACAAAAGGTGGATTTCAATTAATGAATTAAATTAGCTAGTAATCACAACGAGCAATACAAAAGTAATAGTTACAAGACTATGTATAGGTTCCAACAACAACAAAAAAAATAAAAAAAAGAAAGAAAGACCTACTTTGGTTAGGACTCAGTGCCAAAAAATGGACCACAGAAGAAACCCTCATTATACAGAAACACTTGGAACTGCTTTACATTATAAACAACCAATGTCAAAAGGCATTCCACTCTGATGATCAGAACCTTAAGCTGTGCTCTGCTTGTTTCCAGATCAACTTCATTCTTGCAAGCATTAAATATATAATTGAATGCCAGAGAGCTTTAATTTATATCATGTGCAAGAGGTCCTGAACAATTTCAGACATTGGTGGCCTAAATTCTGGATCCCACTGCACACAATGGAAGAAAGAAATGAGCTTCAGGTACTTGTCCATCCATAATCTACATGTTGTGTTTTTCTTTCAAATAATCAAAAGCTATCTAAATTGGTCAATTAAAATGTATGTACATATTATAATCTATTAGGTACCTTACTTATTTCTTGAGGAAAAATAAACTAAATATTCTTCTATTGTGAACCAAACTTGGTAAAACAAGACCCTTTTTTTTTTTTGGGTGAATCTAACCTCATCTTTATATAACTAATCAAAAATTCCAAGTTAATGAGTGTTGATCAACAAATAAATAATGTGCATCTGGTGTGAGCAACAAACGTGTACGGATAGAAGCAAATGAATGCACCATGAAACGAATTGATGAAGAGAGGGAAGTTTAAACTGGACACACATACTATGATCCATCCATAGAAACCTTGTGGAATGCTCCAATATACATGAGCAGAAATTAGAGCAAACATTTGCAAGGAGTGATGATAGAAAAGCAAAAATTCACTTGCCTGTAGGCATCTGGAAATTGTGTCTGCCAGACGTGACAAAGACTTGATTGGAAATTCTCCCATTAAGGAGGGGTCAACCATACAACATAGTGCATCTATATCATAAAGCTGGGGGACTGCCCATGTAACCAGATATTGCTCCGCTCGAGGCCGAGACCTAGTTATATATTTCAACAAGAGCACAGAGAAATGGCATGTAAGTTTAGTTTAATTTGATCATTACATGTCAAGTACTTGAACCTGAATATATCTTCCAAGGGATCATTAACCTGTCATAGGCTTTCCTCCCTGTGAGGAGTTCTAGAATGACAACTCCAAAGCTATACACATCGCTCTTGCATGTATAGCTTCCTGACTCGCACTCTGGAGCATTGTAGCCATAAACACTAAGGAGATGTCCTGACAACTGAAAAGAATATTCACCAATATCAGCAACAAACTAAATCAAACCACCTCCATTTATTTTCTCCCTTCCCATAATATAAGAAGATTAACAGTCGATTCATCTTCAAGGTAACCTGGTGTTGACCACTCGACCATTGAAAAGCCAAACACGATATGGGGGAGAAGAAACATCAAACTATTTTGCCCAAAGTAGTCTTTTATCAAGGTTAAAAAGATAAAAGAACAAAAAAAATAACCCAAAATTAGGAAATAAACCAAAATTCCCACCTAGGAACTCTGAAAATTTGCCTCATTTCAATACACGAGTCAAAATAGCACAGGAAACAAAATTAGCAGTGAACAACATGATAAGAGAAAGACTATGATAGAATCAACAGCAAGGTCCTGAAATCTGCATGTGATGCTGGTTGAGAAATTTCAATAGCACTAATATGAACATCCACCAAGATTTAGAGACAAAAAAAAAAAAAAAAGAAAACCATTATAAGATCTAATAGGGAGCCATTTCATGGAAGACTATCCCAGCATTTGGATATGCACTACACCAGAAACAGGGAGTAAATCTAAGATTGGCCACTCAGTTAGAACAGTCTACTAGTCCTTCCTGATCCAAATACCTTACAGATAAGAGAAATTTTGATAAAATTTAGCTGGAAAACAGAGTCGCTTGGGAGGCTTAAACCATCTACCAACCACATTTAATTAGAAACTTATCTTTTTGCAGCATGACCTCAGGACTTCCCATAAACTATTCTCACAAATTGAATTACATTCTACTATTCTGATTAATCCAGCTTACTGCAAAACTTTTTGTTTAATAAAGGCTCTCAAAATCTAATAGACTTTGAAAGCAACTGGAATATAAGAAGAGATAAAGACCAAGGTTCTTTAGAGCTTTAACAATCTTACCTCAGCTGCAGGACCAAAAGATTCTACAGAAGGAAAACCAAAGTCTGAGACATGTGCTCCAAACTTGTCATCAAGAAGAATATTTGTAGACCTGAAGTTCCGGTGCACGATGGGTGGCTGACATGCCTCATGCAGATACCTACCAAAAGATGAAAAAAGGAAAGAAAAATTGATGAGTTAAGAGAAGATGCAAAGTCAGCATCTTTCCCTCAGCATGCTAATATGCATGATTCCTAGAAATTCTCAAAGGCCTGCCCAGATATACATGCAACTGATTATAGATGCAAAAAAATGAACTGATGTACTGATATTCAATGTCAGCCTCACTGAGTACTCTTGTTGTCTTGGCTGTCTAATGGTAACAAACATATGAGGATTGTCTTGACTTACTGTAGGCCTTTGGCAGCTCCTAATGCCAACTGGATGCGTGTGTTCCATGTAAGTTTCTTGTGGATATTGCCATCCACATGCAGTGCATCATGAAGCGATCCATTCTTATAATACTCGTAAACCAACAGCCGTTGACCATGCTCATTACAGTAACCCACAAGATCAATGATGTTGGCATGTTGAACTTTAGAGATACCAGAAACTAGTTTGACAAATTCCTCAGTGGTCTGTTCCCAAGCAGTAGTAAGTTTCTTAACTGCGAGCAACTAAACAAAAACAATAAAACAAAGATAAGTCACTCGACAGGATCTGATGTCATGCAGTAGCCATCATGCGCGAAACACGGTATGCAAAGCCGTCCATAAGACAATTAAATATGTCACATATGATGCGAGATGTCAGTTGAAAAATAAGTCTAGATACTAGATGTGGTTACAGAGTTGCTGCCTTAGGTGATTCAAATGGCCAAAGTAGGATATTGTTGTCCATATGAAAATTTGGCTAAGAAAGAAGAAAATACAGATGCTGAAATAGAAAGACCCGGATGAGTGCAATGCTAAGATTGGCAACAGAACCAAAAGAAGGACCATCTCAAGTTAGGTGCCACATGGCATCTAGAGATATGAATTGATTAATCAGTATATGTTTTTCTCAATAGCTTTAATTTGTATTAAAAAGGAGGGTCCTACCTTTCCATCCGGAAGTTCAGCCCCATAAACTCTCCCAAAGGTGCCTTCTCCAACAAAATTTTCTTCTGAAAAGCTATCCGTGTACTGCTGAAGTGTCGCAATGGTAAATAACTTTACAGGACCCGAAGATTTTGGGCTCTTGGTACTTGCATGTACTTCTCGAGACAAATTTGAATTCACAGTGACCTTGTCAACAGGAAGGGCTTCAGAATGGCCTACTGGCGCTTGTACAGGTATGTGTTTGACATCGATTCTTGTCATATCTATCTTGTGATCAACTTTATGACTTGAATATGTGTTTACCGTCTTCAATTCTGTCCGTGGTTCTACCTTAGCCTTCTCACTTTGTTCTGGTTGTCTCTTTTCTTGCAATTGTGTGAACGACTCTTTAGAAACTGTTCAAACAATCATGTTTTAAGAAAATCACGAATAAAAGGAAGATGGGGGTCATATAAAGAAGTCTACCAAGTTTGAAGGAACAAAAAATAAGCATGACAATAAAGTTACTTTTCTGCTCCTGGTTAATTGGATGCATTGAGGAATTCCTTCTAGGCTTTTCTGCATGGCTCTTGTATGCACCTAAATCCTCCCTCTTAGTATCTTCCTTAAACTTATTCTTTTTACAACAGGCCGACACCAAAAGACACATCCCCAATGCAATAGCAGCTACTGCCCCAAAAACAACAATCAGAATGACTCTCTTGGCCGTGAAAAATACCCTTGAACTTCCAGTATTTATTGCAACTGAGGCAGAAGGAGAGGCAGACGGAGAGGCAGAGGGAGAGGCAGAAGGCCCATTCACGGAAGATGGCGCTGGAGATGTGGGTAAAGATGGAGGAACTGCTACTGGTGGCGAAGGAATGATAGTGGTATTGAATGGATTTCCATCCTTTCTGCAAAATAGATGATAACTTTGCTGACAAAAGTTCAAAATGTAGACGTAACATTCAATTTTTCACTACAATATATTGAATGTACTTGCATAATGTTTGTAGCAAGGATTCGGGAGCATATCTTATAAGTTTACAAACAATAACACGTGAAACAACATTACAAAAATGTGTTATTATGAAATTCACCTGAAATTTGGGATATTCAGCAATTTTGCAGGTATTGGCCCAGAAAATAGATTATTCTCCACATTCCTATGCAGAGAAATAGAAAATATGTCAGTTGTTGAAGTTACCAACTGTGGGATACATACTCCATTCATCTTTCTTCCCCAAGCAACAAACAAATCAATGAAATAAAAATTGGATTCTTAAAAAATTTCAGTTTATCAAAATATCTTTTAATAAAAAGAAAGTTAGGAATCAAGAAAAAGGTATAAAGAAAATTACAGATCCTGAAGGGGAAGATCCTGCAGAACATCAAGAGTCCCTGTTAGCTTATTGTTTTGCAAATGCCTGCAAAGTAAAAATCATGGACAGCTTACAAACATATTACATGTATTGTAAAATCATTGCAAGAAAGAAAGCCTCGATACCCACAATGCGCTAAGAGATAACAGATTTCCCATTGATGGAGGCAGCTGACCACTCAAATTGTTACTTGACAGATCTCTTCACCATAACATCAATGTTCAAAGTAAGTATTAGAAAAATTGAAAGAAAACAAATAACATAGATCCAATTAAATGGCACATACAAATTTGTCAAACTTGTCAGCTGTTGAAAGGAGTCTGGTATTTCTCCAATAAGAAGATTGTTGTTCAAGGACCTAAAAAGCAATAAAATCCATATTTCAAACAAAGAAAGGAAAAATCTAGCACATGACATTATTACAAGGACTTGTCTGTTTTAACTTACATGATTGTCAATTGGCTCAATGTAGACAAGCTATCTGGAATGCTTCCATTCAACTGATTACCAACCAGAGAACTAAAACAGAAAAAGCATGTAAAGGACATATCAGGGCAATCATTGTGGAACACTATGGTTGAATTAGTTTTCGAGTCCATGTAAGCATGCGTGGTTAAAGTTTACGTACAGTCTCGTTACAGTAGCAGGCAAACTGGATGGAAGACGACCACCAATATGATTGTTGCTTAGATCACTGCATCAGAAAATAGCATAATGTATTACAAGGCTTCTACATACAATTTACTAAAATTTAGTTCAACAAACTAAAACACTGCATGTGTCACACCCAACAAAATTGCCAACATAACATTCATCAAAAGCTAAAACTCCAATTATTAACAATCAAAATTGAGACATAATAGTTCACAAATTAACATTCATATACGCGTTGACTTGTACACCACATAAAAAAATGCACTCACATTTCTATTATAGCATTGAAGAGCCCCAAGCCTTCTCCCAGTGTTCCCCCCAAATTCATTCCATCTAATTTTCTGCGAGAAAACGGAAACTCTTATGACAAGAGTCTATTAAGCTTAATCAGAACAAATAAAGCAGAAACCATACATACAATGCCGTTACGTTGGTGAACACACAACTGACGCCCTGCCATTGATCTCCACACGGGTCTCCTCCAAAAGGCACCCACCCACGTAATGTCAGAGTATTCAGGGACAAGTACAACAAATTCATAGCTGCAACTGCAAGAGCAAAAAAAAAAAACAAAAAAAATTCAACAATTCACCAAAACCAGAGGGGCAACCAGACAGACAAAAAAAGTGAAGCTGTCAAATAAAAAAAAAAAAAAAAAAAGGATTCGAGACTACGAGAAAATCCCAGAAAAATCAAGGCAGTAAGTAATAGTGAACTAATCACAAAAATAGTTCAAGAATTGCCATAATGTTCATGGACATACATAAATAAACTGTAATTACAAAAGGACCAAGATTGTCACTTTAGCACTGTGATTATCTTCAAAAAAAACAAGAAAAACCACAAAAATCAAAACAGGGCATAACAGTGAAATAATCACTAGAAGATTCAAGATTAACAAACCAAAAATCAAAAAGAAAGGCAAGAAAAGGGAAAGAAGCCTGTACCGTCACGAGGGTCTGTAACAGCAAGAGAAAAGGACGCCGCAAAACCCACCACCGCCACCACCACAAACACCAACCTAGACAAATCCACCAACTTTCCCAAACCCATTGCTGTTTCTTCAAAAAAGAAGCAAAATTTACTCTCTTTTTCCTCTCCTTCTTGTGAAAATTTTCTGATTTTCTCACATAACAAACGAACAGAACCAAAAGCCAAAGCCTTTAGTAGAAATATACACTCAAAATATTGAATATATGTGTACTAGACGGGAAACCAGAGGCAACAAAGAAAGATTTCCTGAATGGGAATGCAGAGAAAGAGAAAGAGAAAGAGAGAGAAGGAAAGTGAAATGAGTGAAATTAGACCAAAAGCCTAAAACACTGAGCTTTGGTTTTTGTGTCAAAAGAATGGAAAGAAAAATAGCAAAAGGCTAACGGGCGTATTGAGGAAAGTGACTCTTGTCTGGTTTGGTTTTGATCTTCTAGAGCACACTTTTTCAAAAAATTTATTATTATTTTTAGAAGTAATAAGGTTCTCTTTATTTATTGGCAATTGTTGTCGTCTTGGTCAATTGTTGTCATCTTGGTACGTTGAGAACTTGAGATGTAAAATAGTCCGTGGACGCAGATAAAAAAAAGATGGACGCCACAAAAAAAAAAAATTGGGAGTCAACACATTATCGTTGAGAGTTTTATTTTTGTAAAAAGATATTTAACTTTTATAATAATAAAAAATGAAAAATATCGATATATTTTGTTGTAAAAATTAAATATTTTGTTAAAAAATAAAGTCTTTAGTTGTAATATATCGGTTCCATATTTTTTTTTGTTGTGTCTGTGTAATTGAAACTTACTGAGAATACTTTTTTGTTGTCATCTTGTTGTTGTCTTGGTGACTCTTGTTAAATTTGTGGAGTTTACTATTTTATGTAAGTTTAGAAGTGATAGTCCACATCTTAATACAGGAGGCATCTCTCATGATAGATTTGTAGAATTTTATTTCTGTTTATTTATTTTTTGAAAAAAAAATAAATTATAAGAAGTGAGAATGTGAGTTGTGCTTTTTAACGGTTGGATTGAAAAATCCAAACGGCCGAAGTGACTGGTGTTTGGCTAAAATTTGGTTGGACCCCAGATTGAAATTTGTCAAACCAAATGTTGGAGCTCCAGTTCATCAATGGCTTTCCTTTTTTGTCTTTTAACTTCTTTCGTTTCCAACCTTGCAATTACTATGCATGCTTGGATTGGTGCTTGCTTTTTGGCTTGTTTTAATTTATTTTCAATATTAATAATTTTTTAAATAAAAAAATAAATAATATTAAACAAGCCTATTTGAGATATTTTACTGACTGCACTGCACAATAAATTAGATCTTTACAGCAGATTTCATGGTATGTAGCTTATTTCATTACCGTATGTGGCCAAACGTAATCATACAATTCACACGAAATCTCTTAGCTAATTGACCACATATCTTGATTTAAATACTAATTTTTGATTTGCTTGAACGGTTACTTGGGTCTCATTATAGTAACTTCTCTTACAAAGCATTATATTGAGGACTTGAATCCACCATGACTCTCACGTCATAATATATTAACTTTCTCATTCACCAAGTTATCTTTATATAATGTATAAGCATGTACATTCTTAATCAAAAGGATAATTCATGTATTAGCTTGTTATTGTGGTCTAGTGGTTAGGAATTCATCTATATCATAAAATCATGAATTGGAATCTTTGTCAAGACATTCAATAAAAGTAAACGTATGTTTCTCCTCAAATAGTTATAGAAGTGTTCGGTAACTCTCACTGAACTTTGGGATTATGTTCATTTTGTGATTTAATATATCATTTCAAGTGAATTTATAAAACATCACTCATACTTTTCTATTTTGTTCAACAAAAAAAAAAAGGATAATTCATGCCTTTAACAATTATTACATATAAATTTATTGAGTCACACGTATTAACACATTTGCTCGGTCTACAAATATAACAAGGTAAAACTCAATATGACTAATGATTTTTTTTTTTTGAATAAAAAACCGAAGTATGCATATATTTGTTGTTGTTGCTGTTGTGTAAGCTTAAGAAAAATCATAAAAATCCACTGGTTTGTCTCACAATTTTGGAGGGAGAATTGACACCGGATCAGAACACTCGAGGTGAGCTGCTATTCTATCCAACTGTCCTAACCGTTGGCCAATTTTACACGACAATATTGTTGCCAACTGAGATTTCTGTTGATTTTGCCGCTTTTGGAATGAAAAGAAAAGGCATAAATATAAGTGGTCAAAAAAAATAAAAAAAGGCTGATTCATTCTAATATATGTAGTAATTCACTGATTTTTCATAGGGTTGAGAATTTAATCGCCTCGATTGCCCACCCAAGAAATTTACACTATATTTGGAAAATTTCTAGTGGAAAAAGAAAGGAAACTTTTTACTATTTATTTTCTTTTCTATTCATTTTTTATCAAATATAAACAATTAATTTTTACTTTTTCTATCATAAATTACTATTCATTTTCTTTCTTACAACTTTCTATTTATTACTTTTTATTCATCATAATATTATCATTACTGTACTATTTTCTATTTATTTTTTTCTATTTACTTTCTATTTTCTATTTATTTTCTTTTTTATTTACTTCCTATTCAATCTCTCACTGTCCAATAACAGTGTGGTCATAGAGTTGGCCTTATTTGAATAACTCGATTTAACATTCTCAGACATAATTCATATTTATTAAAAAAGCCAGTGATATTTGACTCAAAATATCCAACAATTGAAATAATTCGAAATCCGATTGGTTGATTGAAAACTTAATTATTTGAACAACCTGAATCAAAAATTCAGAAGACATGAAACTTATCTTCGAAATTTGGTGAATGTATAACTACACATGATAAACTTATAACCCAAAATCTGATAAATTGAAAATTCAATGTATCTATAACACAAAATACTCAAATCTCAAATAATCCGAAACAATTTAGTCTAAATTTGACCAAACATGAATATTTGTCACTCCTAAATGGGTTATGGATTATATATACATTTTTTTGGTGTACTTTTGTTGCTAACACAAATCTATTCTCCTTGTATCAGGAGGTGTCAAAATTCCATTTATCTTTTTTCTTTTTATTTTCCCCGTCGGTATTGACATATGTGAGTTTCCACATTTCACACTAAAACCTTTTTTTTTCCGGGTTGGTTGAAATGTGAATACCCCTAAATCCTACATGAATATTATGAAAATTATTCTGAAAATTTAAAAATTTATTATTTAACTTTCTTTTGTATCATTACATATTATTTTATTTATATATATTGAATATAGAAGCATATACACATTATATATATATATATATATATATATATATACACACACACACACACACTACTTTGTTTTTGTATATTATGCAAACATGTATACAATACATTTAGTTTATATAATTTTTTTTTGGAAATTTTGGTTTTATTATAATCATATATAGTAAAGTGATATTATAGATTATAAAATATATATAATTATTTTATATTAATTATATATTTTTATTTATGTAAGTATCAAATTTTATTTTTATATTTTTAATATTTTATCAATTTTATATGTACGTGGATACATATTATAGACATTTACATATATGATGCAGATAAATATGCAAATATGAATACATATGTTATTAATAATATAAATATATACAATGTATAGAATATAAAAATTGTATTAGTCTTGTACTTTATATACTTACATAATTTTGATACAAATTAATATATTAAAAAAAACATGTTTTCACATATTCTATATTTTATTAAAAATTAGCAAAAAAATGAAAAAATATTTTAAAGATTAACAAGTCAACTCGTGGGTTGACACTAACCGAAACCAAATTCGAGTGATCAAAAACAAACTGAACATAATGGACTAAAAAATAACTTGACCTAAAATGATTTGAACCCAACGTAATTCAACCTTAACCCATTTAATTTAGTCATTTGATTTAACCAGTGTCATGATTTATTTTATGTAACTTTGTTTTCCGAATTTTGGAAAAACAAATTCATGATCCTTGATTTGAATTCAGTGGTGGTCAAAGTTACACAATTTTGGTTCTTCAATTAATTACGTTTGAATCAAAGCATAAATAATGCTTATTTTGGTTAATTATGGGAGATAATGTAGTCATGTTGAAAGTCAGAAGTCGTTTGGTCGGTGGATGAGAAATCAATTTCTTTTTTTGTCCCCTTCCCATGAATTATAACATAATGAAACGTAAATTTCCAAACACTGCAAACGTAAAGGCTAAGCATGTGATAGTTATGTACAAATAAAATAAAATAAAAAAGAATAATTGACCTACCCACGCATCCAAGATTGTTTTATGGACCCAAATCAGTGAGATTATAACACAGAATGTATGTGCTAAGGAAATCTTGTTCTTCTCTTCAAACACCAAAAAATATGAACATATGAGACATAAATAGATAAATAAAAATTGAAATAAGAATGTATACAGATCAGTTTGAGTAGACTTTATGTTTATATTCAAATCAAACTATTAGTGGCAGATTTAAAATTTTTAAAACTACAAGTAAACCAACAAAAGAGTGAAATCAGTTAAACCATTATTAATGTTTGTAAGTTGGTTTGATCGGTTTAATGGTTTAAACTATGTTTTGAAAGAAAAAAATATCTAGGGTATTTCTCTTGCTCTGTTTTTCCCTACTACTGCTACGTTGTTAGTTTTGACCTTGACTGGTTGCTCTAAGTTGATTTGCTTGGGTCTTTTGTTGGTCTAGCGTTAGTCATGTTCTTTTGCACTTCTATTGGCTGCGCAATACTGGCGACGTCTTGTTCGTGCTGCAACTTTTATCGTATGGGCTTTTTGCTTTTGAGTTTCAATACGTAGCCATAGGCTACTGAACATAGAAAAGCGGTAGAAATGGAGCCCAACTTCAGATAATTACTGTTTATTATGCTTTCTTCTTTACTATTGATGTTAATATTTATTGTTTTCTTTTTGTATTTGTGTTTTGATCTCAAGTATATCGGCTGGAAACCGGAACCATAAGGATTCTGAGAATCTCTTAGGAGATCGAGGATCTAGTTCAGGTGAAACAACGCCAGTACTATAGATCTTTAACTTGTTTGTTTCATTTTCATTTTCATTTATTCTGATCTACTCCTCCCCAGATCCTTGGGCGTATTTTGGTATCAGAGCCTAGGAAGGTTGTAGATCTGTAAAAATTTATTCTGTTTTTAAATAATTTGGATTTTGGTTGTGAGTTAGACTAGATTCCAATTGAACCTGGTACAAAGATAAGCAGCAATAAGTCCCAACGTACAGGGCAATCAGTCTGTGTGCTGCAAGGGTATGACCTGGAGTAGTCTATCATAAATAACATCCATATTATTTTTGAACATGGATCTAAATTTCTGTAGATCCACTTCTTTCTCAAACTTTTCTACCTTAGACTCCTCTGAGATCCGTAGAGTAGTTAATCGAGAAGAAATGACATATGAAAATTTTAAAAACATTGATAATTGGGAAATACCCTGTGTTAAACCAAATCAGATATATCATCTGTCTAAATCTATCTTTGCTAAACTTTCTTTTAAAATCGATCTTCACATTAAAACTGAACAGAGAGATGTTCCTCTTTCAGATTCCATAAAAGAAATTTCTCTTCTCACTCCTGAGTCACTTAAACAATATAAAACTAAAGGTTTTGAGTATATCCACATTGGACTTATTCAGGTTGCCTTTGGACCCCTTACTCGTGAAGGATTAGATGCTTCTATTCTTGCAGTCCTTAGGGATGCCAGACATAGAAAATTTCAAAATTTTTTACTTGGAACGGTTGAATCTACTTTAAACACTGGTCCAATCTCTTTTGATTGTTATCCCGACTTGACTATTTCTCTTAATGATTAACATATTTTAAAAGCTGCAGTTTTGCAAATAAAAAATCATAATTATCATATGCTTCCTGGTTCCATTCCAGTTGCATTAATGTTCCACATTCATTATAAACTCATGACATCTGCATTCACTCCCACTAAACATTTACAGAAGTCTGTTAAAGGAGAAACACTTCTGATACAAACAGATCTCACAAGGTCTAATGTTCAGATTCCTAAACCCATCCAATGGAAAGATATTACTTTTCCAGAAGAATGGACGTTACATGGAGCTGCCCCACCGGCAGAATTACCTCCTCCTAAGATAAACCCGGACTTAGTCTAGATTAAACAATTTAGTGATGGTAAAGTCACTTTAAAATTTGATAGAATTCCTAGGTCTATTAGTTCTAGGTTTTCTGATGATTCTATTTCTACTATAAACATAGGTAATTTTTCACAGATTCCCTCTGTTATAAACATTCCTGTTACTAAACCTAGGCACTCCACTTCAGATTTGCCTAATCCTCGTTTTAAACATGCTAGTTATTCCACTAGTATTCCTCATTCTGTTTATGAAACAGGTGAATCATCTAAATCAATAGAACCGGTTGTCTAGGATAGTCCTCCTTCCCAACCAACTTCTCCAACATATTCTGCAATCACGAAAAATATTTTGAACGTTCTTGAAAAAGAATTTGTTCTTGATAAAACCTTTTTAAGAAAGGATTTTTATTCTAATAAAAACAAAGAAATGCGAGAATGGTTCTTTATGTAGTTTAAACATATTCTGCCTAATTTACAATAAGCGTTTTATGCATTTCTTGAACAACATAAGATTCATGTTCCCTTTTTTGATTGGTTTGAATATCATACGTCTACTTCTGAATATTGGAAAAAAGAATTTCCATATTTTGAATGGCCTGATGATATTTTGCCAAAACCAAATAATTCATTTTTTAAAACTATCAATCCCCTTTCTAAACATAAAACATTTATAGTTTGGGAAGTCGAGGGAAAGCAGATCCAGTCTGAACACCCTCCGCCAAGGAAATGTTCTTTTAAACAAGGTGAAGTTTCAATTGAAGCCTCTCCTTATAAAATCCCAGCAAACTCTGAAGATAAGAATCTAAAGAGTTTGATTGAACAAAATAATTTTTCAAATATTCATTTACATACTATTGGCAATCAGTTAACCAGAATTGAGAAACACATTTCCAAACCTGGATATTCTAATTTTCCAACAGTATCAATAAACAAGAATCCTATTTTTAAACCTTTTGAAGTTTCATCTTCCAGTAAAAAATAATTTCAAGATGATAAAACCAGTTTTTTGGATTCTATTAAACAACAACTCCAGTCTTTAGGATCCGTAGAATCCTCTAGTTCTAAGGTTGTCTTAGATACTCCTGTTAGACTTGGACTACCAACCACGACGTCTTCTAAGAAAATCCAAGCCTTAGAAGAATTAGAAACATCATCTGTTTCTACATCAGAAATAGATGCTCCTCAGATTAATAAACTCATTTGGACTACTTGTACAGTTCCCATGTCTAGGGCTCCTGATATTGATAATGAATCTAAATAGTTAAACACTCAGACTAAGTATAGTGCCAATTCCATTTATGAATGGAACATAGATGGAATGACATAATATAACATTCTGGACATTTTACACCAGATGACGATGACAGCAAATGCTTATCGTTCTCAAAACACCACTATCTCTGATCGTGCTATAGCTGAAATCCTTATTGCAGGATTTACAGGACCGCTTAAAGGATGGTGGGATTACCATCTTACAGAAGCAGATCGATTAGAAATATTAAGTTCAGTAAAACTTGATGATCAAGAAACACCAATTCTTGATACATTAGGAAACCCTATTCCGGATTCAGTATCTACACTGATTCTAACCATCTCCTTACACTTTGTAGGAGATCCCTCTCATTTAAAGGACAAAAACGCTGAACTTCTGTCTAATCTTAGATGTAAGAAGTTGAGTGATTTTCAGTATTATAAAAACACTTTTCTCACTAGATTAATGCTTAGGGAAGATTCCAATCAATCTTTCTGGAAGAAAAAGTTCCTTGCCAGACTCCCTACTCTTCTAGGTGAAAAGGTCCGTAATAAACTTAGAGAAACCATAGGAAATCCCATTCCTTACAATAAACTCACATATGGTGAATTGATAAGTTCAACCCAAAAGGAATGACTTAAGATTTGCCAGGACATTAAACTTCAGAAACATTTGAAATGGGAAATGGCTCGAACTAGACAGGAACTTGGTAGTTTCTGTAAACAGTTTGAATACAATCCTATTACGAATGATTCTCAAAAGAAATCCCCTATTAAAACCTCTTTTTCAAAAAATAAACGGTTTTCTAAAAAACATTTTCCCTCCAAAAATGATTTTTATAAAACCCCTTTAAAAAAAAAAACAGTTTCCTAAACAAAGGAATTTTAAACCTTTTTTTCCCAATCCTTCTACTTCTAAAATAGTTGTTTGTTTTAAGTGTCATAAACCTGGCCATGTGGCTCAATTTTGTAAACTCAATAAACGATTAAATGAGATTGATCTTGCTGATGATCTTCGTCAAAAGATTCAATCTTTGCTACTTGAACTTTCTGAGTCAGAAGACAGTTCATCCAGTCATAATCCTGAAATTGATGAACTTGTAAATACTAGTAGTAAGACTAGTTCTGATTCTGATTCTGATTCTGATAAACAGATCAATGTTCTTACTAAAGACCAAAAATTTATTATACAGGTTATTAAGAGTATTGACAATCCAGAAATTCAGAAGCAGTATTTAATACAGCTTCAGCAATCTCTGGAATCCCCTCTTGCTACAACAACCACTACTTTAAACTTTCAGTCAAACCCCTATGATTTAACTACTATTTTAAACAAATCCCGTAAACCTAAGACTTCTAATCTTTCTTTGCAACAATTACAAACTGAGATTAAAACTACTAAAACTGAGCTTAAAGTTTTAACAGAAAAGCAAGCAAATGATTCTCAGATTTTGCAAACACTTTTACATAAAACAATGAATGATTCTGAAACTGATCAAGAATCAGATGTTCATGTTTCAGGAGAAAACACCGAATTTTTAAATGTTTTAAGGCAAATCACTTCCCAAAAATATTTGATTAAAATTAAAATTGTTTTTTCAAATGACTTTTCATTAGAAACTATTACTCTGTTTGACACAGGTGCAAACCTGAATTGTATCAAAGAGAGTATAGTTCCTAAACATTTACATCAATATACCTCTGAGAAACTTTCAATTGCTAATGCTTCCAGATTAGCTATCAACGGTAAGGTTGATGCTTATGTTGTTAATTAGGACATTAGAATTTTAACTTCTTTTTTATTGGTAAAAGATATCCATCATACGGTTATTTTGGGTACTCCTTTTATCAACATGATAACTCCTTACGAGGTTGATTATCATGGAATTTGTTTTAAACACTCAAAATCTTCTCAGAGACATAAACTTCTTTTCATTGAAAAACCTAAAACTAAAAATCTCCATTTGATAAAAGCTGATAGCATTTACCATAATGAAATCAATAATTTGATTAAAACCAAAAAGACAGATCTTTCTGTTTTTAAAACTTCTGTTTCTTTAAGCAGATTGAAAAATAGCTTTCAACTAATATTGTAAAAAGAAAATTTCTGATTTACAAATTCTTTTTAAAACTGAACTTTGTTCTGATTTGCCTACAGCATTTTGGGATAGAAAACAACATATGGTTGACCTACCATATGAAAAGGATTTTGATGAACGTCAAATTCTTACTAAAGCAAGACCAGTACAGATGAATGTTGAATTACTTGCTCATTGTAAACAAGAAATTTCTGATTTGCTTAGTAAGAAGTTAATCAGAAAATCTAAATCACCATGGTCATGTGCTGCATTCTATGTTAATAAGAATTCAGAAATTAAACGTGGTGTTCCCCGCCTTGTCATTTATTATAAACCATTAAACACTGCATTAAAATGGATTAGAAGTCCAATCCCTAATAAAAAGGATTTGTTGAATAAATTGCATTATGCATTCATATTTTCTAAATTTGATTTAAAATCAGGTTTTGGGAAATTCAAATTGCCCCACAAGACCGTTATAAAACTGCCTTTACTGTTCCATTTGGATAGTATGAGTGGAACGTCATGCCTTTTGGTTTGAAAAATGCTCCAGTGAATTTCAGCGAATCATGAATGATATTTTTGCTGCATATTCATCATTTATCATTGTTTACATTGATGATATTTTGGTATTTTCTCATTCCCTTTCTGAGCATATTAAACATCTAAAAACATTCTTTTTTATCGCTAAGAAGAATGGCCTTGTCCTCTCTCTAAACCTAAAATGTCTCTTTTCCAAACAAATATTCGTTTCCTTGGTCATCATATCTGTCAAGGAACAATCACTCCAATCCAGCGATCCTTGTCCTTTGTTGATAAGTTTCCTGATAGAATCCTTGATAAAACCCAACTGCAAAGATTCCTTGGAAGTCTTAATTATGTTTTAGATTTTTATCCAAATCTTAGTCAACTTTGTAAACCCCTTCACCAAAGGCTTCGAAAGAATCCTCCTCCTTGGACGGATGAATATACTTCTACTGTTCAAAAAATTAAACAAATCGTTAAGGAAATTCCTTGCCTCTCCCTTCCTGACCCTTCTGCATCCAAAATAGTTGAAACAAATGCTTCCGATCTTGGCTATAGTGGTATTTTAAAATAGTTTTCTAATGGACAGGAATATATTATTCAATATACTTCTGAACACTGGAAAGGTGCTCAAACCAATTATTTTACTATTCAAAAGGAAATTTTAAGTATTGTAAAATGTATTTCCAAATTTCAAGCTGATTTACTAAATCAAAAGTTTTTACTCCGGATTGATTGTAAATCTGCCAAAGAAATTTTAGAAAAAGATGTTAAAAATGTTGCTTCTAAACAAATTTTTGCTAGATGGCAGGCTATACTTAGTACATTTGATTTTGATATTGAATATATTAAGGGAGAAAATAATTCTTTGCCAAACTTTCTAACCCAAGAATTTCTGCAAAACAGGCCATGTTCATCATGCCTCCTAAAAAACCCAAGAAACAAACCACCCTAGATAAAGGTAAAACCCAGGTTTCGGATGAAACAGTCCAAAGCCCCCCTAAACCAGCCACAGGAAAACTGCTTTTAGCAGCCATTAAAGCCATTAAACCCACTCCGAAAAACAACTCCAGAGTCCTTAAAACCATTAAAAAATCATGGGTAGATATTGCCAGAGAAAAGGAAGAACTTTCCAAGGAAAAACAGCTAGAATCTCAAAAACAGCTCGTTATTGAATGGGCTGCTAAACTAGCTCAAGACCCCCAAATGATTCTTGCCCTCCGGAATCTTGAAAATAAACCCCAGCCTGTGAAGACCTCAAGTATTGTTTCTAAACCCGCTTTAAAACAAAAGGAGTTTGTCTCATCTTCCTCTCAGGGGACATCTCAAAATAAATTTTTAAAACCCATATCTTCGGACAAGTGGACAGATTATGTTCGAAAAGAATTTCATCAAAATCTCTTTTTGAATGAAGAAGGGTATACCCCAACTTCAGGTAAACATCAGGGAAGCCCATATGGTGCAGTTTTAAATTGTTTTGGCGCCAATTGGGAATTTAAACCTTGGGACTTTCAGAAACCAGTTGCCTACTATATGACCATCCTTTCTGAAACACAACATCCCTCAGTAAAATTTAAATTCTAATACCAAGTAAAAATTGATGGACAATGGAAAACCTTTACGGATAACACCTTTGATCCCAACAAAGACTATTCGTATTCCACCTGTCAGATCATGGATATCCTCCATCCTAAACAATATGGCTTTCCATTTCTTTTGGAAGGCATACAACTTGACCCCAATAATACTGATTCTACCCTTTATTTCTCATATTGGGATTATCAGTAGACATGGTTTAATGCATTTTTCTATCAAAACTCTAAATGTGGCCACACTTGGCTTATCTATTTTGATAAAACCTTTCAGCCTAAAGGTTGTACTCAATTCATCCTCCCAGAAGAATTGATACCCTGTTATAAACTCTTTGATAAACACTATAGAACTCCAGAATAGGAAAAGCTTTTCGCTAAGATCTTTTCATTATGTATAAACTTTTTTATACCATGGGTACTAAAATGGGATTACAAATTTGTACCCCATAAAGCTGGAAATATGGTTGTCAGACAGTTCTACATTTGTCGGTGGAACAAGTATGACATTCCTTCCAATGTTAAACTCCCAGAAGTTGACAAATGACTCACTACACATCTAAAACAACATGCAGAGGCTTCTTATCCTCAATTGCCAGCCATGAACAAAGAACATGCTGCTTTTCTGGTCGAGAAGTCTTATTGGCAATTCAAACTCTCCACTGCTAAAACCAGAGAAGAATATCTTGCAATTATGCAGGAAATGTCTCAGGAATTAACCCCTCATTCTTCTTCCAAGAAGTCTACTGGCAAAACCATTGATCTTGCCAAAGATTTAGAAGATTCCAGTGAAGAAGAAGAAGAACAGGAAGAAGACACGGCTCCTCCAGGTTATGCTCAGGATCCGTTTGATTTGTAAACACCATTAAACTTTTGTAAACACTATTTAAATACTGTTTGCTAAAATTGCAAAAAGGCCACCGGTCAATGAACAGTAAATACTGTTCATAAAAATTTCAAAAAAGCCACTAATCCTGTACCTAAACAATATCCCCTTTCTCTATAAAACCAAGTCTCTCCCTCATTTGTAAAGCAGAACTTGGAAGGCACTTCCTCTCTCTTTATCTCCTCTCTCTATCTGTAAACACTTTCCCTTCTAAACCTTGGAAGTCTCCAACTCTCCAGAAAGGTTCCTCTCCTTGCTGTAAAAGGTCCATTATGTTTAAACCTTGTAAACTCCCTTTATGAAATAAAGCTTTGTTTATATTATTTTCTTTCTTATTTTATTCAAAGCACCAGATGTGGTAGGCTTTGCCTCCCGAGTTGGATGCTGTTCTTATTTACTGTTTATTATGCTTCCTTCTTTACTATTGATGTTAATATTTATTTTTTTCTTTTTGTATTTGTGTTTTGATCTCAAGTATATCGGCTGGAAACCGGAACCATAAGGATTCTGAGAATCTCTTAAGAGATCGAGGATCTAGTTCAGGTGAAACAACGCCAGTACTATAGATCTTTAACTTATTTGTTTCATTTTCATTTTCATTTATTCTGATCTACTCCTCCCTAGATCCTTGTTGGTATTTTGGTATCAGAATCCTGAAATCAATAAACTCATTTGGACTCCTTGTACGATTCCTATGTTTAGGGCTTCAGATCTTGATAATGATTCTAAACAATTGACCACTCAAATCAAGTACAGTGCCAATTCCATTTGTGAATGGAACATAGATGGAATGTCAGAATACAATATTATGGACATTTTACACCAAATGACGACGACAGCCAATGCTTATCGTTCTCAAAATTTTACTATTTCTGATCATGTTATAGCTGAAATCCTTATTGTAGGATTTATAGGACAGCTTAAAGGATGGTAGGATTACCATCTTACTGAAGCACAAAGATTAGAAATTTTATACAGATCCTTTGCATCTGTAATGGCAGAATATGTGGGAGACGAAGGCTGAGATGGAGGACTATCCTATTCAACCTGTTCTACTGGTTTAGTGGATGGTTCACCTGTTTGGTAAACTGAATGGGGAATACTAGTTGTATAACTAGCATGTTTAAAACGAGGATTAGGCAAATCGGAAGTGGAATGCCTAGATTTAGAGACAGGAATGTTAATCACAGATGAAATTTGTGAAACAATACCTATGTTTATTGTGGATGTTGAATGATCAGAAAATCTAGAACTTAAAGATCTAAAAATTTTGTCAAATTTTAAAGTGACTTTACCATCACTAAATTGGTTAATCTGAATCAAATTAGGGTTTATGTCTGGAGGAGGTAATTCTGCTGGTGGAGCAGCTTCTTGGAAAGTCCATTCTTCAGGAAAAGTAATGTCTTTCCATTGAATGGGTTTAGGTATTCGAACATTAGATCTTGTGAGATCTGTTTGAGTTAAAAGTGTTTCGCCTTTTACAGATTTATGTAAATGTTTAGTGGGAGTGAATGCAGATGTCATGAGTTTATAATGAATGCGAAAAATTAATGCAACTAGGATAGATCCAGGAAGCATGTGATAATTATGGGTTTTAATATTTAAAACAGCAGATTTTAAAATATGTTTATCCTTAAGAGAAATTGTCAAGTTAAGGTAACAATCAAAAGAGATTGGTCCCATGTTTAAGGTGGATTCAACTATACCAAGAAGAGAATCCTGGAATTTTTGGTGTTTTGCATCTCTAAGGACAGCAAGAATAGAAGTGTCAAGTCCTTCCCGGGTGAGGGGTCTAAAGGCGACTTGTATAAGGTCAATATGGATATACTGGAAGCCTTTGGTTTTATGCTGGCTTAAAGATTTAGGAGTGAAAAGATTAATTTCTTTTAAGGAATCTGAAAGAGGAATGTCTCTCTGTTCAGTTTTAATATGGAGATTGGTTTTAAAAGGGAGTGTCTCTCTGTTCAGTTTTAAACCGTTAGAGAGTTGTTTTAAAATACCACCATAACCAAGATCCGAAGCATCTGTTTCAACTATCTTGAGTGTTAAAGGATCAAGAAGAGATAGGCAAGGAATATCCTTAACCTGTCGTTTAATTTTCTGAACAGTGGAAGTATGATCTTCTATCCAGGGAGGAGGATTCTTCCTGAGTCTTTGATGGAGGGGTTCACAGATTTTGTTTAGATTGGGACAAAAGTCAAGAACATAATTGAGACTTCCTAAGAATCTCTGAAGTTGAGTTTTATCCAGGATTTTATCAGAAAACTTATCAATAAAGGATAAGGATCGTTGTATAGGTGTGATTGTTCCTTGGAAGATATGGTGGCCAAGAAAACGGATTTTAGTCTGGAAAAGTGACATTTTGGGTTTAGAGATAACAAGACCATTTTTCTTAGCGATAAAGAAAAACGTTTTCAAGTATTTAAAATGTTTATTCAAAGAATAAGAAAATACCAAGATGTCATCAATGTAAACAATGATGAAGGATAAATATGCAGCAAAAATATCATTCATGATTCGCTGAAATTCACTTGGCGTATTTTTTAAACCAAAAGGTATAACATTCCACTCATACTGTCCATAAGGAACAGTAAAGGCGATTTTATAACGGTCTTGTGGGGCAATTTGAATTTGCCAAAAACCATATTTTAAATCAAATTTGGAGAATATGAATGCATAATGCAATTTATTCAACAAATCTCTTTTATTGGGGATTGGACTTCTAATCCATTTTAAAGCTGTGTTTAAGGGTTTATAATTAATAACTAGGCGAGTAACACCACGTTCAATTTCAGAATTCTTATTAACATACAATGCTGCACATGACCATGGTGATCGTGATTTTCTGATTAGCTTCTTACTAAGCAAATCAAAAATTTCCTGTTTATAGTGAGATAAGAGTTCAGCATTCATCTGAACTGGTCGCGCTTTAGTAGGAATTTGACGTTCTTCAAAATCCTTTTCATATGGTAAATCAACCATATGTTGTTTTCGTTCCCAAAATGCATTTGGCAGATCAGAACATAACTGCTTTAAAAAAGATTTTGTAAATAAAAAATCTTCTTTTTCACAAAATCAGTTGAAAGTTGTTTTTCAATTTGTTTTAAAGATACAGAGGTTTTAAAAACAGAAAATCTTTTTCTTTTGTTTTAATCAAATTGTTTATTTCATTATGATAAATGCTATGAGCCTTTATCAAATGCAAATTCTTTGTTTTAGGTTTTTCAATAAAAAGGAGTTTATGTTTCTGAGAGGATTTATTATTTTGAAAACAAATACTATGATAATCAACCTCATAAGGAGTTATCATGCTGATAAATGGAGTACCCAAAATGACAATATGATGGATATCATTTACTAATAAAAAAGAAGTTAAAATTTTAATGTCTTGATTAACAACATAGGCATCAACCTTACCGTTGATTGTTAATCGAGAAGCATTGGCAGTTGAAAGTCTCTCAGAAGTTGTTTGATATAAATATTTGGGTACTAAACTCTCTTTGATACAATTTAGGTCTGCACTTCTGTCAAACAGAGCAATAGTATCTATCGAAAAATCATTTGAAAAAACGATTTTGATTTTAATCAAATATTTTTGAGATGTGATTTCTCTTAAAACGTTTAAAAAATCAGGTTCCTTAGAAGCTTGTGGTTGAACCTCTGGTTCAGTGTCTTCTGTGTCAATGAATCCCTTTTGAAGCAATTGTTGCAACAAAAGAGAATCAGTGTTTTGTTTATCTCACACAATTTTTAATTTTAACTTAATGGTTTTAATCTCAGCTTGCAATTCTTGCATGGAGAGATTTGAGGATTTGGGTTTTCGAGATTTGTTTAAAATGGTAGTAAAATCATAGGGATTTGATTTGGAGTTTAATGCAGTCGTTGTTGTGGAAGGGGATTCAAGAGATTCTTGAAGCTGTAATAAATATTGCTTCTGAATCTCAGGATTGTCAATGCTCTTAATGACCTGGAGAATGTATTCTTGGTCTTTAGTAAGAACATTAACATGTTTATCAGAATCAGAACTAGTCTTACTACTAGTGTTAGCTAATTCATCAAGCTCAAGAGAGTGGTCAGATGAACTAGCTTCTGACTCAGAGAGTTCAAGAAGAAGAGATTGGATTTTTTGACAAATATTATCATCAAGATCAATCTTTTGAATACGTTTATTAAGTTTACAAAACCTAGCCATGTGTCCAGGTTTATGACATTTAAAACAAACAACTTGTTTAGAAGTGGATGGTGTCGTTGTTGTTGGATGTAAACGACGTCGTTTAGGGAAGGGCTTCTTTTTCAAAGGTGGTTTAAAAAAAACTTCCTTAGAAGGAGACTGTTTTTTAGAAAACCGTTTGTTTTTTGAAAAAGAGGTTTTGACGGGAGTTTTCTTTTTTGAATCATTTGGAAGAGGGGAAAATTCAAACTGCTTACAGAAACTTCCCAGTTCTTGCCTGGTTCGCTTCATTTCCCATTTCAAATGTTTCTGGAGTTTAATGTCTTGGAAAATTTTAAGTCCTTCCTTTTGGGTAGAACTTATTAATTCACCATATGTGAGTTTATCATAAGGAATTGGATTTCCTATGGTTTCTTTGATTTTATTTCTAACAGGTGGATTCAACTGTACCAAGAGACACCTTCTTTGAGAAAGAAGTGGATCTACAGAAATTTAGATCCATGTTTAACAACAATAATAACAGTGTCTGTAATATACTACGCTGGTTATACCCTTGCAGCACACAAACTTATAGTTTTGTACGTCGAGACTTACTGCTACTATCATCTGTCTTGAGTTCAGTTGGAATATAGTCTGACTTACAACCACTATCAAAACTATTATCAAACAGAATAAATTTCTATATAGCTACAACCTTCCTTAGTGTGTATATATAAATATCCCCAAAAAAACTTGATTTGCAATAAGCACGGTGTAATTTGCTGTAGACATGAATCCAAATTTCATTGGATTTAAAAATACTGTTTGCTAGACCGCTAAACGCTATCTGTTTTATTGCAAGATCATACTATCTTTGTTACAAAATCAAGTGTGTAACAATTGGGATTTAAATCATAATGCAACAAAAAAAAAAAAAAGAAAGGAATTCACTTCTTTGTTTTAGTTCAAAATTAAGGTCTCTGTCTACATTGTAGAAAGTGCACACACTTATTAATTGCGCCCACCGTTGGATGGTGAACTTTTGTTAATCATGGTAGAGTCACGTGCAAGACATTGTCTATCAAAATTTTTTGAGCCGTAAACTATACAATAAGGATATATTTTTTTTTATTTTCATAAATTGTACCTCCTTTTTTTAGGATTAAGAACTCAAAATCAGGAAATTAAATGTTTTAAGTATCTTAATCAATGAGATGTCTTTGAAGTTTGAGGGACATTTTATTGTATTTCTTATATTCGATCTCAACAACATTTTTCATTTTGTTCTCACTCAACCTTTTTCTTCCCTAGCTAGTTTTACTGTACTCGGATATTTTGACTCCACTATTGTTCATGGTTTTGTTTTGTTGCTTATGTCTAGAATAAGAGGTACAGGTGAAATGGCTTATCCGCTGCACAGGAGAAAACATCAAAACATGGGTGGTGCTCATTTCCTTAAGCCCAGTTAAGTAAAGCACTATACGTGAATGTAATAAAATTAATAATTTTTATGACAAAATTAATAATTTTTATAATAAAAATTAAAAATTATTATTTTTTATTATAAATATTATTAATTTTATTACAAAAATTATTTTTATTTTATTTAAGAAACTAATAAAAATCCAGCACATAAAGATTTTCTCAATCAAGTACATCCAAAACTACAGCCAGTGTTCCCATTGTTCACATAAAGATTTTTTTGTTCCCATCAAGTAAACCCATTATTCTCATTCTTTCTTGGTTGTTGCCAGTTGTAGTTTTAGTCATAGTTTTAAAAATCGGACCGGACCGGCCGGTCGGACCGAAAAACCGGTGAACCGGAGGTCGGACCGGTCCGATTCACTGATAAAACCGGAACAGGAAATGAACCGCCCGAAAACCGGTGAACCGGTCGGTCGGACCGGAAAACCGGTGAACCGGTCGGTCGGACCGAAAAACCGGTAACTCCAAAACCGGTGAACCGGCCGGTCGGACCGGTGAACCGGCAACCATGTCATCTTGATCAAAACGACGTCGTTTTATTTATTTTTTTGGATTAAAAATGAGAATAAATAATACTTATTTATATTAATGAAAAATGTAATATTTTTGAATTATATATTGACTCTATAATATTTATTTTTAGATATGAATATTCGATTAATAGTTCTATAATATTTTATTTTTGATATTTATACTTTATTAATTTATTTAATTAGAAAATTATCATAAATATTTTGTATTTTAATTTTATTTTAAATTTAAGTAGACTCATATTCTATTTTTTATGATTATACTCATTGTTTGTTATTAAAAAATGAAAAATTATAAGTATTAATTATTATTTTATCAAATCAGAATTGACCCGCCGGTTCAACCGCCGGTTTTTCGGTTGGACCGCTAAACTACTAACCCAGTCTTTTTATCGGTTCAATAACCGGTCTAATTTTAAAACTATGGTTTTAGTTGTTCCACAGCGTGGGAAACTTTAGCCTTCCACGTCTTGACTTTGTTTGGAACAAGATGCTGACTGAATATGACTGCCAGTTTAAAGTCTACCAAATTAAATAATCGCTTCGATTAGAAGGAACAAGATTAATTATTTGGCCACTTCTAGTGTTGTCTTTAACTTTACGCTGTGATTGATAAAAAATGATAAAGAATTTCGTGGTTGGGGTTCAGTTTGTGATAATTGCTCATATAGTTAGGGGTGTAAAAAAAAAAGACGAAAATTAGGGTTAACTCACTAAATTGGATGTAAACGAGTGATCGGAATTTTAGCTAATTGAATTAGATTCTATAGTTGATTAACTAGATCGATGCAAAATAATTTTTTTGGTTCAATTACAGTTTTAAGCTTTAAAAAATTACAACGGGTTAAATACATTTAACTCATATAGTTTGATTGTTTTGCATTTTACTTCTCTGTAGTTTTAATTTAAACAATAAATTTCTTTGTGATTTTTTATTTGATTATTAACTCACTGATAATAATTTGTTAAATTTATTAATAAAATTTCACTACAACTATGTTATTTTGTGATTGTAGGAGTTTTATTATATTTACACATAAAAGTTGACAATAGATGTCGTTCCAATACCTCTATATCAATATATGCAGTACACTAAAAATAACAATAACTGTAAAAAATATAATGTGGAATGCAGTTTAAATATACACTAAACTTCAATTTGAGAGATATATGACATATTTTTATATTTTTTTTGGAAAAAAAATTAACAACTACAAAAAATTACACTTTGGCCAATTTCTTTTGATAGATTTAATAGAATCTTAATCAAGGGGTAAATTACAAAAATTGAAAAATAGAGAGAGGGGTATCTGCGAATAATTTTATTTTAAATTTTAGTTGCAGTTTCATTAGAAATTTGTGATTTTTTAAGATTAAATATAGATTTGAAGATAATTATCTGCAAATAATTTTATTCGTGGCCCACTTTCAAGCAGCATTTGTTTTGGACTGAAAAATAGGGATTATATTTTACAAGTGTAATAATTAAGAGAGTAAATTTTTCTCAATAAAGTAACAAAGGTGCAAATGTTAAGAAAGTAGTATTTCAGGAATATTCTAATAATTAAAACTTGTATTTTTATTTGAGAAGTTTCATATTCTAATTTTATGAATAAAAAGTTTGAGATTTATGAGTATAAAGAAAGTAATATTCATTGTGTAATTTATAGTATAATCAGCTTTTTTATTTCTCAAAATTGAACAAAAAAAAAAGTTGAGAGAATAACGTGAATAGAGTAATGAAGAACCGTAGGTTATGGGGGCAACGAGGAGTAATAAGTGTTAAAGGAGTAATAAAAAATTATAACAAGTTAACATTCAATTATCTTTTGATAATTAAAAAAAATTCAAATAAAATAACAAGTCACCCATTGTTGAACTATTTTCAAGTTAACAAGTACTTTGTAACGAATTTAAGAAAGAACATCATTTGTGTTTTTGCCACTCATTAACTACATTGTGGAAAACGAAAATATAATTACATCATTCTCATTGGAATTAACACTCATTTGACATATTGTTCTCAAAAATACTAAGAATGTACACAAAAATATTAAGACAAAAAAAAAAAAAAAAACCTTCTTCACATCCAACTAAAATATTTTTATTAACATTAGTGATTTGTATCTCTAATAACTTGTTTACAATTATAAGTCATGTTTTATTTTTTCGGGGTAATTGTGAACGTTTTAGTTACACCTCTTAGCTTGAGGATTGAATAATAAAAGAGAACTCAGCGACCTGAGAACTGAGTGGTAGAAAGAGTAGCCTTTGAAGAGGAGGAAGCAGTAGAAGTGGACCGATCTTCGGGAACTTTTTCCACGGCCAAGTCATCAATAAAAGGTGGCCTAGTTGGGAGCGCATGCTCTTTAAGTGTACCCTTACTCTTGAGCAAAACGACCGCTTCGGACATAGTAGGCCTTAAAGTTGGTGATGATTGGGTGCACAGTAACGCAATCTCTATAATTCTCACCATTTCTTCCGCCTCATATTCATCTGGGTTCAAGCTCTCGTCCACCAATTCGAGGTGGGTGCCATTCTCATGCAGCTTCCATGCCTAGTGAATAAGATTAAGAAAAAAGATAATGTGAGACCGAAGTGGCAGCTAACATTGATTTTTGTTCTCTCCATACACAGCATAGTTCTTTTTCTCATAAATTTTCTTGCATCCCATTTAGTAATTTGAATATAGCAAGAAGTGCAATGTCCCATTAGGAAACGTATTGGCACCTCAATTCATAGAACCATTATTTGTCCGAAAAGATAGGCCACCACAATTGATGAGAGAGAAAAGGATGTCACAAGCTCTTTTTCTTTCTCATCTCAATCAACTTAAAAAAAAGAGTTTGTAGATCTTCTTACTTTAAGGAGTCTGTAGTTTTTTTTATTGAATCTTTTATTTATTTGAAAACTTTTTATTTAAATGAAGTGATTAATTAATTCTAAGTTATCTAAAACTTGTGAACCACAAACACCCTTACAAGAAGAGAATAAAAGATTAAAAATTTCTAATTTAACTCACAATACATTCGGGATACATCAAAATTTGTAACTCCCGTAGGATACATACCCGTTTGAGGAGGTACTCAGCACTAGGACGAACTATCATGTCAGTACTCTTTTTGCCGCTGATGATTTCAAGGACAACAATGCCATAGCTATAGGTATCAACCTTCTCTGACAGCTGTCCATGGACCGCATATTCTGGTGCTGTGTATCCCCTGAGTTATAGGCCGTTGATCATCAGGAATCGTTTCTCCAAGCACAATTTAAAAAAATTCAAAAGCAAGATATACTTTGCTGTTTAGGGTGTTTGGAAGCATAACTTACTGTTGAGATCCTAAGGTTTCATTATTCGGTTTTGATGATTACAAAACATTGAGAATTACTAATATGTTTATTTAAGCGTGCAGTTAAAGGTTTTTAATCAAACATACATAAATTGGAATGGAAGAAATGCAAGCACAAGATAACTACTGATATTGGTTCTATTCAGTTCAAGTATCATCCTATACAGTCAACTTTCAAAGGCTCGTTTGTTAAAATAGAGACGAATTAGATGACAAGCCATACATGGTTGGAAAGCTAGAGGAGTCTAGTTTCCAACGCCACTAGAATCGTGACAATTGGAGTTCTGTATAGCAAGTTGTGACTAAAAGAGTAATGAGGACTCAAGCTGTGATAACACAACGCATGGGTACATTTTCAAAGAATGTTGCGGATTGCTTAGGATAAATTACATGCCAAGCTATATGTCATTGGAAAGCATATTGAGTCTACTTTCAAATGGAATAATTTTCACATTGATTGGAGTTGTGTGGAAGAAGTTATGGGCAATAAGGTGGAACATGTGCAAGCTGTCAAGACATTCTATATAAGCCAACTTCTAGAAGCTGTAATGATCGGATGGAGCAAAATTTTGTGGCAAGATATATATGGATAGAAAGCTGATTGAGTCTAGTTTTCCAATAATGTAGAATCACATTAATTGGATATTCCTATAGAATGTTATCAGGCAAAAATGGAAGCTTGGGCAAGCTGTCAAGATACATTGGTTCAGTCTACTTTGAGAGATCCCTATGGACAGCTGGAGAAGAATCATGTGATTAAGCTTATATGGATGGAAAGATAATTCTGTCTAGTTTCTAAATTGACCAGAATCGCACAAATTGGATTTCTGTAGAAGGAGATATTGCCAAAATACTGAAGGATGTACAGCCTGTCCCGTCCAGCAGGATCAGTCAACTTCCAGAAGGCACCACGGCTAGCTGGAGTGGAATCAGACCATGATCTTTACATGGATGGAAAGCTCTGGATGTCTACTTTCAAACGCATGAATCAGAACGCAATTTGGAGCTATATACAGAGATATATGAATAATTTTCTAAAGAGCTGTCAAATCTGTCAAGGCATAATCATCTTTAAATACCACGATTTTTGGGGATTCATTGGCTGTAAAATCAGCCCTCATTAATGTCTTGCAGCAGCCCCTACACCCTCCTTCACCTATAAATAGGTGTCTCCACCAAGACTCCATTTATCCCTCTCCATTCCTCTCATTCTCTCTTAATCTCTCTTAAGTGTTCTTTGCATATGAGCTTTATTGTGTAAGTATTGAGTGCTAGAAAAAGAAAGAGAGGAGAGCAAGTTTTTTTTTGTAATCTTTGTAAGAGAGAGTGAAGCCATAAGTGAGGAGAGAAAGGGAGAAAGTGAGCTTTAGTGAGAAATCTGTTCTTTTTGTGTGAAAGCTTTGTGAATCTTTATAAGGTCGTGGACCTTCGTGTGACTGTGGTCAAGTGACCATCAAGTGATTGTGAGAAAGGTCAGGTGACCTTTGTGTGATTGAGAAAAAGAGCTTGTGTGCTCTTGGTCAGGTGACCAAAGTGTTGTAAGGGTTTAATCTTCACCCGCGAAGAAGATTGATACTGGATTGTGAAATTCCCAAGGGTGATCTTGGGGAGTGGATGTAGGCTTGGGATAAGCCGAACCACTATAAATCTCTTGTGTTGATCTCTCTATCCCTTTAACTCATTCATTATCATTGCTCATTAACACACACGTGGCACATATTGTTTATCTCGATTTCTTTCACAAACACACACGATTAAAATTAGTTATTCTTTTGTGTTTGTTTTTATCACTTGCACACGATTCACTTATCTCTCATATCATATTTTTATTTATTCAAGTTTATTTATTTTGCTATAAGTTTTTAAATTACCCAATTCACCCCCCTCTTGGTAATTTCGGGACCAACAATTGGTATCAGAGCTCGGTCTCTGAATTATCGGTTTTACCACCAAGAGTCGATCCATGACTTCCCTTCAACCCATGTGTCACCCCGAGGGTGCCAATCCTCTTAGACCTCCCATTTTCGATGGCACCAATTTCAGTTATTGGAAAAACAAAATGACCATGTATCTTCAAAGCTATGATCCTACTGTTTGGCCAGTCATTTCCCAAGGTCCTAGAAGAATTACAAAAACTGAAAATGGAGTCATTGTTGACAAACCCGAAAGTGAGTACACACCCGAAGAAGCCAAAATTCAGTACACAAATTCAAAAGCCAAATACTTGCTCTATTGTGCCCTGACTCCCGAGGAATATAGTCGTATCTCTTCGTGTCAATCAGCAAAAGAAATATGGGATACTCTTGTTGTGACGTATGAGGGCACCACTCGAGTTAAAGACAGTAAGGTTAATATTCTGATGCGTGAATATGAATTATTTGAAATGAGTAATGATGAAAATATTACTGACATGTATTCCAGATTTACTAAAATTGTTAATTCTTTGAGGAATCTTGGAAGAAACTTTGATAATGCAGAGCTGGTAAAAAAATTGTTAAGATCCCTTCCAGAGTCATGGGATACAAAAGCTGTTGCAATCTCGGAGTCAAAGGATCTAAATACCTTGCAGTTGAACGAGTTGGTGGGTTCACTACTCACCTACGAGATGACATGCAAAAAGAGAACTATGGAGAAAAAGAAAGGCGTCGCGTTCAAATCTTCCATCTCGACTAGAAGAGAAGTCGAGAATGATGATGAAGAGGACGATGACGATTGCTTATTCAATGAGCAAGACCAAGAAGAGTTCGTAATGCTTGCACGAAAGTTCTCAAAATTTTTGAGAAAGAAAAAACAATTTGGTCGAAAGCCACTCAAGCATTCGCCCGAACGTGATAGTCAAAAAAAGGAAATTGTTTGTTACGAATGTAACAAACCTGGACATATTGCAATTAATTGTCCAAGTAAGAAAAAGGGAAAGAAGAAGATGACCAAGAAAGCTTACAATGCTCCTTGGGACGATTCCAGCAACTCAGACGACGAGTCCTCTGATGAGGAAGCAAATTACATGTGCTTCATGGGAAAAGATAATGAGGTAAACTCTGACTGTGACTCGTACGATGATGATATGATGAATATGCTTGAATGTATGAATAAAGAAATGTTTAAACAAGCAGCCAAATTTAGTGATCTCAATGCTCGCTTCAAAGTAATGGAAACTGAGAATGAGATCCTAAAACGCGAAAATGAATCACTTAAAAATGAAAGTGAAGATTCGCAAAAAGCTCACCATATTGCTTTAAACAAGCTAAAGGAGGAAAATGTTCACCTTAAAAAAGAAAACGAAGACCTCCGAATTTCCCTTTTAAAGTTTGTTAAGGGAAAACGAAAGCTTGATTCATTGATTGGATATCAAAGGCCACTTAATGATAAAACCGGATTGGGTTTTAATCATTCATTTCACTCACATAAAATCCAAACGAAGGCTGCTAACACGAATGCACAAGCATCCACTTCTAAGAGCAACAATTATGCATTTATGTATGCTCATTCATCACGACACCATAATATGCCTCACTATTCGACTAGACAATCATCGTGGCATGATCATTCATCACGAAAAACACCAATTTACGATTCATCTAGTTTGTTTTCCCATAAATATAGGCCTCATATGTATAACTTCATTCAAGCATCTCATGAACATTCATTTTCTCAAGAGAAATATCATGTTAGATGTCATTATTGTGGAGATTATGGTCATATGGCATACTCATGCAATATTAGAAAAAGCATTCAAAGCATGAGATATTCCTTTGTGAGTGCAAAAGGCACTAAAACTAACACCAAAGGACCCAAATACATTTGGGTACCAAAAGCTCCTACTTAAATTGTTTTGTAGGTGGAGAAGAGTTGCGTCGTCATCCAACTAAAAAAAAAAAAAATTTGCAACTTGGATGACGTGACGAAATTGGGTGAAGTGGAACCATTGATCTTATGGTGATATAAATCAAATCAACGATACTTTCAATGAGCTAACTAAGAGAAGAAGAAAAAGAGTTTAATGAGAACAAGACAAAGGACGTCTACAATCAGTTGGCATTATGATTTTAACCAAGAAGCTTCACAAGATTTATCAGTTGGATCAAGATTCACTATTAAAAAATGAGACATATCTTACAAGGTTTGAAGTATTTAGTCTCACATTCATGGCATTCTCATTTATTTATTGGCTTCATATTCTTACTTGAAGATTGCAGTTATGATTCATTTTACCCCTAAAATCTCATGCATGTTCCATATTAGCTAGGGGGAGTAAATGTTTACTACATTAGTGCATATTTTGCAATAGAAAGGGGGAGCACGTCATTTTCATGAGAATATGATTTTTATGGGCATATATTATGAGACACTTTTTTATTGATCATTTCTATCTATTGTATTGTTTGCTTACATGTCATGTCTCATTCATATGAAATTAGAAGTGAACTCTTTGGCATGATTTTTGCTATTTGAGAAAAGAGATTTATATATATATGGATTTGATTCATCGACTATCATGTGTCATTACCATATATTGCAATTTTTTGTAGCATCGTTGCGTTATCCTCGCGAGATCAACATTTGAGTATATATGTTTTAGGTCACATGATATACTATCTCCGTGACTGTTTGATTGGTTCTTACATTCTCGAGATTACATTGTATGAGTCCCCTAAGGTTTCATTTAGACATTTTCCTCTAAGGAAATTACATCAATTATCGCATTGTAGGATTGAATTCTCTACATGCTCAAATTGATGTTACTTATTTTTTGAGATTCATTATGATCATATGCACTTGAGTCAAATTGCTTTTTTAATCTTTTTATCTATCTATGCGCCTATCTTGAGTGATGATATCATTTAGAATATATGTTTGCTTAGTTGAGCAAAAAGGGAGAACCTTTTGATATATTAAGGGGAAGAAGCATGGTACTCTTTTTTGTCTATAGACCCTTTTTGATTTCTGACAAAAAGGGGGAGAAATATATTGATGCATTGCTTTTTACATTTGACTATATTATTATTTGCATCAATGTTTTGTCATCATCAAAAAGGGGGAGAATGTTGAGATCCTAAGGTTTCATTATTCGGTTTTGATGATTACAAAACATTGAGAATTACTAATATGTTTATTTAAGCGTGCAGTTAAAGGTTTTTAATCAAACATACATAAATTGGAATGGAAGAAATGCAAGCACAAGATAACTACTGATATTGGTTCTATTCAGTTCAAGTATCATCCTATACAGTCAACTTTCAAAGGCTCGTTTGTTAAAATAGAGACGAATTAGATGACAAGCCATACATGGTTGGAAAGCTAGAGGAGTCTAGTTTCCAACGCCACTAGAATCGTGACAATTGGAGTTCTGTATAGCAAGTTGTGACTAAAAGAGTAATGAGGACTCAAGCTGTGATAACACAACGCATGGGTACATTTTCAAAGAATGTTGCGGATTGCTTAGGATAAATTACATGCCAAGCTATATGTCATTGGAAAGCATATTGAGTCTACTTTCAAATGGAATAATTTTCACATTGATTGGAGTTGTGTGGAAGAAGTTATGGGCAATAAGGTGGAACATGTGCAAGCTGTCAAGACATTCTATATAAGCCAACTTCTAGAAGCTGTAATGATCGGATGGAGCAAAATTTTGTGGCAAGATATATATGGATAGAAAGCTGATTGAGTCTAGTTTTCCAATAATGTAGAATCACATTAATTGGATATTCCTATAGAATGTTATCAGGCAAAAATGGAAGCTTGGGCAAGCTGTCAAGATACATTGGTTCAGTCTACTTTGAGAGATCACTATGGACAGCTGGAGAAGAATCATGTGATTAAGCTTATATGGATGGAAAGATAATTCTGTCTAGTTTCTAAATTGACCAGAATCGCACAAATTGGATTTCTGTAGAAGGAGATATTGCCAAAATACTGAAGGATGTACAGCCTGTCCCGTCCAGCAGGATCAGTCAACTTCCAGAAGGCACCACGGCTAGCTGGAGTGGAATCAGACCATGATCTTTACATGGATGGAAAGCTCTGGATGTCTACTTTCAAACGCATGAATCAGAACGCAATTTGGAGCTATATACAGAGATATATGAATAATTTTCTAAAGAGCTGTCAAATCTGTCAAGGCATAATCATCTTTAAATACCACGATTTTTGGGGATTCATTGGCTGTAAAATCAGCCCTCATTAATGTCTTGCAGCAGCCCCTACACCCTCCTTCACCTATAAATAGGTGTCTCCACCAAGACTCCATTTATCCCTCTCCATTCCTCTCATTCTCTCTTAATCTCTCTTAAGTGTTCTTTGCATATGAGCTTTATTGTGTAAGTATTGAGTGCTAGAAAAAGAAAGAGAGGAGAGCAAGTTTTTTTTTGTAATCTTTGTAAGAGAGAGTGAAGCCATAAGTGAGGAGAGAAAGGGAGAAAGTGAGCTTTAGTGAGAAATCTGTTCTTTTTGTGTGAAAGCTTTGTGAATCTTTATAAGGTCGTGGACCTTCGTGTGACTGTGGTCAAGTGACCATCAAGTGATTGTGAGAAAGGTCAGGTGACCTTTGTGTGATTGAGAAAAAGAGCTTGTGTGCTCTTGGTCAGGTGACCAAAGTGTTGTAAGGGTTTAATCTTCACCCGCGAAGAAGATTGATACTGGATTGTGAAATTCCCAAGGGTGATCTTGGGGAGTGGATGTAGGCTTGGGATAAGCCGAACCACTATAAATCTCTTGTGTTGATCTCTCTATCCCTTTAACTCATTCATTATCATTGCTCATTAACACACACGTGGCACATATTGTTTATCTCGATTTCTTTCACAAACACACACGATTAAAATTAGTTATTCTTTTGTGTTTGTTTTTATCACTTGCACACGATTCACTTATCTCTCATATCATATTTTTATTTATTCAAGTTTATTTATTTTGCTATAAGTTTTTAAATTACCCAATTCACCCCCCTCTTGGTAATTTCGGGACCAACAATTGGTATCAGAGCTCGGTCTCTGAATTATCGGTTTTACCACCAAGAGTCGATCCATGACTTCCCTTCAACCCATGTGTCACCCCGAGGGTGCCAATCCTCTTAGACCTCCCATTTTCGATGGCACCAATTTCAGTTATTGGAAAAACAAAATGACCATGTATCTTCAAAGCTATGATCCTACTGTTTGGCCAGTCATTTCCCAAGGTCCTAGAAGAATTACAAAAACTGAAAATGGAGTCATTGTTGACAAACCCGAAAGTGAGTACACACCCGAAGAAGCCAAAATTCAGTACACAAATTCAAAAGCCAAATACTTGCTCTATTGTGCCCTGACTCCCGAGGAATATAGTCGTATCTCTTCGTGTCAATCAGCAAAAGAAATATGGGATACTCTTGTTGTGACGTATGAGGGCACCACTCGAGTTAAAGACAGTAAGGTTAATGTTCTGATGCGTGAATATGAATTATTTGAAATGAGTAATGATGAAAATATTACTGACATGTATTCCAGATTTACTAAAATTGTTAATTCTTTGAGGAATCTTGGAAGAAACTTTGATAATGCAGAGCTGGTAAAAAAATTGTTAAGATCCCTTCCAGAGTCATGGGATACAAAAGCTGTTGCAATCTCGGAGTCAAAGGATCTAAATACCTTGCAGTTGAACGAGTTGGTGGGTTCACTACTCACCTACGAGATGACATGCAAAAAGAGAACTATGGAGAAAAAGAAAGGCGTCGCGTTCAAATCCTCCATCTCGACTAGAAGAGAAGTCGAGAATGATGATGAAGAGGACGATGACGATTGCTTATTCAATGAGCAAGACCAAGAAGAGTTCGTAATGCTTGCACGAAAGTTCTCAAAATTTTTGAGAAAGAAAAAACAATTTGGTCGAAAGCCACTCAAGCATTCGCCCGAACGTGATAGTCAAAAAAAGGAAATTGTTTGTTACGAATGTAACAAACCTGGACATATTGCAATTAATTGTCCAAGTAAGAAAAAGGGAAAGAAGAAGATGACCAAGAAAGCTTACAATGCTCCTTGGGACGATTCCAGCAACTCAGACGACGAGTCCTCTGATGAGGAAGCAAATTACATGTGCTTCATGGGAAAAGATAATGAGGTAAACTCTGACTGTGACTCGTACGATGATGATATGATGAATATGCTTGAATGTATGAATAAAGAAATGTTTAAACAAGCAGCCAAATTTAGTGATCTCAATGCTCGCTTCAAAGTAATGGAAACTGAGAATGAGATCCTAAAACGCGAAAATGAATCACTTAAAAATGAAAGTGAAGATTCGCAAAAAGCTCACCATATTGCTTTAAACAAGCTAAAGGAGGAAAATGTTCACCTTAAAAAAGAAAACGAAGACCTCCGAATTTCCCTTTTAAAGTTTGTTAAGGGAAAACGAAAGCTTGATTCATTGATTGGATATCAAAGGCCACTTAATGATAAAACCGGATTGGGTTTTAATCATTCATTTCACTCACATAAAATCCAAACGAAGGCTGCTAACACGAATGCACAAGCATCCACTTCTAAGAGCAACAATTATGCATTTATGTATGCTCATTCATCACGACACCATAATATGCCTCACTATTCGACTAGACAATCATCGTGGCATGATCATTCATCACGAAAAACACCAATTTACGATTCATCTAGTTTGTTTTCCCATAAATATAGGCCTCATATGTATAACTTCATTCAAGCATCTCATGAACATTCATTTTCTCAAGAGAAATATCATGTTAGATGTCATTATTGTGGAGATTATGGTCATATGGCATACTCATGCAATATTAGAAAAAGCATTCAAAGCATGAGATATTCCTTTGTGAGTGCAAAAGGCACTAAAACTAACACCAAAGGACCCAAATACATTTGGGTACCAAAAGCTCCTACTTAAATTGTTTTGTAGGTGGAGAAGAGTTGCGTCGTCATCCAACTAAAAAAAAAAAAAAAAAAAAAAAATTTGCAACTTGGATGACGTGACGAAATTGGGTGAAGTGGAACCATTGATCTTATGGTGATATAAATCAAATCAACGATACTTTCAATGAGCTAACTAAGAGAAGAAGAAAAAGAGTTTAATGAGAACAAGACAAAGGACGTCTACAATCAGTTGGCATTATGATTTTAACCAAGAAGCTTCACAAGATTTATCAGTTGGATCAAGATTCACTATTAAAAAATGAGACATATCTTACAAGGTTTGAAGTATTTAGTCTCACATTCATGGCATTCTCATTTATTTATTGGCTTCATATTCTTACTTGAAGATTGCAGTTATGATTCATTTTACCCCTAAAATCTCATGCATGTTCCATATTAGCTAGGGGGAGTAAATGTTTACTACATTAGTGCATATTTTGCAATAGAAAGGGGGAGCACGTCATTTTCATGAGAATATGATTTTTATGGGCATATATTATGAGACACTTTTTTATTGATCATTTCTATCTATTGTATTGTTTGCTTACATGTCATGTCTCATTCATATGAAATTAGAAGTGAACTCTTTGGCATGATTTTTGCTATTTGAGAAAAGAGATTTATATATATATGGATTTGATTCATCGACTATCATGTGTCATTACCATATATTGCAATTTTTTGTAGCATCGTTGCGTTATCCTCGCGAGATCAACATTTGAGTATATATGTTTTAGGTCACATGATATACTATCTCCGTGACTGTTTGATTGGTTCTTACATTCTCGAGATTATATTGTATGAGTCCCCTAAGGTTTCATTTAGACATTTTCCTCTAAGGAAATTACATCAATTATCGCATTGTAGGATTGAATTCTCTACATGCTCAAATTGATGTTACTTATTTTTTGAGATTCATTATGATCATATGCACTTGAGTCAAATTGCTTTTTTAATCTTTTTATCTATCTATGCGCCTATCTTGAGTGATGATATCATTTAGAATATATGTTTGCTTAGTTGAGCAAAAAGGGAGAACCTTTTGATATATTAAGGGGAAGAAGCATGGTACTCTTTTTTGTCTATAGACCCTTTTTGATTTCTGACAAAAAGGGGGAGAAATATATTGATGCATTGCTTTTTACATTTGACTATATTATTATTTGCATCAATGTTTTGTCATCATCAAAAAGGGGGAGAATGTTGAGATCCTAAGGTTTCATTATTCGGTTTTGATGATTACAAAACATTGAGAATTACTAATATGTTTATTTAAGCGTGCAGTTAAAGGTTTTTAATCAAACATACATAAATTGGAATGGAAGAAATGCAAGCACAAGATAACTACTGATATTGGTTCTATTCAGTTCAAGTATCATCCTATACAGTCAACTTTCAAAGGCTCGTTTGTTAAAATAGAGACGAATTAGATGACAAGCCATACATGGTTGGAAAGCTAGAGGAGTCTAGTTTCCAACGCCACTAGAATCGTGACAATTGGAGTTCTGTATAGCAAGTTGTGACTAAAAGAGTAATGAGGACTCAAGCTGTGATAACACAACGCATGGGTACATTTTCAAAGAATGTTGCGGATTGCTTAGGATAAATTACATGCCAAGCTATATGTCATTGGAAAGCATATTGAGTCTACTTTCAAATGGAATAATTTTCACATTGATTGGAGTTGTGTGGAAGAAGTTATGGGCAATAAGGTGGAACATGTGCAAGCTGTCAAGACATTCTATATAAGCCAACTTCTAGAAGCTGTAATGATCGGATGGAGCAAAATTTTGTGGCAAGATATATATGGATAGAAAGCTGATTGAGTCTAGTTTTCCAATAATGTAGAATCACATTAATTGGATATTCCTATAGAATGTTATCAGGCAAAAATGGAAGCTTGGGCAAGCTGTCAAGATACATTGGTTCAGTCTACTTTGAGAGATCACTATGGACAGCTGGAGAAGAATCATGTGATTAAGCTTATATGGATGGAAAGATAATTCTGTCTAGTTTCTAAATTGACCAGAATCGCACAAATTGGATTTCTGTAGAAGGAGATATTGCCAAAATACTGAAGGATGTACAGCCTGTCCCGTCCAGCAGGATCAGTCAACTTCCAGAAGGCACCACGGCTAGCTGGAGTGGAATCAGACCATGATCTTTACATGGATGGAAAGCTCTGGATGTCTACTTTCAAACGCATGAATCAGAACGCAATTTGGAGCTATATACAGAGATATATGAATAATTTTCTAAAGAGCTGTCAAATCTGTCAAGGCATAATCATCTTTAAATACCACGATTTTTGGGGATTCATTGGCTGTAAAATCAGCCCTCATTAATGTCTTGCAGCAGCCCCTACACCCTCCTTCACCTATAAATAGGTGTCTCCACCAAGACTCCATTTATCCCTCTCCATTCCTCTCATTCTCTCTTAATCTCTCTTAAGTGTTCTTTGCATATGAGCTTTATTGTGTAAGTATTGAGTGCTAGAAAAAGAAAGAGAGGAGAGCAAGTTTTTTTTTGTAATCTTTGTAAGAGAGAGTGAAGCCATAAGTGAGGAGAGAAAGGGAGAAAGTGAGCTTTAGTGAGAAATCTGTTCTTTTTGTGTGAAAGCTTTGTGAATCTTTATAAGGTCGTGGACCTTCGTGTGACTGTGGTCAAGTGACCATCAAGTGATTGTGAGAAAGGTCAGGTGACCTTTGTGTGATTGAGAAAAAGAGCTTGTGTGCTCTTGGTCAGGTGACCAAAGTGTTGTAAGGGTTTAATCTTCACCCGCGAAGAAGATTGATACTGGATTGTGAAATTCCCAAGGGTGATCTTGGGGAGTGGATGTAGGCTTGGGATAAGCCGAACCACTATAAATCTCTTGTGTTGATCTCTCTATCCCTTTAACTCATTCATTATCATTGCTCATTAACACACACGTGGCACATATTGTTTATCTCGATTTCTTTCACAAACACACACGATTAAAATTAGTTATTCTTTTGTGTTTGTTTTTATCACTTGCACACGATTCACTTATCTCTCATATCATATTTTTATTTATTCAAGTTTATTTATTTTGCTATAAGTTTTTAAATTACCCAATTCACCCCCCTCTTGGTAATTTCGGGACCAACACTTACAATGTCCCTGCAAATTTAGTGCTTAGATGACTCTGATTTTCAGGTAGAAGTCTTGCCAAACCAAAATCTGCTATTTTGGGTTGGAAATCGTCATCTAAAAGGATATTGCTTGATTTTATGTCTCGATGAATTATGCATACGTGGAACTGCTCATGTAGATAGGCAAGGCCTTGGGCTGTGCCAAAAATTATCTCATATCTCTGTTTCCAATTCAAGTGTCCTCTCTTTTGATGACCTGCTTTGCAAGAAAAATGCACCTGTTAGATTGCAAATCCATTTTATTATTGTACTTGATGATGCTTTAACTATGTCTCTGTAGAGAGCGAGTTTAGGTGTAAAGTAAGGGTTGAGTTGTAACTTTGAGGTCATAATCTCACAAGTTCGAATTATGAAAACAACTGTCAGCAAAAACAGGAGACCCCACAGCGTGGAAGGGTCATGTCCAAGAGGCTGTCGTTAGACCATTTTTTAATGTTTCAACTACGTGAACAATTAGTAAGATAAGAGAGGTAAAAACTTTATAAATACCAAATAAGAATCTATCGAGGCTGCTGTTTGCCATGTATTCATAGACAAGAAGCAACTCTGGTCCTTTGCTACAACAACCGAGCAAACGAACAAGATTCCGATGATGAACATTGCTTATAAGCGTTACTTCACTTGCAAAATCTTCCTTCGTCTTGCGGGATTGGCCTAAAGCTAGTTTCTTTACTGCAACTAATTTACCATTCTTCAGAGTACCCTGTTCATTGACAGAACAACAGTGAGTCCATTGGCCTGACAAAAATTTCTATTTCTCTCTTGAATTTGTAGACCGAAGACCGAGTAAAAATGTAAAGAAACTGTCATGATTTAACATTTTCATGACCTTTCATGTATTCTTCTTCTTCTTTTTTTCTTTTTAATGATGCAGTCTAGATAGAGTATCACATTTTTCTTTTCTACCTTTTATGGTACCTTGGCTATGAAGAAAAGCAAAACTGTCACAGAATAATATGCTCTCTCTCTCTCTCTTTTTTTTTCTTTTTTTAATGTCACATTTACCTTATATACATCACCAAAGCCTCCTTCTCCTAGTTTGTTTTCTTCTTTGAAATTGTTCGTTGCAGATTTCAAGTCCTTGTAACGGTAGTTCACAGGACCACGCAGCTCTGTGGCGCCAAGTATGTCACCTGGTACGCAGAAAAGGACTTCAGAAAGCTGAACCCAAGAAATGTCTTATGATTTATGCAGCGGCTGTTAAAACCTTAATATCTCAGTTGCAGTGTTCCTAGGATTAGCATTTTCCTCAAAATTGTGGGTATATTTACCATATTTCTTTGCACCACAAGGCAACCATTGGCACAATTTAAAAACTTGGTGTAAGGTTCAGAAATTTGTTGTATTTACCTCTAGGAGGCCTTTTCTGCTTTCTTGACAGTGTAAAAAACACAACCACTACAGCCAGAAGCAAAATAAAACCTACACCTCCAGCTACTCCTCCAATAATGGCCTTTCTAGTGCTTGAGCCTTGTACATAAACACCACACATGAAAATCAGTTGCTTATCGGAGGATATTAGTACTTTGGGAAATAGAAGGGATTGTAAGCAACATTCAGCAGACAAGACTTACGTGTCTTCAAGAAGGGCTGAAGATCAATAGTCTGGTTATCAGCAAAAAAGGGTTTATCAGAGTACCTCATGAAACAACCAGAATCGATCGCCCTGCCACCTCCATTTGGGGGACATCTCTGAAGGTTGACAAGAGCCACCTGCAGGCATGCTTGGCAACCGGACTCATCAATAGTTTCAACACATTGTGCAATACCATAAACCGTGCCATTATTGGCACCCCCCGCCACTTTGCTTATACTCGCAGCAAAGAAACCATTAATTCTCGGTGTTGCTACTCGAAGATCTGCTAAAAGCCCTACCACAGTTGGTTGAAAAGCAGTTTCCGGTGATGATGCGGTCCGATTGTCACAAAACGCAGTGTTGGCGTCTGTGGTGGTCTCTCCGTAAAAATTGTTCCTCTCATACCTTAACATAAGCAGGCAAATAAACACTAATGAATTGATTAGGTTATATAGATAGTTTTGTCTTTCTTTTGCCTTTACTAGAGGTCCAAGTAACTGCCTTTTCTTCAATAATTCTGATTACCATTTAAGAAATTTTTCTACTTTTTTGGACCAGAATATTTATGAAAATTTTGAAACTACTTGATTCTGCTTGTCTGTCAACTTGATGTCCCAGACTTCGAAAAGATTTTTTTTTTTTTCTTAATTTATTCTTTGGAAGATCCAACTATGTCTGTGTTGGACCTTATGTTCATCAGTATCGGTACCAATCCTAGATAAACGAGGAGGGTTACAGCGGTAAGCCTAAACTAGTCCAACCCTTTTGACATACATTGAAGATCCTGCCAACAAAGGTTGGTTCAGTTGGTAAGTCCTTCGACATCTGCTTGAAAAGTTTGAGGTTTAAATCTAAGGCTTGATCAAAATACAGTTAAAAGATAATCAAAGCAAAACATTGCGAGGCCAATGTTCTCCGTATGATTATCTGCTAGCACAGTGTTTGGATGAAGGGAATGAAAAATTGTGAAAGTGGTAATCCAATAGAAAAACTGGCAAGGCCAATCTTGGATGTACGACGAGAGTTTGACTAGTTTTAGACTCAGCCCCTGTAACCCTCTTCTTCTAATTTGTTTGGTGTATTTCTTTAGAGGCCAATGAAAAGAAACAACTAAGAAAACAGGATAAAAAGTTAATACAAGTACCTGAGGAAGCAGCCATCATAAACAACACGACCACCATTAGCAGCCGAGCAGTTTCGGATTCTTGCTGAAGCAGCGGTGAAACAAGCAATACAGTCAGCCGTGGACATGTAACCTCTGCATTGCAGCATGGTATATACGGGGTCAGAGCCAGTCAATTGCGGAGCAGTGGCAAAGTGGTTGCTGTTATTGGTCTGTAATTGTGTCCTCAATTCCCTGAAAGTTTCGTTCCGATTGGTATTGAAGTTTGACCAGCTGGTGACATTGTACCTGCTGCACCCTTCACCCAGAAGGTTGATTCCTGGGTCTGACGACACCATCTTCAACAGATAGCCATACCATGTTAATGTTACTGTTATTGTACAAAGCTGCAGATTCCAAATTTTGAAGTCCATATTCAATCCGGAGATCAATTCAACAGTGGAGTGGAGTGGCCATGAGGAAAGATAATTCTATGTATAGGGAATGGAACTGACACGACTTCAAGTCAATGTTTGGAAGGGTTGACTTGCCTATTTCTTTTTTTTTTTTTATCTGCTTGACTTGCTATTTTCGTTTATTTTGAGTTTCAATACGTAACTATAGCTTACTGGACGTGGAAAAGCGGTATATATATATATTGAATTTTCCTCGCTAAAAAACTTGATCTGCAATAAGTACGGTGTAATTTGCTGTAGACATGAATTTTTCATTGGATTTAAAAATACTGTTTGCTAGACATATCTGTTTTATTGTAAGATCATACTATCTTGTTTACAAAATCAAGTGTGTAACAATTAGGATTTAAATCATAATGCCAGCAACCCAAAAAAACAAAAAAAAAAAAAAAAGGAAATTCACTTCTTTGTTTTAGTTCAAAATTACGATCTGTGTCTACAGGTAGAAAGTGCACACACTTATTAATCACACCCAACGTTGGATAATGAGCATGCAGAATGAGCTTTTGTTAGTCACGGTGGAGTCACGTACAAGACATTGTGCATTAAAATTTAGTCATGTTTTAGTTTATTTCTTTTTTTATTATTTATTAAAAAATTTTGAGCCGTAAACTATATGATAAGTATATTTTTTTTAAATCTCATAAATTTTAATTCTTTTTTTTTAGGATTAGGAAGTCAAAATCATGAAATTAAATGCTTTAAGCATCTTGATCATTGAGATGTCTTTGAAGTTTGAGGGACATTTTATTGTATTTCTTGTATTTGATCTCAACAACATTTTTCATTTTGTTCTCACTCAACTTTTTCCTTCCCTCGCTAGTTTTACTGTACTCGGATATTTTAACTTGCGGGGGAGACGGCTTATCTGCTGCAAACGAGAAAACATCAAAAAAAAAAAAAAAAAAAAAAAAAAAGGGGTAGGATCTCATTTCCTTAGCCCAGTTGAGTAAATCACAAGTCCTAATTTTTTTGTGTCTCAATTATTATTTTGAATGTAACAAATTTAATAATTTTTATAATAAAATATTTATAAAAAAATAAAATTAATAATTTTTTAATAAAAATTAAAAAATTTTATTTTTTTATAAATAGTATTTATTTTATTTTATTCAAAATCCCGATTACAAACATAAAAAATTTTTCAATCAAATAAACCCACAGCTACGGCTAGTGTCCCCATCATTCGCAATCTTTCTTGGTCGTTGCCAGTTGTAGTTTTAATTGTACTACAGACGTGGGAAAGTTTTGGCCTTGCACGTAGACATCTTGACTTTGTTAGAGCGGGGTAATTTTTAACCTGCCGCGTAGACATCTTGATTTTCTTTAGAACATGGTGTTGACAGAATATGACTGCTAATTTAAAGCCTACCAAATTAAATATGACTGACAGAGTGAATATGACTCAACAACATTTTTAAAATTGGTCAAAAAAAAAAAAAAAACAACACTTTTAAAAGAATCTCTCTTTAAAAACCTTAATACCTTGTTTAGATTGGAAAAAAAATAGTGAAAAAAAATAATTAAAAATTTTTAGATTTATTTTTTATAATTTTTTAATAATTTTCTTATAAATCTAAATAATTAATTTTTTTCTCATAAATTACTATTTATTTTCTTATTCATAACTTTCTTATCATTTTTAACTTTTTATCAATCCAAATAACTTTATTTTTTTACTATTTTCTTCCTTACAACTTTCTAACAATTCAAACACACTATAAAACATCTCTCTTTTGCTGTGTTTGGTTTGATGGAAAATAAATAGAAAATCTAAAGTTAAAAAATATCATCATTACTGTATTATTTTCTCACAACTTTCTATCAATTCAAATAATAAATTTTTACCTTTTCTCTCAGAAATTACTATTTATTTTCTTTCTCACAAATTTCTTATCATTATTTTCTTACAACTCTCTATTAATACAAATAACTTTATTTTTTTACAATTTTCTTTTTCACAACTTTTTGTCAATCCAAACACAGTATTTGTTTTGCAAAAAATTATCTTTCTTTCACTGACAGGGTGGTGGCTGCCAATTCCTAGTCAGCCACTGATATCCTTCTTGTCTTTTTTTCCCTATTTTCCTTCTCTTCCTCGTCTCCTCTTGTCTATGAAGCACAGACACGGATACGGCGATATGGATACGGTATGACACAGACACAACGACATACTAATTTTAAAAATATTAGGACACGGACAAGATTTAGACACGGCTATATATATATATATATATATATATATATATAATTAAATTTATAAAATTTTTGTGTATCATATATATATTTTAAAACAATTTTATAATTTTTATTTACCCAAAATTATATTTATATAACTATTATAAGTTTTAGAAATTTTTTATTCAAATAATATATCGTAAGATTGTTTATTCTTTATTGTGAAGTACTAAAATAGAGATATTAGATTTTGTAATCAATTTAATTTTTCTGTTAAAATTAAAAACAAGTTGAAATTTAAGTGTCTCAAAAGTTATGAACAATTGACAATATTAAATTATAATTTTTAAGAATTTTTTTTATTTGTTAAAAATAATTATAAAAATATTCAGGTGTGTTCGTGACGTGTTGGGCACTTGTGCTTTCCATGTCCGACACAAATGTTCGAATTAAAAAAAAAAAATTTCGACAGACACTTCTAGCCGTGTCGGACACGTGTCCGCGTGTCCAGTGTGTCTGACACGCAGTACGTTCATTTTTTGAAATGTCCGTGCTTCATAGCCTCCTGTCATTCCTCTACTCTTTGTCCGCCCACCTTGTTACCTTCCTCTCTCTTCTTCCACCACCACTCCCATAGAGCCTTTTGCTTTGTTTCCGTCAAGATCTAGTTTAAATACTATCACTCGCGTCCTTCTAAGGCCCAGATCCATGCTTCGCGATGGCCTTTTACCATTTTTTACGCTTCCATTGGCAGCGCAACTACTAGTACCACTGTCTCTAGGGACAGATCCAATGAAGGATCAGGGGGGGCAACTGCCCCCCTGACTTTTTTTAAATTAGTATAAATTGATCGAAACATATAACAAATGGTGCTGTGTAGTCCAGTGGCAAGATTGCATTGCCCCCCCCCCCCCCCCTCATTTGTCCGTGGTTCGAATCTGGCCCTAAGCATTTTGATGCTATTTTTTGTTTTTTCTTTTCCAGGGCTTAACTAATGTTTTTTTTTTTTTTTCGGTTTGACTAACTTTGCCTTTTGTTTTGCCTTTCTTTATAAGTTTGATTGAGACTTTTCCTTTTTGTTTTTTGTTTTTTGTCTTTTGAAGGTTCAACTCCTCTTAAATTTTCTTTATTAAGACTTTTAAATGAACATTTTTTTTCATCTTCCCAATTGCAATGTTAACAAAAAAAAATTAATGAAGAAAAAAATTTCATTAATGTATTTCTATTTATTTTCAAAATTAATTGAATAATTTTTTTAAAATTTTTATATTCAGTTTTAGAAATATTTTATCTTATAATAAAACTAATTGTTATAAATGGACATTAATAATATATCTGAAAATACATTGTACATCTACACATATATTTATTTGTAAAATTGACTTTAATTTTATCGATTACAATAATTACAATAAAAAATACATTTTTTTGATAAATATTATAAATAATATATTATATAATCACACTAGAAATAAATGATTGAATAAATAATTATTTATATAAAAATATATTTGATTATAAATAAATAAATTTAAAAAATTAAAACTCACATATATAATTATAATATTTATTATTTAAAATAATTATACAATTCTTTAATTTTTCATTATATATATAAATATTATTACTATAGTTACTCATATATCATTTGCCCCCCTTGAAATTTTTTTCTGCATTCGTCGCTCCTTGACTGTCTCTATTGCTGGCTTCGCCATATTGGACGTCGATGATATCAACTCTGATTATATCTTCGTTGCTACAGCCGTCGTACCTGTTGCCGGCGCGACAGTCGGAGTTCGGCCCACTGCAGTTGAAGCTGGTACCTCCGGCGTCACTTACACTGATGTTGCCGCAATCGATGCAACCGCCACTGTCACTTAAGCGTCCGCCGTCGTTGCTCATGTCCCAGCCATCACCGGCCACCCTCTCGTCTCTGCTGTTGCCCTCCGTCACAACTGCCGCCGTTGGATTGTAACTGACAAATTTCGAGTCTGAAACAATTAGACTCGAAAATACAAAAATAAAATACAGATAAAAATTTAAAATAAAAGAAAATTTACGTGGGGTCGATCTCCGTAAATCCTCCGATTAGTGTTCCTTTTTTTTTTTACTCCGTCAAGGACTGCACGAGCTTGATCTTGACAGAAATAATTTTCACAGCTTTATCTTGAACTGGGTAGACTGAAACTGGATCTGATTCGAACGTTTAGACTACGGTTAAGAAACCCAGAGACCTGATCTGAACCGATCTGACTTAATTTCACTGATGGTCGAAGGGACTTGTTCTCGGATGAGCTGTCTGGACTTTACTGAGGGCCGTATGAGGCTTGATTCCAGTCGATTTTGTAATAATTTGACATTTTCAGATCTATATTCTCACAAATTCAGATCTAGAGCGATCCGAGAATATAAACCCAAAAATAACTTTAGAAATGGAAATAGCAAATTTTTTGGGGCTTACTCCTGAAATATCTCTAAAAAAAGAGTTATGAGAGTATACTATAGGGTAAAACACGTAAGAAAAGGAAAAATTTTCTTGAGAGATTTTCAAAATTTTCTTTTTCTCTCAAATTCTCTGTATTTTTCTGTTTACAGATTTGCTGAATATATTTTGAATTGGGGGTCGAGAGCCTATTTATAGGGCTCCTTTCAATGTGAAAATATTGTGTGAAAAGAAGAAAATTAAAGTCACCAACTGTGCACTTTTTTTTTTTCTTTTACAAATGACCTCACTTTAAGGGTTGGTAAAGAAGAACTTTACGGAAGTGATCCGGACCGAATCTTGAAGTCTAGGTTGAAACTTGAGATGTTTTGAGGAACATTGAACGTTTGAAGTCTTCTGACTCTGACTATGCCTGCTATTGTTGGATCACAATAGGAATTCGATACGATCTTGAAAAAGTTAGCAGCTCAGCCAATATAAAAATTGACATTCTGACTCCAGGTGCGATCGAGTTTCCACAGCTCGCAAAAATTTTTTTATATATTTTAAAGTTCCATAACTCTGGTGAGGATGATTCGGTACGCAAAGAACTTGAACCTTCCCATGAGGAAAGCCCAGCACTCCGGAACTTCAAGACCGGCCCACAGAGAGACTGACTGTAGTGATGATTCCCAAGTCTGCTCCGACGTAAGGAAAGTAGTTGGAACTTCCCTGTACGCCGCTGCATCTAAAGGAAGATTAGGATGATTGCAGTTTTTCATCCTTTTGTGGTAGATGTGAATTAAGGAGAGTAGTTGGAACTCCATGACACCAATGGCGTTGGAGACTGAGTTTCGAGGGTTTTTAGGAATCCCTCGAGGAGGACTACTTCTTCTTTTCTTAGCTCGTGCGCCTCCAACTTCTTAATCAAAGAACTTTCTGAGATAAGTGCAGAGACTAGTCATTTTCTTTTTGAGAAAAGGAAGAGCTGAGATGTGAGTACTACAACTTGGGCATGCAAGATATATATACAAACAATAAAGATTTTTTTTTTTGAAAAGTCAAAAAGAAAGTACGCAGAATCGAGTAGGGTCATCAACGTTTCTTTCCCGCATAAGAGACAAAAGAGGCAGCGGCTGATGCGCGTAACAAAAGTTGTTACCATGTATTACAGAAGTCGTTGCCGTGTGCTGCAGAAGTCGTTGCCGTGTGCTACAGAAGTCCTTGCACCTTATCTTGTGAGCCGTCTTGGCGGGGCCCGAGACGTAACTCCAATTCAAGCTCGGCCTCGTCTGGTGGGCCGATGATGTTGATGTCGCTGGAGTCTTCCGGCTGGTTGATGCTGCTGGAATATTCTGGGAAGAAAGGCAAAGTTTCACTAGAATGATTCCTTTCTGATAGAAAAGTCCCTCATGAACGTAAGTACTTAGGAGGGATGAACCTTTGACTGACTCGGTAAGACCACCAGGACCAGTACGCATGCTCTCACAGGCTACGACTTTGATCGTTATAGCCTGAAGAGACCATTGTAGTGGTAGAATTCGGACCTGCTTTATTTGAGGGCGAAGCTGTACCGCTGGGATTTACTATCGAAACGACAGACTGTACTTTGGAAAAAGCAGTTCTCAGTGTTAGTTTCTTCCTGTTTCTCCGATTCTGGAACCAATAAAACACATTTTTTCTTTCGATCGCCCCGAGCGGGCGCAATCGTAAGACAAGTTGGTAAATCTGAGATGTATTAGGAATAATACCTTCATTGTTGTGGAAGACTTCCTCCAAAATTTGCAGTTGTGCCATGGTTGGCTGCCACCTTGTGCGGGGTGACCTTTCTTTTCCCTTGTCTTGAGGTTCTGCAACTGGTTCCATCTTTCTTGTAGCAGATGAGCAAAGGTCTGGTATGTGGTTAAGATCAGTTGAGACTGAGGCTGGGTTTCAGACTTAAACCCTCCGTCGCTTTTATATTTTTGGGCCATTCACAGTTTATACTCATGCGGGCCAAGAGTTGGATTGGATTTTGAACTTGAGTTCTAGACTGTATCTAGAACTTGAAATTTTTGGGTTTTGGGCTTTGGATTAGATTTGGGTTTTTGGGTTTAGGTTTTATGTATGGGTTTCAAATTGGACTTGAATTTTTGGGCTTTCTTGATTTGGGCTTTTGGATTTGAGTAGTGTGTTTGAGCTTTTGGATTTGAGTAGAGTGTTGGGCTTCTGGACTTAGACTTTTTGCATTTGGGTCGAGTGTTTGAGTTTTGTATCTGGACTTAATTTTCAGGCTTTTGAGTTGGGCTTGAGTTTTCTGAATTAGGCTCAAGTGTTTGGGCTTGGATCTTCGGGTTTGGATTTTCACTTGGACTTTCAGATCGGGACTTCCGAACTTTTTATTTATTTTTTTTCTTTTTTTCTATTTTTTTCTATTTTTTTGATTTTTTTTCTTTTTTTTTTTGATTTTTTTAAACATATTTACATATAATACTGTTTTAGAAATTTACCATTAATCGGGCCAATTCGGACGCCTTCTTGGTTTGGCAACATGTAAGCGTTGTAAGTATAGGCCTCCTGCACTAAGTATGACCCGTCCCATTTGGAAGTAAGCTTGTCACCAGGCCGATACTTCCTGTTGATGGGCCGTCGTGTTGTAAGAACAAGGTTTTCAACTTGAAAAGATCGAGAGCGGACCCTGCGGTTGAACGTGTTGGTGAGCCGGGCTTGGTAACATTCGAGTTGCTGTTGTGCTTCGAGTCTCCTTTCATCAAGGGCTTCTAACTCATCCAAACGTAGGCAAGCATTCCCCTCCTGTGTGAGTCCTTCCAGAACAGCCATGCGCAGAGATGGAATCTGTGTTTCCAACGGGAGTATTGCTTCGACACCGTAGATAAGTGAGTATGGCGTCGCTTGTGTTGGAGTCTGGTAAGTTGTACGATACGTCCATAATGCCTCCAGAATTCTGTCATGCCAATCTCTTTTGGATTTAGAGACTACCTTCCGCAATAGGTTGCATAAGGTCTTGTTGAATGCTTCAGTCAAACCGTTAGCCAGGGCATTGTACATAGATGACTTGTATTGCTTGAACTTGAACTTCTCGCAGAGCTTGTCGATCAAGCTATTGCAGAACTGCTTGCCATTATCAGTGATGATGAATCGAGATACTTCATAGCGATAGATCAGTTGAGTCCGGATGAAATTGGCAACATATTCCTTCTTTACCTCTCTAAGTGGAATAGCTTCGACCCATTTTGAGAAGTAATCTGTTGCTGCGAGGATGTAAAGGTGACCCAGGGATGACTTTGGTAAGGGCCCCACCAAGTCAAGACCCCAAGTTCAAAGGGCCAAGACGAGACAGTTGGATGTAGTGGCTCTGGTGGTTGATGTATGTAATTCGCATGAAATTAACAAGTTTGACAGGTTTTAGCAAACTCAATTGAATCACGTACCATGGTTGGCCAGTAGTATCCCATCCTTCTAAATTGGAAGTGCAACTTATGCCCTGATTGATGTCCACCACAAACACCAGAATGTACTTCAGCGAGAGCTTGTTTTGCCTCTTCATTGCCTAGGCAGCGAAGTAAAACTCCATCAAAAGACCTTCGATACAGAGCATCCTTGAGATATATGAAGCAGAGAGCTCGTCGTTGAATTTCTGTCTTATGACGACGATCTTCGGGCAGCTTCCCGTGCTGTAGGTAGTTAATGATTGGTTGGCGCCAATCCTCGTCCTCCGCGAGACATACAAATATAGCGTTGGCTGCTGTAGTTTCTTCATCATCCTTCTGTGGCACTATCCATTTCTGGCATACGGCAACAACTGTAGTGTGGATTTCTGACTTTGCAAGAGAGGTGGCCAAGTTAGCCAACGCGTCTGCCTGAGTATTTTCTCGTCGAGGCACATGCTCCAAAGTGATACTTTCAAATTCATCCATTAGCTGTCGAGCACGTTAATGGTAAGGCGCAAGGTCCTCTTTCTTCACATCATACAACCCTGTAAGTTGGTTGATGACGAGCTGGGAATCTCCATGGACTTCTATAGTTGGAATTTTCATATCGACAGTCATTTGAAGACCAATGATTAAAGCCCGGTATTCAGCAATATTATTTGAACATAACTCACCGAGAATGATAGCATATGGTAGTATTTGTCGTTGAGGAGTGACAAACACTATGCCGGCACTAGCACCATTACGTCTTGCTGCACCAACAAAGAACATCGTCCATGGTGGCAGTGTTTCAATGTAAAAGACCTCTTCATCTGGAAGATCATCTGTGAACTCCCAATCCGACGGGACAGGGTGATCAGCTAGGAAATCTGCTAGGGCTTGTCCTTTTACTGCTTTTTGAGGCACGTAGACAATGTCGTAACTCTGTAAGATTACTGCCCACTTGGCAAGTCGTCCTGACAAGATTAGTCTAGATAAGATATATTTGATAGGATCAGCTCTGGCAATGAGACGTACCGTGTGAGCTTGCATGTAGTGCCTCAGCTTATCAATGGTAAAGAATAGTGCTAGACATGTCTTTTCAATGGGCGAATAGCTCAGCTCCGGACCGTTTAGTGTTATACTCAAATAATATAGGGCAACTTCCTTTCCCTACTCGTTTTCCTGTGCAAGCAGAGCTCCCAAAGATCTTTCTTGCGCTGCAACGTAGAGAATCAACGACTTTCCTTGAATTGGAGCACCTAGGATTGGTAGATTGGAAAGGTACTTTTTTATGCTCTCGAAGGCTTTGCTGCAAGTTTCGTCCCACTCGAAGTTGACATCCTTTTTCATCAACCGATGGAAAGGTTGACATCTCCCAGCTAAATTGGAGATGAAACGGCAAACGTAAGCCAGCTTCTCTTGTAGACTTAGCAGTTCGTGCAGGTTTTTAGGTTCAGACATATTTTGAATTGCCTCAACCTTTAACTGATCAACTTTGATTCCATGATGGCGCACCACGAAGCCAAGAAACTTTCCTGAGGTGACACCGAATGCACACTTGAGAGGGTTCATTTTAAGCTGATGCCTTTTGGGATGCGGAATGCTGTCAACTCCTTATCTTCTGGTGCCATTCTAATTTGGTTATAGTCTGAAGAACCATCCATGAAGGACAATGTTTCGTGACCCGTTGTTGCATTGACAGGACTATGTTAGCAATCCACGTTGCGTAGGTGACCTCTCGGATGAAGCCAGCATTGATCAGCTTGTTAACCTCCTCCTCGATTTGTGGAATGAGTTTCGAGCGGAACCGCCGTTGTGGCTGCTTGACAAAACGAACACCTTTCTTTACTGCTAGACGATGCACCGCAATTTTCGGATCAAAGTCCAGACATTTCTTTCTAACTCCATGCGAACACGTCCCTATATTGACTTCATACTTGAACATATTTTTGCTCTTCTTCTGCAGTAAGTAAAGTACTTACAAATGTAGGTCGGGGATCTTCCGAAGAGTCAAGATTGACCTCCTTGAGTGACATGTAATGTAGAGATCTTGACTTCATCTTTTCTGTTTGATTGGACGAGCTTGTCTTTGAAGCACTTATGACTCGGGTTGGGTGTGTCCTTCCTCCTATTTAGGATTAATATAATAAAAAAAAAAGGAAAAGGGGCTAACCTTCTGGACATCGTGACTTCGACACATAGCGTAGGAGTGGGATGGTGCTTGCAGATGGAGCCTCCTACAGGCGAAGTTTGACTGGCTGTGGCTGCTTCTCACCTGTTAGGGTCTGCATTGTTGTATTGTCACATTTTATACTCGTGCGGGGCAGGAGTGTTGAATTGTGGTGTCGCCTTTTATACTCGTGCGAAGCAGGAGTACTTTGTTGTGGAGCTGTTCGCCTTTTATACTCGTTCGAGTCAGGAGTGTTGAACTGTGATGTTGTCTTTTATATTCGTGCGAGGCAGGAGTGCTGAACTATGGTGGATTGATTATCGTCTTTTATACTCGTGCGAGGTAAGAGTGTTTTGTTGAACAGGTGAGCTGTTGAGCCGGAGAGTTGGTGAGCTGTTTGTTGAGTTGTTGAGCTGGTAAGCTGCTGAGCTGTTGAGTTGTTGAGTTGCTTGGTGAGCTGTTGAGTTGTTGAGTTGCTTGGTGAGCTGTTGAGCTGGTAAGCTGCTTGGTGAGCTGTTGAGCTGAACTTTGATTCAAGGTTTAAGTTTTACCCTCGAATCTGGATTTAAACTTTGAGTTAGAATTTGGATTTGGGCTTTAAGGCGAGGTTTAGCCGAGTTTATGTTTGACTTTGAATTTTGCTGACTTTTGAGTCGAGATTTAAGATTTGCCCCCGAATCTAAATTTGAATTTTGATAAAGAGTTCTGACAATGCACAAGAGCTTCAGATGTTTTTTTTTTCTTTTTTTGGCTTTTTTTGTGCTTTTTTTTTTTTGCTTTTTTTTTGCACTTCTTTTTCTAATCTTTTTCTTTTTTTTTGAATTTTTTGGCCTTTTTTTTTGAATTTTTATTTTTTTTTCTTATTTTGCATTTTTTTGAGAATTTTTTTCTTTTTTTTAATTTTTTTAACATAACAGTAGTTTCAAAATTTACCTGCTTTATTGAGTCAGGTCAAAATGCATTTCTGACTTGATAACATGGAAGCATTTTTTCGAACTAGACATGGCTCATCCCACTTGAAAGTGAGCTTGTAACTGAGTCGATACTCTCGTCCTTCTGTTGGTCTGATTGGTTAAAACTGTGCCCCCAATTCAAGATGATTGAGGACGATCTTTGCAGTTGACTGCATCAGCGGATTGGGTTTGGCGAAGCCTTTTGTTGACGTCGCCCATTTGCTGACTTAATTCCTTCATATTTTCAATCAAATGTGCATATCCGCTAATCAGCTGTGAATATCCGCGGTTTAAATCTGCAAACACTTTTTTCTATTCTAGAGGTATTGGTCAACCTAACGTCAGCATTGGTAGATGGTTCTCCATGGAAAACTGTTGTAGAGGGCCCGTCTGATCTTTGTTGACTTGTTTCAGCAGAACGCGTTAGATTCTGCTGTTGAGCAGAATTTGATGCTTTATAGAAGACTGGAGTCGAGGGATCTTCCTCTTCCTCTGTGTTCGTTTGTGCAGAATTAGTTGGATTCTGCTGTTATTGAGAAGGCCTCATTGCGTTGCCCCCGGCTTCGATCGGGGTGTGTGATCGATTCCTCCATGCAGCAAGAGGGTCGGGGGGGAGATCTTGTTGCTGTACAAACTAGAGATCTTCCATCCGAATTGTGTTGGTGGTAAGGAATCGTGTCCTTGCGCGAGTTTGTAGGCCTGTATACACGGGTAGGGTAGTTGATGCATGCAATAGAGCAGTTGCCTCATTTTTAGTGTCATTTGATGTGCTGGACACTTATTAAAATTTTTTTTTTACTTTTTTTACCTTTTTTGTCTTTTTCTCTATTTTGTCTTTTCCCTTTTTCTTTTTTCTTTCGGTTCTCTTTTTTTTCCTTTTTTTTTCTTTTTTCTTTTTCGCTGCTTCTTTTTTTCCTTTTTTTTGTTTTTTTTTAAGAAATAAAAGATGGGAGGTGAATAGGTCACACCGAGCGTGCTAAAAATTTGTAACGGGTAAATTTCGAATCTGAAACAATTAGACTCGAAAATACAAAAATAAATTACAAATAAAAATTTAAAATAAAAGAAAATTTACGTGGGGTCGATCTTCGTAGATCTTTTGATTAGTGTTTACTCCGTCAAGGACTGCATGAGCTTGATCTTGACAGAAATAATTTCCACAGCTTTATCTTGAACTGGGTAGACTGAACCTGGATCTAGTTCGGACGTTTAGACTACAGTTAAGAAACGCAGAGACTTGATCTGAACCGATCTGACTTAATTTCATTGAGGGTCGAAGGGACTTGTTCTCGGATGAGCAGTCTGGACTTTGCTGAGGGTCGTATGAGACTTGATCCTAGCCAATTTTGTAATAATTTGATATTTTCAGATATATATTCTCACAAATTCAGATCTAGAGCGATCAAAAAATATAAATCCAAAAATAATTTTAGAAATTGAAACAGCAAATTTTTTGGGACTTACCCCTGAAATATCTCTTAAAAAGGAGTTATGAGAGTATACTGCAAGGTAAAACACGTAAGAAAATGAGAAATTTTCTTGAAAGATTTTCAAAATTTTCTTTTTCTCTCAAATTTTCTATACTTTTTTATTTACAAATTTACTGAATATGTTTTGAACTAGAGGGGTAAGGGCCTATTTATAGAGCTCTTTTGAATGTGAAAATATTATGTGAAAGAAGGAAAATTAAAGCCACCAACTGTGCAGTTGGTGGCTATTGGCCACTATGGTCGGCAATTGTCATCAACAGTGGTCAACTTTTTTTTTTATTTCTTTCTTTTACATGAATCTAGCCTATATGGCTTCTATTGTTGCCGTTGGATCTGGCCTATAAAGCTTCTACTGCCATTGGATCTGGCCTATATGGATCTAGGTGATATGTGTTGTATTTAAATATTTGTATGTAAGTAATCTAGTGTCCTTGGGAATCGTTGTTAGGTGTACCTAACAGATTTCTGTTATAGGTTCGCCGAGGTGCCGTAGTTAATGCCATTGACAATTTTGTTCGAATGAATTAGATTTACTTACCACCTCAAGATTAGATAGATTTAGTCTTAATTCAGTAGGTATTCTCACTATAAGATTTACTGTAAACAGACTCTGTGTCCTATTTGTGTTGTTGACCACTTGATTTGTAGCCTATTAGAGTCGATTTGACTCTCTTGCTTTATCCAAGTTTATTCAATATCTTCACGTCAACTCTATGTAAGGTTCTATGTAAGGTTCTGATAAGTATTAATGCAACGAATTCTTTTGTATCAAAAAAAAAACAACAATTTTCTTTTGTATCAAAAAAACAACATTTTTCTTCTTTTTTCTTCCCTCGCTAGCTTTACTGTACTTGGATATTTTGACTTCACTACTGTCGATGGTTTTGTTTTGCTGCTTATGTCTAGAGTAACAGGCGCAGGTGACATGGCTTAACAGCTGCACACGAGAAAACATCAAAAAAATGGGTGGAGCTCATTTCCTTGGCCCAGTTCAGTAAAAAAAAGGAATTTTATTGTTTTTATTAATTCATATTTAAGATCTTTGTCTACCAGATAAAAAGTGCACACACTTATTAATCACACTCATCGCCAGATAATGAACGTACAGTATGATGTCTACCAGATAAAAAGTGCACACACTTATTAATCACACCCATCATTAGATAATGAACATACAATATGAACTTTTGTTAATGATGGGGGAGTCGGGTACAATATATTGTGCATTAAAATATAGTCATATTTTATTGTATTATTTTTTTTTATATTTATTAAAAATTTATTAAGTCGTAAATTATACGATAAAAATATATTTTTTTATTCTTATAAATTTTACTTCTTTTTTATAGGATTAAGAACTCAAAATCATGAAACTAAATGTTTTAAATACCTTAATCATTGAGATGCCTTTGAAATTTGAGGGACATTTTATTGTATTTCTTATATTTGATCTCAACAACATTTTTCATTTTGTTCTCACTCAACCTTTTTCTTCCCTCGCTAGTTTTACTGTACTCAGATATTTTGACTACACTATTGTTCATGGTTTTGTTTTGTTGCTTATGTCTAGAATAAGAGGTGCAGGTGAGATGGCTTACCTGCTGCACACGAGAAAAACATTCAGATATATATATTTTAAGTTTTAAATTTTTATATTTTTTTTTACATATCAATCTTAAACCTTGTTAAAATTTGATTTAAGTTTTAAATCTTTTAATTCTCTATCAAATTAATCTATCTGTTGATAGAAAGTGATTAATCTATTAAAAAATAATTTTAAACTTATAAAAAATTATTTGAAGAATGTTAAATACATAACTTGAATATTTTTTTAATTAAAAAATATTCATATTACCTATTTAATTCGTATATTTATTGATTAAAAAATATTTAATATGCATATTTTGTTTATGAAAAAAAATATTTAATTCGTATATTGGACCTTTTTTAATAATTTTCATTAATTTAAACTCATTTATTAATCACTTTTTGAGAACAAAAGGACTGATTTGTTAAGAAATCGAAAAGTTTAAAATTCAAATAAAATATTAAAAAAATTTAAAACTTATATATAAAAAAGTATAAAGATTTCACACCAAAAAATTATATATTCCAAAAAACATAAAAAAAAGGGTGGAGCTCATTTCCTTAGCCCAATTCAGTAAATCACCTAAGTCCTAATTTTTTGTGTCACGATTATTATCTTGAATGTAATAAAATTAATGATTTTTATAATAAAATTAATAATTTTTTCAACAAAAATTAAAAAATATTTTTTTTATAAATATTATTTATTTTATTACAAAAATTATTTATTTTATTTTATTCGAGATATCAATCAAATACGTAAAGATTTTCTCGATCAAATAAACCCAAAACTACAGCCAGTGTTCCCATTATTCGCAGTCTTTCTTGGTTATTGCCAGTTGTAGCTTTAGTTGTACTACAGACGTGGGAAAATTTTAGCCTTCCACGTCGACATCTTGACTTTGTTTAGAACAAGACGTTGACTGAGAATGACTGCCAGTTTAAAGTCTACCAAATTGAAGAATCTCTTCGATTAGTAGGAAACTAGATTAATTATTTGGCCACTAAGTGTTGTCTTCAAGTTTACGCTGTGATTGATAAAAAATGATGGAGAATTACGTGGTCGGCGTTCAGTTTGTGATAATTGCTTATATAGTTAGGGGTGTAAAAAAGAAAAAAAAAGACAAAAATTAGGGTTAACTCACTAAATTGGATGTAAACGAATGATCGAAATTTTAGCTAATTGAATTAGATTCTATAGTTGTTTATCTAGATCGATGCAAAGTAATTTTTTGGTTCAATTACATTTTTAAGCTTTTCAAAATTATAATGGATTAAATACATTTAACTCTTATAGTTTAGTTGTTTTTTATTTTACCTCTCTGGGATTTTAATTTAAACAATAAATTTCTTTATAATTTTAAATTTTAACTATTAACTCTACGGCTGTAATTTATTAATAAAATTTGACTATAACTATGTTATTTTGTGACTGTAGGAATTTTATTATATTTACACGTAAAATTTGACCAAAGATATCGTCTCAATACCTCTATATCAGTATATGCAGTACACTACAAATAACAAAAGCTGTAAAAGATATAATATGAAATGCAGCTTAAGTATACACTAAAATTTACTTTGAGAGATATATGACATATTTTTATATTTTTTGTGGAGAAAAAAATGAACAACTATAAAAAATTACACTTTGGCCAATTTCTTTTAATAGATTTCATAGAATCTTGATCAAAGGAGTAAATTAAAAAATTGAAAAATAGGGAGAGGGCTAACTGCAAATAATTTTATTTTAAATTTTAGTTGCAGTATCATTAGAAATTTGTGATGTTTTAAGATTAAATATAGACTTGAAGATAATTATCTTTTGCAGAAAGGGAGAGGGGTATCTGCTAATAATTTTATTCGAGGCACACTTTCAAGCAGCATTTGTTTTGGAGTGAAAAATAGGGATTATATTTTACAAGTGTAATAATTAAGAGAGTAAAATTTTCTTAATAAAGGAAAAAAATTGCAAATGTTAAGAGAGTAGTATTTGAGGGATATTTTAGTAATTAAAATTTATATCTCTAATTTAGAAGTCACATATTCTAATTTTAAGAATAAAGAGTGTGAGATTTATAAGTATAAAAAAAATAATATCTATTATGTAAGTCATATTATAATGAACTTTTTTATTTCTCCAAATTAAACAAAAAAAAGTTAAGAGAATAACGTGAATGAAGTAAAGAAGTTATGGGGGTAACAAGGAGAATGGAAGGTAAGTGTTAAAGGAGTAATCAAAAATTATAAAAAGTTAGTATTCAAATATTTTTTTATAATTAAAAAAAATTCAAATAATACTACAAGTCACTCATTGTTGAACTATTTTCAAGTTAACATGTATTTTGTAAGGAGTTTGAGCAAGAACATGATTTGTGTTTTTTCCACTTATTAACTACATTATGGAAAACGAAAATGCAATTACATCATTCTCATTCGAATTAACACTCATATGACATATTGTTCTCAAAAATACTAAGAATGTACACAAAAATATTAAGACAAAAACACAAATCATCATCACATTCAACTAAAATATTTTTATTAACTCGGGTGACTCTTATCTCTGATAACTTGTTTACAATTATAAGTTGTGTTTTATTTTTTTAATTAACTATAACTAAAATTTGAACTCTAAATCCAATCTTATAAGTCTTTTTTGATGCGGTACTTGTGAAGGTTTTATTTCCACCTCTTGGTCTGAGAATTGAATGATAAAAGAGCACTCAGCGACCTGAGATCTGAGTGATCGAAACACTAGCCTTTGAAGAGGAGGAAGCAGTGGAAGTGGACCGGTCTTCGGGGACCCTTTCCACGGCTAAGTCATCAATAAAAGGTGGCCTAGTTGGGGGCGCGTGCTCTTCAAGTGTACCCTTGCTCTTGAGTAAAACGACTACTTCGGACATAGTGGGCCTTAAAGTTGGTGATGATTGGGTGCACAGTAACGCAATCTCTATAATTCTCACCATTTCTTCCGCCTCATATTCATCTGGGTTCAAGCTCTCGTCCACCAATTCGAGGTGGGTGCCATTCTCATGCAGCTTCCATGCCTAGTGAATAAGATTAAGAAAAAAGATAATGTGAGACCGAAGTGGCAGCTAACATTGATTTTTGTTCTCTCCATACACAGCATAGTTCTTTTTCTCATAAATTTTCTTGCATCCCATTTAGTAATTTGAATATAGCAAGAAGTGCAATGTCCCATTAGGAAACGTATTGGCACCTCAATTCATAAAACCATTATTTGTCCGAAAAAGATAGGCCACCACAATTGATGAGAGAGAAAAGGATGTCACAAGCTCTTTTTCTTTTCCATTTCAATCAACTTAAAAAAAAAGAATTCGTAGATCTTCTTATTTTAGTGAGTCTGTAATTTTTTATTGAATCTTTTATTTATTTTAAAACTTTCTATTTAAAATAAAATGATTAATTAATTCTAAGTTATCTAAAACTTGTGAACCACAAACACTCTTACAAGAAGAGAATAAAAAATTAAAAATTTTTAATTTAACTCATAATATATCTGGAATACATCAAAAATTTGTAACTTATGTATGATACATACCCGTTTGAGGAGGTACTCAGCATTAGGACGAACTATCATGTCAGTACTCTTTTTGCCGCTGATGATTTCAAGGACAACAATGCCATAACTATAGGTATCAACCTTCTCTGACAGCTGTCCATGAACGGCATATTCTGGTGCTGTGTATCCCCTGAGTTATAGGCCGATGATCGTTAGAAATCGTTTCTCCGAACACAATTTAAAAAAAATTCAAAAGCAGGATATACTTTGCTGTTTAGGGTGTTTGGAAGCATAACTTACAATGTCCCTGCAAATTTAGTGCTTAGATGACTCTGATTTTCAGGTAGAAGTCTTGCCAAACCAAAATCTGCTATTTTGGGTTGGAAATCGTCATCTAAAAGGATATTGCTTGATTTTATGTCTCGATGAATTATGCATACGTGGAACTGCTCATGTAGATAGGCAAGACCCTGAGCTGTCCCAAGAATTATGTCATATCTCTGTTTCCAATTCAAGTGTCCTCTCTTTTGATGACCTGCTTTGCAAGGAAAATGCACCAGTTAAATCAAAACCAATTTGTTATTGTACTTGATGCTCTAAATGTGTCTCTTTATTTGAAAGTAATAAGTAAAATCAACAGAAAATATATGTAAATAAAAATAAATAAAAGATATAAAATAATATTTGATGCATATAAAGTATTATCTCTAAATATCGTTTCTGCCCTTATTTTCAAATCGAGACAGTATAACAGGTTGCAGTGGTTGTCCTCTTAGGATATAATAGACCTTTCAATTAATGTACATTTCAAATAGTGAGGTGACAAAAATAACTTTAATCTTGATCAACTCAGTAAATTTCAGTAAAAAAAGTGTGTGCAAGAATAATATGTAAAAATAGATGTCTCTTAGAGAAGAAGAAGATAGTCTTTTATATTGGTTCTGTCTTTATGGTTCATAAAAATGAATTATGGCCATAAAAATGAATAAAACATGGGTCTGTATCAGACCTGAAATTAAGTTGCGCGAGATTTCTTATGAATATTTTATTTTATGAAATACAAGAAACATATTAGTTTATAAATAACTAACACTTAACATTTCTTTTCCATATAAGATACTAATCTCTTTATATATTCTCTTGTTAAATGGTAATTAATTTTTATTTTTCATCTGAAATTCAAACTTTTTAAAATACTCACTTATTTTCAACATTATTTAAAGAGCAAATTTAAATGAAAAATAAGAATTATTAAGTTGTAACTTTGAAGTCATAATTTTACATGTTTAAGTTATAAAAATAACCCTCAGCAAAAACAAGAGACCCCACAACATGAAAGGATCGCGTCCAAGAGGCTCTCGTTAGACCATTTCTGTACGTTTCAACTACATGAACAATTAGTAAAAACTACATGAACAATTAGTAAGATAAGAGAGGTGAAAACTTTATAAATACCAAATAAGAATCTATCGAGGCTGCTGTTTGCCATGTACTCATAGACAAGAAGCAACTCTGGTCCTTTGCTACAACAACCGAGCATACGAACAAGATTCCGATGATGAACATTGCTTATAAGCGTTACTTCACTTGCAAAATCTTCCTTCGTCCTGCTGGATTGACCTAGAGCTAGTTTCTTTACTGCAACTAATTTACCATTCTTCAGAGTACCCTGTTCATTGACAGAACAACAATGAGTCCATTGGCCTGACAAAAATTTCTATTTCTCTCTTGAATTTGTCGACCGAAGACCAAGTAAAAATGTAAAGAAACTGCCATGATTTAACATTTTCATGACCTTTCACGTCTTCTTCTTCTTTTTTTTCTTTTTAATGATGCAGTCTAGATAAAGTATCACATTTTTCTTTTCTACCTTTTATGGTACCTTGGCTATGAAGAAAGGCAAAACTGTCACAGAATTATATGCTCTCTCTCTCTCTCTCTCTTTAATTTTTTTTATGTCACATTTACCTTATATACATCACCAAAGCCTCCTTCTCCTAGTTTGTTTTCTTCTTTGAAATTTTTCGTTGCAGATTTCAAGTCCTTGTAACGGTAATTCACAGGACCACGCAGCTCCGTGGCGCCAAGTATGTCACCTGTTACGCAGAAAAGGATTTCAGAAAGCTGAAACCAAGAAATGATTTATGCAGTGGCTGTTAAAACCTTAATATCTCAGTTGCAGCGTTCCCAGGATTAGCGTTTTCCTCATAATTGTGGGTATATTTACCAGATTTCTTTGCAGAACAAGGCAAGGTTCAGAAATTTGTTGTATTTACCTCTAGGAGGCCTTTTCCGCTTTCTTGACAGTGTAAAAAATACAACCACTGCAGCCAGAAGCAAAATAAAACCTACACCTCCAGCTACTCCTCCAATAATGGCTTTTCTAGTGCTTGATCCTTGTACACAAACACAACACATGAAAATCAATTGCTCATCGGAGGATATTAGTATTTTGGAAAATAGAAGGAATTGTGAGCAACATTCAGCAGACAAGACCTACCTGTCTTCAAGAAGGGCTGAAGATCAATAGTCTGGTTATCAGCAAAAAAGGGTTTATCAGAGTACCTCATGAAACAACCAGAATCGACCGCCCTGCCACCTCCATTTGGGGGACATCTCTGAAGGTTGACATAAGCCACTTGCAGGCATGCTTGGCAACCAAACTCATCAATAGTTTCAACACATTGTGCAATACCATAAACCGTGCCATTATTGGCACCCCCCGCCACTTTGCTTATACTCGCAGCAAAGAAACCATTAATTCTCGGTGTTGCTACTCGAAGATCTGCTAAAAGCCCTACCACAGTTGGTTGAAAAGCAGTTTCCGGTGATGATGCGGTCCGATTGTCACAAGACGCAGTGTTGGCGTCTGTGGTGGTCTCTCCGTAAAAATTGTTCCTCTCATACCTTAACATAAGCATGCAAATAAACACTAATGAATTGATTAGGTTATATACATAGTTTTTTCTTTCTTTTGCCTTTACTAGAGGTCCAAGTAACTGCCTTTTCTTCAATAATTCTGATTACCATTTAAGAAATTTTTCTACTTTTTTGGACCAGAATATTTATGAAAATTTCGAAACTACTTGATTCTGCTTGTCTGTCAACTTGATGTCCCAGACTTCGAAAAGATTTTTTTTTTTTCTTAATTTATTCATTGGAAGATCCAACTATGTCTGTGTTGGACCTTATGTTCATCAGTATTGGTACCAATCCTAGATAAACGAGGAGGGTTACAGCGGTAAGCCTAAAACTAGTCCAACCCTTTTGACATACATTGAAGATCCTGCCAACAAAGGTTGGTTCAGTTGGTAAGTCCTTCGACATATGCTTGAAAGGTTTGAGGTTCAAATCTAAGGCTTGATCAAAATACAGTTAAAAGATAATCAAAGCAAAACATTGCGAGGCCAATGTTCTCCGTATGATTATCTGCTAGCACAGTGTTTGGATGAAGGGAATGAAAAATTATGAAAGTGGTAATCCAATAGAAAAACTGGCAAGGCCAATCTTGGATGTACGACGAGAGTTTGACTAGTTTTAGACTCAGCCCCTGTAACCCTCTTCTTCTAATTTGTTTGGTGTATTTCTTTAGAGGCCAATGAAAAGAAACAACTAAGAAAAAAGGATAAAAAGTTAATACAAGTACCTGAGGAAGCAGCCATCATAAACAACACGACCACCATTAGCAGCCGAGCAGTTTCGGATTCTTGCTGAAGCAGCGGTGAAACAAGCAATACGGTCAGCCGTGGACATGTAACCTCTGCATTGCAACATGGCATATACTGGGTCAGAGCCAGTCAATTGCTGTGCAGTGGCAAAGTAGCTGCCGTTATTGGTCAGTAATTGTGTCCTCAATTCCACGAAAGTTTCGTTCAGATTGGTATTGAAGTTTGACCAGCTGGTGACATTGTACCTGCTGCACCCTCCACCCAGAAAGTTGATTCCTGGGTCTGACGACACAATCTTCAACAGATAGCCGTACCATGTTAATGTTACTGTTATTGTAAAAAGCTGCAGATTCCAAATTTTGAAGTCCATATTCAATCCGGAGATCAATTCAATAATGGAGTGGCCATGAGGAAAGATAATTCTATGGATAGGGAATGGAACTGACATGACATCCGACAATGTTTGGCAGGCTAGACTTGCCTATTTCATTTTTTTATTTTAACGTGCTTGACTTGCTATACTCTCTCTCTCTTTTTTATTTTGAGTTTGGGCATGGGCTACTGGACATAGGAAAGCGGTAGAAATGGAGCCCAGCTTAAGATAACAATATATATATATATATATATATATATATATTCCCTCGCAAAAAAAAACTTGATCTGCAATAGGTACCGCGTAATTTGCTGTAGACATGAATACAAATTTCCTTGGATTTAAAAATATTTTTTGCTAGACAGCTAAACACTACCTGTTTTATCAGCGGCGGAGTTAGAAATTATTTTTAGTGAGGGCAAACTTATGTGTAATTATTGAAATAATATTTTAAGTAATATAAAATAATATAATATTAATTTTATCTGCATTATTTCTTACTTAATTTTTTAGAGGCATACTTATGAAAATATTAAATAAACATAGATGAGTAAAATTTAAGTATATTGTTCATCTTTTATTTTGTCAAAAAGAGATGATAATATATAGTATTTTTCTGATGTTTGAAACAAAATTTTGGCTTCTTATAACTTTCTAATTTTATTTACCTACTATTTTATTGAGTAATGAATTATAAAATAATACTTTTATTGGTATGTTAAATTTAACTTCATAAAATTTATTTATTGACTATAATTACATGTTCCACTTTTTACTTTTTAAAATTGTTATATATGTATAAAATTTATTCTTTCACTAAAAGATTGTTAAATATATTTATTTTGATTCAAAATATGATAGATATCAATTGTAGATTCGTTTGAAACTAAACAAATTTATCTATATTTTATATAACTTAAATTATATTTGTATATAACTCAAGTCATATATGTCTTTCAAATATAACTAATGTAATAAACTAACTCATTTTAAAAATTAAAGAGAAAATTAATGACAATTTTGATAATTGATAATAATTGAAGATTTTAAAATGTCTCCATCCAATAATTTTAATTTTTGAGTTGAGGCAAGAAAGAAAATTCGAGTGGAGGCGAACAAAAAATTTGAGTGGGGGCAACCTTGATAACTGTATATATGTAATATAAAAATTTATTATTTGAGTCGGGGTAATTGCTCCCACAATACATAAAGTGGCTCCGCCACGGGGACAATTGAGGGAGGTAAAACACAAATTTTAGGAGAGCAATAGTATAAAACCAGTGTGAAATATATCTTTTTTTTGTTCTTTTAATGTTCGCCCTCACTACAATGTGAATCTGCCAATACCCCATTTGATTTAAACTTCTAAGTTTCTTAGATCTTGCATGTCCTACGATAAGGATTTTTGGGTCTGCTAATCCTTAAACCTCAGTCCTCCTCATACTGCCCTACTTTTGTTCATATGCACACCATAATTCTTCATAAATCCTTTAAGCCTCACACCAGTAGCCCAACATAACAATAGGTCCTATCAACCTCAAGCACCTCTTTCCCTATAAATAGAAGAATTTTACCCTTTCCCAAGGTAAGCTCTCTTCTCTAACAAGATGGGTCCCATCAACCTCAGACACCTCCTTTCTTATAAATAGAAGAATTTTACCCTTTCCCAAGGTAAGCTCTCTTCTCTAGAAAGTATCCTCTCTCTTTCTGTCTCTCTCTCCACTTAGACCATATACCGAGTTAAGCATTGGAGGGAGTCTCCGAGAGCAAACCTCAACCCCCTCTTACACTGTGTTTGGATAAAATTCTTGAAGGAGAGAAAAGTGAGGGAGAGAAAAGTGGAGGAGAGGATAATTAGAGGAAGAGAATATTTTCTATCCTCTCTTGTGTTTGGAAAGAGGTGATTGGAGAGAGGAAAATTATAAATTCTTTTGTTTGGGAAATGGTGGAAAGTGGGGGAGAAGAATATATGTTGAAATAACAATTTTATCATTCATAATAAATTCTATTAAGATATTTTGTTTAGGTAAAATTATAATTTTTAAATTATGTAAGGGTAATTGAGTCATTTAATAAATTTAGTATGAGAACTAACAACTTTCCTCTCATTTTTGAGAGGATTGGTTTTGGTGGGGTAGGGAGGATTAGAGGAATTAAAAACTTTTCTCTCCCCCACTTTTCAAACATTTTCCAAACACAACAATTTACCTTAATGCTCTCACTTTCCTCTCCCTCCCCCCACTTTCCTCCCTCCCAAACACAGTATTAGTCATACACTGTCTTACAAGTGTTGGGTCCTACTTCTAACCCATCCTAGTTTTGTCCACCAAAACTTCGGATTGGACCCGAGTTGAGCTCAAAACTAACCCAGATTGTGAGTCATCATCTTGTATCAATAAAAAAAAATACAATTTTGATTATTCTACAAATATATAAATATAGAAATCTCAAATATGTCATAACCTCATCACCCCTTTTCCTTTTCTACCCCTTATTGTATAAAGAAACAACACTTAGTTAATGAATTAAGTTATGCAAAGGGCACAATAGAGGAATGCATTAAATTTACAAGTGCTTATTGAACAAGTTCATTAGTCTGCCAAAAAAAAAAAAAAACAACTACCAAGTTATGATTTATAAAATTAGAGTTCGAAGTAATGTTAAAAGAGATGAATTAAAAATATTCTTCAACTTTTGAAATCTCAAACTACAAACTCCTATTGCTTTAACGATCCAGAACTGTAACAAACTGAGTTCAAAACCAACTCAACAAAAATCACATAAAATTTTCAACAAAGATATCAAAGATGAAAAGTATAAGGGTTAAAAATAAATTATGGATGCCTTAGGATGGGAACCAAGTGAGATGATTTCAAAGTCAATAATTCCTTGGAAAAAAAAAAAAAGCAAATTAAGATAGGTCTCAGGAATAGGCTCCACTCTGGCCGTTATTCTGTGGATGCATCAATATCTGGATGTTTTAGGAAAAGAAAAGAAAATCGCCAAAAATAACACAGCGAAGCAAATGACGCGCTGGGAACAAAACTTCTTAGAAGAATACACACGAAGCTTGAGTTTTGGATCTAGGAACTGAAGAAAATTAAAGAAAGGAAAAATGGGAGGAGAATGGTTAAGTGTAAAAAAACAACAAGAACAGGAAAAAAAAAAAAGTTTAAGTTGGATTTACATTTAGACTTTCCATTCCAAAAAGACGTTGCAAAAGAAGTTGTAAAAGAAAATATTTAACTTTATCAATTAGCCTTTTTTTTTGTTAATATACAAAAAAGTATTACTAATTTTATTTAAAATAATAAATTTAGCACTAATTTTAATTTTAAAAAGTAACAGTTTACTCATTTTTAAATTTTTTTGTAACAAATATAACACAGTGTGAAAATTCTTAAACAGAATTCATTTGTTTCGATGATGTGACACTAACTTATATAATTATCAAGTTATCGAAACAGATATATTTTTATAAATCTGTCATCAAAATTAACAAATTCTGTTCATATAAAATTATTGCGTATTATATTTATTACAAAAAAATTTAAAGAGGAGTAAACTGTTACTTTTTAAAATTTTTGTTACATTTGTTATTTTAACTAAAGTTACTGAAATTTTTTTATATTAATCTTTTTTTTTAATACTTGGACTTTTCAACTAATAGGAATTGTAAAAGAAACTAAATCACTTTACCCATCATTTTTTTTAAGAGATAGATACATAAATAGAGGAAAAATACAAAAAGAAAACTGCCAATTTTTTTACTCCACCAAAATAATTTGTCCGTCTCTTTACAAATATATATATATATTAAATTGGTCATATACAAAAAACATCACTGACTTATAGTGACGTTTACCGAACACTTTCTAAAATAAAGATATAATGCATTTAGTGGAAGGAAAAAAAGTATGCATTCCCATTTTTTTCCCCTAGTTTTGCTCAAACATGCTCAAATTGCATTTTTTACGACTATATCGTTAAAATGTAAAATAAAAAAATTATATTTTATTATTTTTTTATTAAGAAAGATTTCATGCGATTGTAAAAAATGGACAATTCATTACAATTCATGCATTGTTCAATGAGAAAATCATGGCATCCGTAGCCATGCCTTTAATAGAATTGTTGTTCAAACGTTACTTGACTTCTTGTTAGTCACGTTTGTTAAAAATGTCATTGTCTCTTTTCTCAAAAAAAAAAAAAATGTCATTGTCTTGTAGTGCAAGAAGATAATGCAGCAGCCAGCAGAATAAGAACAAAAAAATTCACGTGCAGCAGTAGCTAGCCAAGGGAAAAGTAGCCGGCAACGCGTATTGAATATACATACTCTTTTTTTTTTTATACATACTTAATTAGCGTGAATTGGCAATTTAGAAAATATACATTTATTTAATTCTAAATTTTTAAATTTTTTTATTTAAATTTTTAACTTTTTTAAAATTTCATTCAGTTCTAAACTTTTTGATTTTACTCCAAATCAGTTCTTCCGTTAATCAAATCGTTAAAAATTACTCTTAACTAACAGAAATTTTTTTAAAAAGGTAAAATATATTATTTTAATTTCTTTTATTATTAAATACTTGTATTTTACTCTCAAATAGTAACATGTAAGTTGAGATTTTAGATTTTTTTATTTTTCTTAAGATTACACAACGTATTCATATTAATTAGTGAATTAAAATAGTGTATTTTAACTTTTTAAAAAAATTTCTGTTAGTCAATACTAATTTTTAACGGTTTAATTAACGGAAGAACTGATTTGGAGTACAATTAAAATATTTAGGATTGAAATAAAATCTTAAAACAATTAAAATTTAAATAAAAAAAATTAAAATTTATGATTAAATAAATATATATCTCACAGTTTGGGTGTCTTTTTTCTTTTAGTGCATGAACATGCGTACATGCGCGCATAAAAGCTATTTTGTCTTTTTTGCATGATGTAATATTCCATCAAATTTGTCAAGTCAGTTGATCGACTTTTCCGTGAACAATAACAGAACCAGAAATTATTTTCAATGGAGCCAAATTTATGTGTAATTATTAAAATAATATTTTAAATAATATAACAAATATAATATTAATTTTATCTATATTATTTCTTTTTGATAAAAAAATGTTACTGAGTAAGTAGTTATCGGATCTTTGAGTCAGGATCATGATAATTTCTATTTATTTAAATCTCGTTCAATAACTCAAAAGAGGCCGTCTTACTACCGAGCACTGAATGTGGCCGAGTGTGACTCCGTCACATGAGTCTTAGCAGGCGAGTTTGCTCCCTAACACTACGTATCATGGTTTATACTTGAAACGGTCCCTAACATGAGTTATATAGGAAAGAGTACAGACGCGGGAGTTCGAATTCATGACTTATAACGTGAAAGCACACAAATTTATTATTGGATTACTACTTCAGTGGTATTTGCATTATTTCTTACTTAATTTTTTAGTAGCATACTTATGAAAATATTAAATAAGCATAATAATTTAGATGAGCGAAATTTATGTATATTGTTTGCCATTTATTTTGTCAAAAGAGATAATAATATGTAGTATTTTTCTAATATTTGAAAAAAAGTTAGGCTTCTTATAACTTTCTAATATTATTTATCGACTGTTTTATTGAGTAATGAATTATAAACTAATACTTTTATTAGTATGTTAAATTTATCTTCATGAAATTTATTTATTGACTATAATTACATGTTTCACTTTTTTACTTTTTAAAAAATTGTTATATATGTATAGAATTTTATTCTCACACTAAAGGAGCGTTAAATATATTCATTTGATTCAAAATATGATAAATAATAACTGTTAATTCATTTGAAACTAAATAAATTTATCTATATTTTATATAACTTAAATTATATTTATATATATCTCAAAGTCATATATATCTTTCAAATATAAGTAACATAATAAAATAACTCATTTTAAAAATTAAAGAGAAAATTGATGACAATTTTGATAATCAGTAATAATTGAAGATTTTAAAATATCTCCATCCAATAATTTTAAATTTTGAGTTGAGGCAATAAAAAAATTCAAGTGGGGGCGAACAAAATTTGAGTGGGAGCAAGTTTGATAACTCTATATATAATATAAAATTTTATTATTTGAGTGAGGGCAGTTGCCCCCACAATACATAAAGTGGCTCCACCCCTGTGTTTTATTGCAAGATCATACTATTTTCGTTACAAAATCGAGGGTGTAACAATTAGGATTTAAATTAGGATTTAAATCATAATGCTAGCAACAAAAAAAAAAAAGAAAAGAAATTCACTTCTTTGTTTTAGTTCAAAATTACGATCTCTGTCTGCAGGTAGAAAGTGCACACACTTATTAATCACACCCACCGTTGGATAATCAACATACAGAATGAACTTTTGTTAAATCACGGTGGAGTTACGTACAAGACGTTGTGTATTAAAATTTAGTCATGTTTTACTTTTTTTTTTTTTATTGTCTATTAAAAATTTGTTGAACCGTAAACTATACGATAAAGATATATTTATTTTCATTTTCATAAATTTTACCTCTTTTTTTAGGATTAAAAACTCACAGTCACGAAATTAAATGCTTAAAGTATCTTAATTATTGAGATGTTTTCAATTTTTTTTTTGGCATAAAAATGTGTTCGTAGATATGTTAGTAATAGAACCTGTAGACTGAGGCTGACATTTCTATCGTTGTTGTACTTCATTTAACTATTTCTAAAAGAGCATACCCACCACTTGAGTACTATTGGACTCAAGTGTGATTCCTCCAAACCGTCCACAAGTTAATGAACCTGGAACTAGCACGACACCACAAGCTTGTAAGCATGGGAGGTTGGTGTTATCTTAAGCATTGGCGTTAATATTTGAACTCAAATCTAATTTGAAGAAGATGTCATATTATTATTAAATTATTATTTCGAATGATAAATATCTTTAAAGTTTGAGGGACATTTTGTTGTATTTCTTATATCCAAAAAGTTTTAGTACCCGATTATCTGGTCCCGATCATCCAACCTAGATTAAAATAATATTATGATAATCGCGGGACAAAGCAACACCCAATTTTCCGAGTCGAGGTGCGGCCAAATTTCCCTCTAAAGTGAAATGGTTTGTATGGTAGGTTCATTAGAATATAAGTTATATAATTTGAATATTTTTAATTTTTTATAAATTTTACACCTTTATTAAACTATGAAATTTCTTATATATAGATTTAAATTCTAACTACTAAAATTTTCTTTGAGGGACGAAAAATAATTTGTTGAAAATTGGCATGAGATCCTATTCTTGTTTTTTAGAGTTTTTTCTTTTAATTTTTTTAATTATGTATATTTATATTGCACTGATTTTAAAATATATAAGAATAATCATTAACGTGAATTGAATACGTGATAGATCATAATTAAGTAAATTAAATATTTAACTATAATTGTCATTATAAATAATGTGAGAATCTTTCAAGAAAATTAGATATATTAATAGTTACACAATTTAAATCCTAAGTTTACAAAATTAATGTGAAATGTCAATAAATTAAATCATATAATTTAAAATAGTAACAATATACAATATCTAAAATTTTTATATTTATTTCATCATACAAAATGATAAAAAATTATTAATTGCATAGAACTATTGTATTTGACCAAAGTTTCCTTTTTGAAATCTTAATTCATTCAAATACTAAGAAAGATCATAAACTAATTACTAAGTTAATATCAAATACCAAAACTTATAGGAGTCGACTAAGAAAATCCTAAAATTAAATAAATATTGTCTTATAAGTAAAATTTACGACATGAAAAAGATAAAATTGAGTTTTCTTTCTTCAACAAGATATAGTTACACTAATATGAGACTTGCGCATCTTGCAAGTTTATTATATTTGTTGAAACCCTGTTTCAAAAGTCGACCATTAGCTAGAAAAAATAGTTCATAAGGGCATTTTTGTTTGTATGCTATTTAAATGAGAAAAATAAAAAAAGAATATAAATTATGAGTATTATTAAAAATTAAAAAAATGTAAGTGTATTTTTTAAGAAATGCTTTTTTTTCTCTTTTATATTTCTTTGCATTGCATGGATCTTACTTGATAGTTTAAATGAATCACTTAATGTTGGTTCCTTATGTCTGTCAAATGATTTCAACTACATTTAAGTGTACTTCTTTAAGAAACATGCAACAAAGGTCAGTTTTTAAGTAACGAATATTGGATGATAAGCTTGATAGTTTAAATTTAGCAATTAGCTTACATAAATTGTTAGTAAATGAAATGTCAATTTGTTATGATTTAAATTTAGCAATCAACTTGACAATTTAAATGAATTGCCAGATTTTGATCCTTTATGTTTATCGAATTTTTCAAACCATATGAAGCTTACTCATTTAAGAAAATGCAACAGACTCTAGATTTCAAGTAATAGCGATTGAAAAATATGGAACTAATAGACTATTAATTATGAAAAGGCAAGTTGTCACCCTTTTTAAAAGGAGATCAACTTACCACAGTTTAAGTTAATTAAATAAATTGTCCAATCTTAGTCCTTTAAATTTGCTAATGATTAACAAAATACTATCAAGCAGGTTCCTATTAAGAAAACGTAACATAGTCGAAATTTTAAATAACAAATGTTGGGCATCTTTCAAGGTGCTTCGATATATTACTAATAAGAACAAGAATATATTAATTCTTAACAAGTTTGTTGTACATTTTAAGAAGTCTTTTACATTTTTATATCAATGTCTTTCTACACAAATTGGGCTAGTTTGGTGAGAGAGTGCCACCACTAGTTTAACATGCATATTCTGAAACGCTTGTTCATAGTTTAGTAACGAGTCATGATAAATCAGTCACCAGCTTGCTTTCAAAGATTTCGTGCAACCCGTTATAATATGCCTTTGATCTCCAAGTGAACCTTCATAGCTTAGCATTGGAGAAGTGGGTCTAACTTAGTGAGGAAGTGTCATCACCAGTTCAACATGCATAGTCTGGATCGCTTGCTAGTATTTTAGTAATGAGTTACGAGAAATCAGTCACTGGCTTATTTTTCAAAGATTTCGTGCAACCCCTTACAACATGCGTTCAATCCTCGAGTGATCCTTTATAGCTTAGGCATTGGAGAAGCGAGACTAGCTTGGTAAGGGAGTGCCATCACAATTTCAACTTGCACAGTTTGGAGCGCTTACAAGTATTTAGTAAGGAGCTATAAAAAATCAGTCTTCATCTTGCTTTCTATAGAGTTTGTGCAACCCATTGTAATACACCTTTGATCGCAAGGGTGTTTAAGAAGTGGAACATGCTTGGTGCGAGAGTGTCATCGCTAGTTTAACACGCATATTCTGGAACACTCGCTAGTATTTTACTACTGAGTTACGAAAAAACAGTCACCAGCTTGTTTTTCAAATATTTCGTTCAACCCCTTATAACACGCCTTCGATCCCCAAGCAAACCTTCATAGCTTGGCATTGGAGAAGCAAGGCTAGCTTAGCGAGGAAGTGCCATCAATAGTTCAACACACAAATTCCAGAACTCTTGCTAGTATTTTAGTAACGAGTTATAAAAAATAGTCCAGCATATGACAAACTAGTGATTTTGTGAAACCTTTATAACATGCCTTCGATCCCCAAGTGATCATTTATAGCTTGGCAATAGAGAAGCGGGAGTAGCTTGGCAAGAGAATGTCATTATTATCTCAAATTGCACATTTCAAAACGCTTGCTAGTATTTAAGTAACAAGCTATAAAAAGTCATTTATTAGCTCGCTTTCTATAGATTTTGTGTAATTCCTCGTAATAGCCTTCGATCCTTGAGGGTGATAAGCAAGGCTTGTTTGGTGAGAGAGTGTCATCACTAGTTCAACACACACATTCTAGAATGTTTACTAGTATTTTAGTAATGACCTATAAATTGTACCAAAAAAAAATTTACGAGCTGTTAAAAATCAATCTCTTGCTTGCTCTTTATAGATTTCTGTAACCCTCGTAACATCCTTCAATCCCCAAGCGTTGCTTCAGAACTTGGCATTGGATCAGTGGGGCTCCCTTGGCAAGAGAGTGTCATCAGTAGTTCAGCACTTACTTTCTGAAATGTTTGCTAGTAATTTAATAAGAAGCTATTTTATGTCTGTAAACATCTTCAAAAAAAAAAAAAAAGTCAAGTCATCTCGGCGTTGCCAATTTCAAAATTGGCAACGCCGACGGGGAAGAATTATTTTCTTCCTTTCCCATGTGAAAATCACATGGGAAAGGAACCCTATAAATATGCCCCTGCCCCTCAGTTCAAAACAGATTCATCAAATCTGTAAACAGAAAAATCCAGAGAATTTGAGAGAAAAAGAAAATTTTGAAAATCTCTCAAGAAAATCTCTCAAGAAAATCTCTCATTTTCCTACGTGCTTTTACTCTGCAGTATACTCTCCTAACTCCTTTTTGAGAGATATTTCAGGGGTAAGTCCCAAAAAATTTGCTGTTTCCATTTCTAAAGTTGTTTTTAGATTTATATTCTCCGATCGTCCTAGATCTGAATTTATGAGAATATAGATTTGAAAATATCAAAATATTACAAATCTGGCTAGGATTAAGCCTTATACAACCCTCAACAAAATCCAGGCAGCTCATCTAAAAACAAGTCCCTTCGACCCTCGGTGAAATTAAGTCAGATCCGCTCAGATCAAGTCTCTACGGTTCTTAATCGTAGTCTAAACGTCCAAATCAGATCCAGTTTCAGTCTACCCAGTTCAAGAAAAAGATGTGAAAATTATTTCTGTCAAGATCAAGCCCGTGCAGCCCTTGACGGAGTCAAAAAAGGAACACTAATCGGAGGATCTACGGAGATCGACCCCACGTAAATTTTCTTTTATTTTAAATTTTTATTTGTAATTTATTTTTGTATTTTTCGAGTCTAATTGTTTCAGACTCGAAATTTACCCGTTACAAAATTTTGGCACGCTCAGTGGGACCTCTTCACCTCTCATCTTTTGTTTCTTAAATAAAAAAAAAAAGGCAAAAAGAAGTAGCAGAGAAAAGAAAAAAAAAAGAAAAAGAAAAAAAGGAAAAAAAAAAAGAGCTGAGAAAAGAGAAAAAGAAAAGGAAAAAGAAAAATAAAAATAAAAAAAGAAAAAGAAAAAAGGAAAAAGACAAAACAGAGAAAAAGACAAAAAAGGTAAAAAAGTTTAAAAAAAAAGTAAAAAAAAAAATTTTAACAAGTATCCAGCATATCAAATGACACCAAAAATGAGTACAATTGCTTCCACAAAAAAGAAGATAACTACTCCACTGCCTGCATCAACTACCCTACCTGAGTACGCAGGACCATAAACCCGCGGACGGACAGAGTTCCTTGCCACTCAAAAGAGTCCACAGACTCGCGGAAAGACAAGGTTCCTCGCCACCAACAAAATTAAAATGGAAAACCTGCAGCTCACACAGCAGTTCGATTTCTCATGTGACTCTGCCACCAAACGGAGGAATCAATCATCTACCCCCACCGAAATTAAGGGTAGAGCATCAAATTATACCCAACAGCCGGATCCGACACGTTCTGTAGAAGTAAGCATGGAGAGACTAGACGAGCCTTCTACAACAGTCTTTCGTAGCGCATCATCTATCAACGTTGACCACATGCCGACAGACGCTCCTAACCTTTATGACTTGCTTACAGAAATCGAAAGAGGAATGTTACAGCTGCAGGAAATCGTAGACGAGCAAATTGCTGCCATCGAGAAAAGACATTCAGACTGGCCCAAACTGCCGTAAATTTCTAAAGCATTGTTATGTAAAAAATAAAAAAATAAAAAAAATAAAAAAAAAGACAAAAATAAAAAAAAATGAAAAAGAAAAAAAAGCAAAAAAGAAAAGTTAAAAAAAACAAAACAAAATAAAATAAAAAATTCAAAAAAAAGAAAAAGATTAAAAAAAAGTGCAAAAAAAAGCAAAAAAAAAAAAGCATGAATAAAGCCAAAAAAAATCAAAAAAAAAAAAGAAAAAAAAAAGACGTCTGAAACTCCTGCGCATTGTCAGAACCCTTCATTAAAATTCAAATTTAGATTCGGGGGCAAATCTCAAATCTCGACTCAAATTCAAAGCCAAACATAAATTCGGCTAAACTCGGGCTGAAAGCCCAATCTAAATTCCAAGTCCAAATCCAGATTCGAGGGTAAAACTTAAACCCTGAATCAAAGTCCAACTCAGCAGCTCAATAACTCACCAAACAGTTCAGCAGCTCAATAGCTCAACAGCTCACCAAATAGGTCAGCAGCTCAACAGCTCAATAACTCAGCAGCTCAACAGCTCAGCAGCTCACCAACTCTCCGGCTCCACAGCTCACCAATTCAACAAAATACTCCTGTCTTGCACGAGTATAAAAGGCGAACAGCTCCACAGTTCAATACTCTTGTCTCACACGAGAATAAAAAGCGAACAGCTCCACAGTTCAACACTCCTGCCTCGCATGAGTATAAAAGGCGACACCACAATTCAACACTCCTACCTCGCACGAGTATAAAAAGCGACAATACAGCAATGCAGACCCTAACAGGTGAGAAGCAGCCACAGCCAGCCGAACTTCGCCTGTAGGAGGCTCCATCTGCAAGCACCATCCCAGTCTTACGCTATGTGTCCAGAAGGTTAGCCCCTTTTTTTTTTTATTAATCCTAAATATGAGGAAGCACACACCCAACCCGAGTTAGAAGTGCTTCAAAGACAGGCTCGTCTAATCAAACAGAAAAGATGAAGTCAGGATCGCTGCATTACATGTCACTCAAGGAGGTCAATCTTAATTTTTCAGAAGATCCCAACCCACATTTGTAAGTGCTTTACTTACTGTAGAAGAAGAACAAAAATATGTTCAGGTATTAAGATAATACAGGGACGTTTTCATATGGAGTTACAAAGAAATGCCTGGATTTGACTCGAAAATTGCGGTGCATCATCTAGCAGTAAAGAAAGGTGTTCGTTCTGTCAAGTAACCACAACGACGGTTCCGCCCGGAACTCATTCCACAAATCGAGGAGGAGGTTAACAAGCTGATCAATGCTGGCTTCGTCCGAGAAGTCACTTACCCAACATGGATTGCCAACATAGTTCCGGTAAGAAAGAAGAATGGACAGTTAAGAGTCTGTGTTGATTTTCGAGATCTTAACAGGGCCTGTCCGAAAGATGACTTTCCATTGCCCATAACGGAGATCACAGTCGATGCAACAACGGGTCACGAAGCATTGTCTTTCATGGATGGTTCTTCAGGCTATAACCAAATCAGAATGGCACCAGAAAACGAGGAGTTGACAGCATTTCGCACCCCAAAAGGTATATACTGCTACAAAGTTATGCCGTTTGGATTAAAAAATGCTAGCGCCACTTATCAACGTGTTATGCAAACAATTTTTGATAACATGCTGCACAAGATTGTAGAATGTTATGTTGATGACTTAATTGTAAAGACTAAGAAGCGCAAAGACCACCTCGAGAATCTCAAGACGGTGTGTGAAAGACTTCGCAGGCATCAGCTTAAAATGAATCCTCTCAAGTATGCATTCGGCGTCACATCAGGAAAGTTTCTAGGGTTCGTGGTGCGCCATCGTGGAATCGAAGTTGATCAGTCAAAGGTTGAGGCAATTCAAAAGATGCCTGAACCTAAAAACCTGCACGAGCTACGAAGTTTACAAGGAAAGCTGGCCTACATTCGCCGTTTTATTTCTACCTTAGATGGGAGATGTCAACCTTTCCATCATTTAATGAAGAAGGATGTCAACTTCGAGTGGGATGAAGCTTGCAGCAAAGCCTTTGAGAGTATAAAGAAATACCTTTCCAATCCACCAGTCCTGGGTACTCCAATTCAAGGAAAGTCGTTGATTCTCTACATTGCAGCGCAGGAAAGATCTTTGGGAGCCCTGCTTGTACAGGAAAATGAGCAGGGAAAGGAAGTTGCTCTGTATTACTTGAGCAGAACACTAAACGGTCCGGAATTGAGCTATTTGCCTATTGAAAAGACATTTCTAGCACTGTTCTTCGCCATTGATAAGCTGAGGCACTACATGCAAGCTCACACGGTACGTCTCATTGCCAGAGCTGATCTTGTCAAATATATCTTATCTAGACCAATCTTGTCAGGACGACTTGCCAAGTGGGCAGTAATCCTACAAAACTACGACATTGTCTACGTGCCTCAAAAAGCAGTCAAAGGACAAGCTCTAACAGACTTCCTTGCAGATCACCCTATTCCGTCAGATTGAGAGTTCACAGATGATCTTCCAGATTAAGAGGTCTTTTACATTGAAACACTACCACTATGGACGATGTTCTTCGATGGTGCAACAAGGTGTGATGGTGCTGGTGCTGACATAGTGTTTGTCACTCCTCAACGAAAAATACTACCATTTGCTATCATTCTCAGTGAGTTATGTTTAAATAATGTTGCTGAATACCAGACTTTGATCATTGGTCTTCAAATGGCTGTCGATATGAAGATTCCAACTATAGAAGTCCATGGAGATTCACAGCTCGTCATCAACCAACCTACAGGGTTGTATGACGTGAAGAAAGAGAATCTTGCGCCTTACCATCAACATACTCGACAGCTAATGGATGAATTTGAAAGCATCACCTTGGAGCATGTGCCTCGACGAGAAAACACTCAGGCAGACGCGTTGGCTAACTTGGTCACCTCTCTCGCAAAGTCAGAAATCCATGCTACAGTTGTTGCCGTATGCCAGAAATGGATAGTGCCATAGAAGGATGATGAAGAAACTGCAGTAGCCAACGCTGTATCTGTACGTCTCACGGAGGATGAGAATTGGCGCCAACCAATAATTGACTATCTACAGCACGGGAAGCTGCCCGAAGATCGTCAGCATAAGACAGAAATTCAACGATAAGCTCCCCGCTTCATATATCTCAAGTATGCTATGTATCAAAAATCTTTTGATGGAGTTTTGCTTCGCTGCCTAAACAATGAAGAGGCAAAACAAGCTCTCGCTGAAGCACATTCAGGTGTTTGTGGCGGACATCAATCGGGGCCTAAGTTGCACTTCCAACTCAGAAGAATGGGATACTACTGGCCAACCATAGTACGTGATTCCATTGAGTTTGCTAAAACTTGTCAAGCTTGTCAATTTTATCTTAATTACATACATCAACCACCGAAGCCACTGCATCCAACTGTCTTGTCTTGGCCCTTTGAAGCTTAGGGTCTTGACTTAGTGGGGCCCTTACCAAAGTCATCCCTGGGTCACCTGTACATCCTCGCAGCAACAGCCTACTTCTCAAAATGGGCCGAAGCTATTCCACTTAGAGAGGTAAAAAATGAGCATGTTGCCAATTTCATCCGGACTCAGCTGATCTATCGCTATGGAGTCTCTCGATTCATCGTCACTGATAATGGGAAACAGTTCTACAACAGCTTGATTGACAAACTCTGCGAGAAATTCAAGTTCAAGCAGTACGAGTCATCCATGTACAATGCCCCAGCAAATGGCTTGGCTGAAGCATTCAACAAGACCTTATGCAACCTATTGCGGAAGGTAGTCTCTAAATCCAAAAGAGATTGGCATGACAGAATTCCGGAGGCATTATGGGCGTATCGTACAACTTACCGAACTCCAACACAGTCGACGCCATACTCACTTGTTTACGGTGTCGAACCAATACTACCGTTGGAAACACAAATTCCATCTCTGCGCATGGCTGTTCTGGAAGGACTCACAGAAGAGGAGAATGCTCGCCTACGTCTGGATGAGTTAGAAGCCCTCGATGAAAGGAGGCTCGAAGCACAACAACAACGAGAGTGCTACCAAACCCGGCTTACCAACACGTTCAACTGCAGGGTCCGCCCTCGATCTTTTTAAGTTGGAAACCTTGTTCTTGCAGTGCGATGGCCCATCAACATGAAGCATCGGCCTAGTGACAAGCTTACTTCCAAATGGGACGGGTCATACCTAGTGTAGGAGACCTATACTCACAACGCTTACATGCTGTCAGACCAAGAAGGCGTCCAAATTGGCCCGATCAATGGTAAATTTCTGAAACAGTATTATGTGTAAATATGTTTTTAAAAAAAAATCTAAAGAAAACGAAAAAAAGATAAAAAAAATTCAAAAAAAGAGAAAAAAAAAAGAAGAACAAAATCAAAAAAATAAAAAAGGGAAAAAATATAGAAAAAAATGAAAAAAAAAGTTGGGAAGTCCCGATCTGAAAGTCCAAGCGAAAATCCAAACCCAAAAATTCAAGCCCAAACACTTGAGCCCAATTCAGAAAACTCAAAATCCAACTCAAAAGTCTGAAAACTAAGTCCAGACTCAAAACCCAAACACTCAACCCAAATCCAAAAATCCAAATCCAAAAATCCAAATCCAAAACTCAAACACTCGACCCAAATCCAATCCAAAGCCCAAAACTCAAAAAATTCCAACTTCCAGACACAATTCAGAACCCAAGTTCAAAATCCAATACCAACTCTTGGCCCGCATGAGTATAAACTGTGAACAGCCCAAAAATATAAAAGCGACGGAGGGTTTGAGTCTGAAACCTAGCATCAGTCTCAACTGATCTTCATCACATACCAGACCTTTGCTCCTCTGTCATAAGAAAGATAGAACCAGTTACAGAACCTCAAGATAAGGGAGAAGAAAGGTTACCCCGCACAAGATGGCAACCAACCATGGCACAACTGCAAATTTTGAAGGAAGTCTTCCACAACAATGGAGGTATTATGCCTAATGCATCTCAGATTTACCAACTTGTCTCACGATTGCGCCCGCTCGGGGCAATCGAAGGAAAAAATGTGTTTTATTGGTTCCAGAATCGGAGAAGCAAGAAGAAACCAGCATTGAGAGCTGCTTTTTCCAAAGAACAGTCTGCCATTCTGATAGTAGATTTCACCGGTACAGCTTCGCCCTTAAATGAAGCAGGTATGAGTTCTACCACGACAATGGTCTCTTCAGGCTATAACGATCAAAGCCGTAGCCTGTGGGAGTATGCGTACTGGTCATGGTGGTCTTATGGAGTTAGTTAAGGTTTCATTCCTCCTAAGTACTTAAATTCAGGAGAGACTTTTCTAGCAGAAGAAAGTCATTCCAGCGAAACTTTGCCTCTCTTCCCAGAATATTCCAACGGCATCAACCAGTCAGGAGACTCCAGTAACGTCAACATCATCGGCCCACCAGACGAGGTCGAGCTTGACTTGGAGCTCCGCCTTGGACCCCGCCAGGACGGCTGAAAAGATAAGGTGTAACGACTTCTGCAGCACACGCCAACGACTTCTGCTGCACACGGCAACGACTTCTGCAACACACGGTAACGACTTTTGTAACGCGCGTCAGCCGCTGCTCTTTTGTCTCTTATGCGGGAAAGGGACATGGAAGACCCTACTCGATTCTACGTACCTCCTTTTTGACTTTTCAAAAAAAAAAAATCTCTTTATGTTATGTATATATATCCTGCATGACCGAGTCATAGTACTCACCCCTCAGTTCTTCTTCTTCTCAAAAGAAAATGGCTAGTCTCTGCACTTGTCCAGGAAGTTCTTTGAACAAGAAGTTGGAGGCGCACGAGTTAAGAAAAGAAGGAGTAGTCTTCCTCAAGGGATCCCTAAAAGCCCTCGAAACTCAGTCTCCAACGCCATCGGTGTCATGGAGTTCCAACAACTCTCCTTAGTTCACATCTACTGCAGAGGGATGAGACGCTGCAATCATCCTAATCTTCCTTTGGATGCGACGACGTATAGGGAAGTTCCAACTACTCTCCTTACGTCGAAGCAGACTTGGGAATCATCGCTACAGTCAATCTCTCTGTGTGCCGGTTTTGAAGTTCCAAAGTGTTGGGCCTTCCTCTTGGAGAGGTTCAAGTTCTTTACCTACTGAATCATCCTCACTAGAGCTTTGGAATTTCAAAGAACATTTGCCAGCTTTTACGAGTCATGGAAGTTCGAACTCACCTGGAGCCAAGATTTCAATTTTTATATTGGTTTGACTGCTGACTTCCTCAAGATCATATCGGTTTCATTGCGATTCAACAACAGTTGGGTTAGTCGGAGATAGAAGATTTCAACATTCAATGTTCGTCAGGACATCTCAAATTTCAAACTAGACTTCAAGACTCGGTTTGGATCATTTTTGTAAAATTCTTCCGTACCAACCCTTGAAGTGGGGGCATTTGTAAACATCTTCAAAAAAAAAAAAAAAATCAAATTGGCAACGCCGACGCGGAAGAATTATTTTCTTCCTTTCCCATGTGATTTTCACATGGGAAAGGAACCCTATAAATAGGCTCATGCCCCTCAGTTCAAAACAGATTCAGCGAATCTGTAAACAGAAAAATCCAGAGAATTTGAGAGAAAAAGAAAATTTTGAAAATCTCTCAATAAAGTTTCTCCTTTTCCTACGTACTTTTACTCTGCAGTATACTCTCCTAACTCCTTTTTTAGAGTTATTTTAGGGGTAAGTCTAAAAAAATTTGATATTTCCATTTCTAAAGTTATTTTTAGATTTATATTCTCTGATCGCCCCAGATCTGAATTTATGAGAATATAGATTTGAAAATATCAAAATATTACAAATCTGGCTGGTATTAAACCTCATACGGCCCTCAGCAAAATCCAGGCAGCTCATCCGAGAACAATTCCCTTCGACCCTCGGTGAAATTAAGTCAGATCGGCTGAGATCAAATCTCTGCGGTTCTTAACCGTAATCTAAACGTCCAAATCAGATCCAGTTTCAGTCTACCCAGTTCAAGAAAAAACTGTAATAATTATTTCCATCAAGATCAAGCTCGTGCAGCCCTTGACGGAGTCAAAAAAAGAACACTAATCGGAGGATCTACGGAGATCGACTCCACGTAAATTTTCTTTTATTTTAAATTTTTATTTGTAATTTATTTTTGTATTTTTCGAGTCTAATTGTTTCAGATTCGAAATTTACCTGTTACAATGTCAATCACCAGCATGCTTTTTATAGATTTCAACTATTTAATTTCTTTTTATTATAAATAACTAAAATTAAACCAAAAAATTAATATTAAATTTATATGCCATCATATTTTAGAACCTTTATAATTTTTCAATTTTTGGTTTCACTAAATATAAAACACCTTAAATTAAACACATGTTAAATCCAATCATTCAGCCAAAAATTGTGCAAGTGCTTAAAATCCAATTCTACGATCATGCATGTGCTCATTAAATCTTGAACTTTTTTCATAGGTAAATCTTGCAAACCTTTGTGGATTGAAGCCTTGAATTTAGACTTTGATAACGTGAATAGATAAGAAGAAGAAGCAAAATAAGATATCAAGAATACTTAAAAAAATACATCAACTAAAAGACCGAGCATAATATATTGAAACATCGTATTAAGCACATTGAAATAGATATAAGCATTTGCAATAAGGTACCACAAATCACCATTAAATAGCCACCTGATTGATTTGCTATGGTTCGTTACTTAAAAACTAGCTGTTGTGACAGTATGTGGGTGTTGAAACAGTCATAACACTCACTCTTGAGGCTATGCCTTGTTCTTTCAAGGCGAGGCTCGATAGTTTCCTAAAGGATCAATGTCATTTGAGTTGGTGCACCATGAATTTGCCAATAAATGATCTCGTCATTGATTTCCTAGAGCTTATTACATAAAAGCTATTTGTCATGACAGAAAATGGTTATTGAAATCGTGACGGCACTCTTCGCAAGGCTAAGCCTTCTTCTCCCTAGACAAGCCCCTATGGTTTCCTAAAGGATCAACGACTTTAGAATTGAGGTACCACGAAGTCGCCATTCAATAATCTTGTGACTGATTTCTTGTAGCTTATTACTTAAAAATTAGCTATCGTGACAAAATGTGGTTATTGAATTAGTCATGGCATTCCCTTGCAAGGCTAAGCCTCTTTCTTCCAAGGAAAGGCCTTACAATTTCGTCGTGGATCAAATGCTAAAATTTTATTACATCTTATTATTAAATAAAAATATATACTAATAATGCTTGTTAGAATTTTAGTTAACGGCCTATAAAAAAATCAATCATAGGCTTCCTTTTTAGGGATTTTGTGCAACCTCTCCTAACATACTTTCAATCATCGAGGAAACCTTCATAGATTGGTGTTCAAGATGAAGGGCTGGCTTCGCAAGCAAGCACCGTCACTAGTTCAATGCACACATTGCTAGTATTTTAGTAACGATCTATTAAAAATCAGTCATCGACATACTTTCCAAGGATTTTGCACATCCCTCCTAATTGTTTTATCTTCTTTCTATTATAAATAGGTAAAATTAAACTACAAAATTAGACTTAATAGTTTTAACTTTCTTTTATTATTTTCTCAAAACAAAAAACTTCATTTTTATAAAATACTAATAAACCACAAAATCAATGTTAAATTTACATGTCATTATATTTTAGAATCTTTAAGCTTTTTCAATTTTTAGTTTCACAATACATAATATGCTTTAAATATTAAGCAGATGTGGAGTTCAATTATTTAGGAACAACTTTGTAAGTCCTTGAAATCCAATTCCATAATCATGTGTGTGGATATTAAATGTTGAAATTGTTTTATACATAAATCTCCAAAAACTTTGCAAATTAAAACCGTGAATTTAGACATTGATATCATGAATAAATGTGAAGAAGAGAGACAAAATAAGATATTGAGAATACTCAGGAATATATCAACTAAAGAGCCAAATATAATACATTGAAACATCTTGTTAGGCACGTTGAAATAGACATATAAGTCACTTATACGAAACATATTGTTACATGACACATAACCTACAAAACATCAAGAACAACTTCTTATTTTACCAAGGTGATTGCCTTGTTACATTACACTTGTCAGTCACTTTTACACTACTTGCAAGGCTTCTTCATGCTTGATGTCAAACACCTTGACAAGCACATCTTTCACAACCTAGATAAGATAGAATCAAACATGGCAGTATTAGCTTTTTATTTTACCGCTGGGGTTACAATAAAAGAATGCATTGCAATAAAGCTAGTTTTACCTTGTTGCAAAAACAAATAAACAAATCAGTTATAGGAAGAGAAAGAGGTAATTCAAAGTTTCAGTAGTAATTTACCTTATCTAGAATAGAGGCACCAGATGTTATTCCAATCGTAATGAGACCTACAGTTAGCCAATTCTCCTTCTCAACCAAATCCCCATGCTTTTCAGACAAGATGTAAAACCAAAGAGAATTAGAGCCCAAATTTAGCTTATAAGCTAAAATGCTTTGACAAAGGGAACTATCTTGTTTCCAACAAGCTAAATTTAACTTACAAGCTAAACTGTTTCCTGGACCTATTCTCTGTTGACTGTCAATCCAATATTAATGAAAAGTGCCAACATCTTTTCTCTAGCTAATGTGTGCATCACTAGCACCACTTAATAATACAAGTATCTAAAGTTATGTGGATCCCATCTAGAGGACGCATATAGCTCCCAATTGAGGAGATAAATTTGGCAATGAAAGAATTTGCATTCAAACATTAACAAGCAGAGGACCAAAAGGCCACAAATTCCACTTGCCGATAGATTGAAATTTTGGCTCTTGAGAATAAAAGACCACCAGCAAAACAAAGGGCAGGAATTTTAATCCAATCAAACATAGTTATTACGTGAAAAATTACACTATAAGCAACACGATCTGCATCCATCTCAATTGCTAGATGCCCGACATTATGTAATGAGACCATTATAAACAAAATGCAAACATAGCTCGCTATGTCCATCTACCAATCCTATGCCACATAATTGACGTTTTACCATATGAACATCACAACGAACCAAACCAATAAATTTAATTTTGATTGTTGTTTGCAAGGGAGATGACGGAACCATAGCTTGTGGTGCCAAATGAGAGCGAAGCGCGAATTGGACAGCCTGGTAACCAGCGTATGCCATAATCCACCAAACCCCCATGCAAATTCCGATAACCAAACCAACAAAGAAAGAAACAAGATAAATTTGGTTAATTAGTTACCTAAGATCCCAATAGAGCACGAGAGAGCGCCAAACAAGAAACTTTAATCTCAAAACAGGTCGGGGTGGGGGCACTTGGTAGCTGGAGCCTCTGCCCAGGTCTGTTTAAAGGCAGAGCCGAGCCTTGAGACCAACATCAGCATCGTTCTAGAGCATCAATTCCATCTTCCAACGCCTGCCACTATCTAGCCGTCCTCTATCTTCTGTGCAGCAAAAAGCTTCCAAACGGCTTGGCCTGCTCTTGTTTTTTTTTTTTTTTTTTTTTTTAAATTTGAATATCAAATTTTCAGAGACCTATTTCAAACTTAATTCAAATTTTTAATTTTTAAGCTACAGTACCGGATGATTTTATCAAAAAATTTTGAATGAATGTAATGATTGTTTAAATTTCTGCAACAACTCTTATATTTTTTGTAACAAAAAATAAAAATAAATAAAAACGTTTTTGAATTGTAAAAAATGAAGACGTCGTTGTAAAAATTTAAATTGTCATTACATCAAGCCAAATCTTCAGATACAATTTCTTCTGGTGCTGCTATAACATTTTTCATAATTTTTTAATACATTATAATAAATAGGTCCCATTGGTTGGAAGGTCTCGATAGGGCTGTTTAAAAATTAATCAGTTTGACTCAATCCGATTAATCTAATTTAAACTAATCCGAACCCGGTAAAACTGCCGAAGTTAGAATTAGTTGCGGTTTCAAAATTTTATAACCCGTTAAGGGCGGATTAGATGCGGATTGGGGATTCAATCCGTCCAATCCGCATATATATATATATATATATAATTGATATTGTAAATTAAATTTATCGATATCAATCAGATTAAAACTAAATAATCACATTTCACATAATCTTACAAATCAATAAAATTAGAAGTAAAAAATTATTTTATTACTCTCGTATTATCATTATATTCTCTAATTGTTACCACGTAATTTTATTTTAAAAAATAAAAAAAAATCAGAGTATCTCTATCTCCTTATTTTTTGGCAGTACAAGTGAGACATTAGACACTATAAAAGCGAGAGAGAGAGAAAGAGAGAGAGATACTACATTATTTACCGAGCGGATACACAAATAAGAAACTTTTCTGTTTGATAATTTGTATTTTTATCAAGTAAAATTGATCTAATATAGTCTTTTAGTAAATTTTAATCTATTCTTATAAATATTTAAAATTACAAATGGATATGATATATATATTATAATAATAAAGTTGGTAAAAATAAGTAAAAATATTGATGATTGATGATATGTATAAATTGAAAAAAATTATAATTTTTTTTATTATGTCAATCCGCTCAAATCGATCCAATCCAACCCGCTGTTGGCGGATTGGATGCGAATAAAAAATTATCCAACCCACCGATAATAAATTAGATACAGATGTATCCCAAATCGATTTAATCTGACTCGCAAATACCTCTAGGTCTCGGGATAAACTTATCGATTAGCAAAACCACAGTAAACCAGATTAATTATTTGGCCACTATTGTTGTCTTCAAGTTTACGCTGTGATTGATAGGCAATGATGAAGAATTAGGTGGTTGGCGTACAGTTTGTGATAATTGCTCATATCGTTAGCGGTGTTAAAAAAAAAACAACGAAAATTAGGGTTAACTCACTAAATTGGATGTAAGCGAATGATCGAAATTTTAGTTAATTGAATTAGATTCTATAGTTGATTAACTAGATCGATGCAAAATAATTTTTTGGTTCAAGTACAGTTTTAAGCTTCAGAAAATTATAACGGATTAAATACATTTAACCCTTGTACTGTTATTGTTTTGTATTTTATCTTTCTGTGGTTTGAACTTAAGTATGATTTTCAATTTTGACTATAAATTTCTTAACAATAATTTGTTAAATCTATTAATAAAATTTGACTACAACTATATTATTTTGTAATTGTAAGAACTTTATTATATTTACACGCAAAAGCTGACCATACATATCATTTTAATACCTCTATATCAATTTATGCGGTACATTAAAAATAACAAAAATTGTAAAAGATATAATATAAAATACAGTTTAAGTATATACTAAAATTTAATTTGAGAGATATATAACATATTTTTATATTTTTTACATAAAAAAAAATTAACAATTACAAAAAATTACACTTTGGCCAATTTCTTTTGGATAGATTTAACAAAATCTTGATCAAGAGGGTAAATTACAAAAATTGAATATTACAAGGAGTTTAATGCTTAAATTTAAATTACAAGAGAGTAAAATACAAAACAACCAAACTAATAACTAAACCACAAGGGGATTAAATGTATTTAATCCTAAATTGTAATTAATAGAATCAAATCGTAGTGAACTTTACATAAGTATTTTTATTTTTTTTTGTTCTAATAACGCAAAGAAATTATTAGAAATAAAATATATATCAAATAGATATTATTGTATTATTGTTATATTTTAAAAATCACATATTTATCTTATATATAATAATAATTGTGAATTTCTAAAAAAATATGTCAAATATATATTTTTTAAATTAATATTTGACCCATTAACTAGTTTGAAAAATTGAACGGAACGAAAATTTTTTGATTAATCAATGATCAATTAATTGAAAATGCAATTCATTTTTATTTTCTAAAATGGTCGAAGGTAATGGTTCGAATAAGCGCAAGAATTTGTACCACTGAACTCTACCAACAGCCTAGTTCATGGAATCTGCGTACAAGTTTCTCATCATGGTTCATATAATCAACCTCATAAAATTAAATATGTTATATGTTAGTACATTGTGTGAAAATCAGACATTTTTTTTTTTTCTCCAAGAGAATGAATGCGCTCCACCTCTATTTGCGATGTCCGCTTCTTTTTTTTTTTTTTTTTCATAAACAATGACATTTTATTGATCAATTATTTTAGACAAAATGAAGCCCTTCAATGATCAAATAGAAATATTCCGTACATCGTTTGAATGATAGAGTAGATTTGATTTACAGAATAAGCAGGCTGCATATGGTCGGGAACTCCATTTAACGCCAGCTTTGCAAGGGTATGAGCTGTCACATTGAAGTGCCTGCTAACATAATTGATAGAAAAACTTTCAAAGGAGGAGGCCAACACTCAAACTTCCTCCTCTATGTTGGGTCTTGGTTCCTTCTTATGTGGAGAAAATTTAAGATTGGTTGTGTTTTGCTGAAATTCAATGCGAGGTATTTTGAATACTTAATGAGGGTATAAAAACATGTTTAAATTGTTGAAAAACCTAATTTGACAGAAAAAGGCTGCAGATCTCTAAGAGTAAGTTCACATGATAATCAGCCAATAGAAACTTTCTGTTGGTTTTATTTGGATGATTCAACCCACCTACAATGGATTAACCCATCCAATTAAGAGAGAAGTTAAAAAGACATGTTTTGGTCATTACAAAAGCATTAAATAAATTCAGGCTCTCTTAGTTTACAAGAGATTATTGATTGCTCCAAACTTTTTAAAAAGAAAAATACGGAAACAAAATTTTCCATTAATCTTTATAGTAAGAGAGTTCTTGTACCGTGAAAAAGTGATGTTTGTTTTGTGATACTACCTAAATTGCAAATCAGTCTTCGATTTCAAACTGGAGTTTTAAAAGGGTGACTGTACTCTTCATTTTTTTTCTTAATTAGTAGCAAGGCCTTTAAAATTGATTTAGATTTGATAAATAACAGTTGCTCTTCTCTTTTTTGTTTGTTTGTGAATTTTTGTGCTATTTTGAAAAATTTTTATATTAAAATTCCTTTCTCTTATATATGTTATTATTTGTCGGTGAAGTTTTACATGTGATGAGATATTAATGCAAACTACATACTTTATAAATTTGGTGATTATTAGATGTATTTTTGGTGAGAAAAACAGTAATTTGTTCTTAAAGATTTTCTATTTTTTGATTATGAAAATGAGTCTTTTATAGCACGAAATGGGTATGGATAGAAAATACTTTCGGTAAGCTTTCAAAATGGTATCCCATATTTTTTGAATGAATGGTTTACCAGTTATTAGATTTAGATGTTTTTTGGACTAAATTGAAAACTTTAATTGGTTTAATCTAAAATTTTAATCAAGTTTTAAGAAAATTTACAAATACATCATCTATCATTGTCAAATTTGATTTTTATGATAAAACCCAGAATTTTCGATATTTCCATCAAATCTAAGAAGTTTAGTAGATATAAAATATTGCATAATGGATATGTGAAAAGCTTGATGCCCATCGGAGGTCATATCGGCGACATGTGGCGCTCACCCTCTTGCAGGGAGGGTGAGAGTTCGAAATTCAGAAAGTACTTTGATGACAGCGACCATATTCGCACCTGTGGTTCCCACCAAGTGGCCTGTCAATAAAGTAAGATGACTTTTTTTTTTTCTTTAATAGATCAATCAGAAAATGCCACGTATCTCATACTATTTATTATTTTGAAAATTATTTTTTAAAGGTTAAAAATAGTTTGTATAATCTCAACCCCAATTAAGAGTGTCGTTAGAAAACGTAATAATTTTGACTTTTGAAATTTTTAAATAATTTAGATATTTATGTGTTTAACAAATTGTTTTTTGCACTTTTAAAAAATACAAGATAAAAAATAATGAAGAATTTGTCAAACATGTCAAATGTATGAAATTTGCCCCTCAAGTTTTGGTATTATTGACAACAATCTAGATGAATGTCAGACGCTTAGTTGAGGTGAATCACAACTTTATAGTGAATTGCTTGACAAGGAAGTTTTTCAGGAAAAAAAAAAACAGAGAGCAACTTCACAAACTCCTTCGTTCAAAGATTGTCCAGTTGACAAAGGAGAGACTTGGGAACTTCAATTCGCCCAACAGTCAATTGAGTTGCGTGTTTACCAAAACCGAAATTAGTACTAACTGAGCTGGGAGGATAGGACTTAATCCAAACGATTATAAATTTTGTTTTTAAATGTCATGTTGGAGTTCAAACGTCTAACTTTATTCACGCCGTTTCCTTTCTTTTAACACTGTATTAACAGCTTTTTAGAATTAAAAATAAGTGAAAAAAAGAAAAAAAAACTAACTGGGCTGGGCCATTGTTCAATTTGTCCAGAGGCTTGTTTCTTGTAATTTGAAAACTATTACTCTTACTTGTTAGCGTAATCAGTAGGGTTAAAGTTTACGTTGAAGTTTGGTGTGAGTTATAATGTAATCATTCAAACTGTTCCCATTCTTTCTAAACTCTGATGCAATACTCATTAATGAGACAAATTGAAGTACCATCCTAACTTTCTTATTTTTTTTATCAAAAAAAGAAAGCTACTACTCTACTTTATTGAAGTCATCATGGGTGAGTAGCACATTTTGTAGTTCGTTATTTTTTTGAACAGCTTTGTTGTGTAATATCGTGTTCACACAAACACACACATCAATTATTTGGCAATACGTTACTGCATTACACTAAACCATTCTACCCTAATATAATTAGTTTTCAGGTGTTGGTTGCTTGTTTTGTCGTACAAGCATGCAAAAGTAACCATTAACAATAGGCTAACCTTATTTTAAGTTTTAAATTTTTATAAATTTTTTCAATTGACTCATATATTTTTTCATTTTTAAAATGAGTCATAACTATTAGTTTTCAGTCTATCCAAGTCCTTTTTCACATAAAATTTGGTCAAACCATTATGTTTAATGGTTGAGTAACAACTGCATAAGTAATACTCCAAAATACATCAAAGAAATTGTAGATCTACGTTTTTTTTTTAAAAAAAAAGGTATTGAAAAAATGTCAATCATCTCCATAATTACTTTATTCATGTTTATTATTTCCTTAATGCCTTTATCTAAACTCTCTCCAAATTTTTTAAGTATATTTGTCATTTTTGGGTTGTATTTTTGGAGTATTAATCATGTATTCATTAGTCAATAATTATACATAATGGTTTGATTAACTTCTGCATGAAAAAAGACTTGGACAAAATAAAAACTAAAGGTTTATGACTTATTTAAAAAATAAAAAAGTATAAAACTTAATTAAAAAAATCTATAAAAGTTTGAAATTTAAAATATGGTAATCTTCGTTGATAATTGAGAAATAAAATGTCGGATGAGAGGGTGAGTTGGCAAAGAGGGTTATTTTGGAACAAAGTGCCACTTGGGCAAGAGAACTTGTGAAGCAGGTAGCGATTGGAGATAGGTAGCCTGGGAACAATCAGCAGCTGCGAAGCATATGGCATAGAATAATAGTTAAGTGATGTTTTGTGTCTGTACTGAAAAACAAAGGAAGATATAAAGGTATTTTGATCCAATAAATATTAATAGGTAGCTGATTGCTCAAAAAGTAACCCAATTTATTTTTAAATCTGCAGTTGATTGAGTTAATTTTTAACAATCAACCCTCTTAAAATAATTTTACCAAATACCTTTTTTCTTATTTTTTGAACATAATAAATACTCTCTAAAACTAAATCAAACACTCCCTAATTTGACAATGTTTACGTTGTTAAAAACAATAGAGAAAATAAACAAAATATGGATGCAAATACATAGAACGAAGGATATAAATATAAAATATGAAGCGTACAAATATTCTGTCTTTAAGGATATATTTGTGCCTCTGTATACGAAATAGCCACAGTGCAACAAGTGTGATGACGACTATCTTTCCAAAATACGACAGATCTTCTCATTAATGTGTACTTCAAAAATGAGGTAATAGAAACAGCATAAGCTTAAATAACCCAACAATTTTTAGAATGTAAGGAGGGAGAAGAAGAGTATAATATGTGTTCTGTCTTTTAGAGAAAGCAGCTTGATCATTTTATAGTGGTATGGATATGAAGTCACATAAAAAATAATGGACATTAAGGCTGGGTTTAATGGTCACAACGACTATTTTTCCAACAGTCTATAACGGTTGGTTCTTCAACAGTCAAAAATGGCTATTTAAAAGACGGCTAGTTTAACCGAAATTTCTAAAAGGTCTCAAAAATTGTGCTCGGGGTTGGACCGGCTAGCCTATAGGGTCGCATGGGCCCACTTATATTGGGTCTGAGTCTGAGTTGTGCGAGAGCTCTTATGAGTCTTTTATTTTTATGAAGCATAAGGAATATGTTAGTTTGTAAAGAAGTACAACTTAAGTTCTATTTCCCATATAGGATTTTAGTTTCTATTTATACTTTTTTGTTAAGTAATACTTGGTTTCTTTTTCGCATATGAGATTCAAGCCTTTTAAAATACCCTTTATATTCTAACATTCCCTCGCATATTTTAAAAGGCTGAATTTTATTGGGTCTTGGTGAGAACATAACACATTATCTCTGATGCTTTTTGAGCTATGAACCATAGACTTAGGATATACAAACTTTGATCTTCAGAAGTATGGTGAAATTAAATATTTCTATAAACCATAACTTTTTAATAAGTATCAGTGGACTTGCCTTCATATTATACTCTTAAAGTTTGTGCTATTTTATGTGGTTGGGTGCTGTAAGGCATGCGCACGCCTAGTTTAATTTCATGAGAGTCTTAGAAGCCTTGCTTAAGATCTCATAGGAGTGGCCCCACTCCACTCTCATAAGCTAAATCTATCAAGTGTGCATTCCAGTCAGCACACTACCCATAAGGACTATAGAATTCATTAAGAGTTTAACTTAACCTCATTCACTAGAATCATTGCACTATCCACACCATAAGAAGGGACTCGATAACATGATAATGTACACACGGTCAGTAGTTACTTGTTATTACCCATATAAACTTACTTCAAGGGATCTCCTATCACATATGTTGGGTTCCCATCATTTTTTACCATTTGCTATTGGCATAGGTCCTGTTCCCCCCGATATTTATTCCACTAGCTTTCTGCCTGGTGGCTTGGTCAGAGGATTAGTTAGGTTTATCTCTGACCGTACAAAATTAAGTGATATCACTCTATTATTTAACAACTGTTTTACCAATTCATGTCACAGACGAATATGCCTATTCTTTCCATTATATGACTTGCTCTTTGCACGAGCAACAGTAGCTTGGCTGTCACACATCGACATTGATGGTGTCGGCTTCACCCATAATGGAATATTCATCAGAAATTTTCTCAGTTAATCTGCCTCCACACTAGCCATCTCTAAAGCTATAAACTTAGATTCCATAGTGGATCAAGCAATAACTGTTTACTTGGAAGACTTCCAAGTCACTGCTCCACCTTCAAGGGTAAATACATAACCACTTGTGGATTTTATCTCGTCTGAATCAGAGATCCAGTTAGCATCGTTGTATCCTTCTAGTACAGCGGGAAATCCATTATAAAAAATACTATAATTCATAGTGCCTCTCAAATATTTTAGTATCCTCATCAAGGCATTCCAATGATCATGGCCAGGATTGTGAGTATATTTACTTAATCTACACACAGTATATGCAATATCAGGACGAGTAAAATTCATTAGATGCATCAAACTGCCAATAATCTGTGCATATGAAGACTAAGATACACACTTGCCATTATTCTTCAATAAATTTACATTAGCATGATAAAGAGTAGAGACAGGTTTAGCATCATAATATCCATATCTTGTGAGAATTTTCTCTATATAATGCTTCTACGGTAGAAATATGTCATTACAAGTTCTACTGATCTTCACTCTTAAAATGATATTTGCATCTCCTAAATCTTTTATGTCAAAGAATGATGCAAGCATGGATCTTGTGTTAGTTATCAATCCTATATCAAAACTAAATATGAGCATGTCATCAACATATATGCAGATAATCACACAGGTATTATTCTCTATCTTAGTATAAACACATTTATCAACCCCAACAATCGAAAAATTATTAGTGACCAGAACACTACTAAACTTCTCATGCCATTGTTTAGGTGCATGTTTCAACCCATACAATGATTTAACAAGCTTACATAGCTTCTTTTCTTGGCCAGGGACAACACAACCTTTAGATTGTGTCATATAGATCTCCTCATCAACATCGCCATACAAAAAAATAATTTTAACATTCATTTGATGAACAATGAGATTATAAGTAGATGCTAATGCTATTAATACTCTAATAGATGTTATTCTTGCAATTGGAGCAAAAGTATCAAAATAATATATATTCTTCTTTTGTATATACCCTTTAACTACAAGTCTAGCATTGTACTTATCAATAGATCCATCTGATCTATATCTCTTTCTGAAGATCCACTTGCAGTCTATAGGCTTGGCACCTACAGGTAAATCTACTAGTCTCCATGTTCCATTCTGATTTAAAAAATTTGATTCACTCTGTATAGCTTCTACCCACAGACCTCCATCACTAGATGATATAGTTTTAGAGTAAGCTAAGGGATCATTATTTACCACAAAAGTGTTAAAGTCATCTCCAAACTTCTTCTTTTTCCTTTGTCTCTTACTCCTCTTTATCTCTGGTTCAGGTGAGCTGCTATTGAACTCTTTTTCAATTTTAGGACTAAAAGATTGTGCTGGCTCCTTTCTCATAAGGAAATATATACTCAAAAAACTCTGCATACGTGGTCTCAATGATAGTTTGAGTATCAAGAACATCACTCTTAATAACAAGGAAATGATATGCAGCATTATATTCAGCATAACCAATAAACATGCAATCTGAGGTTTTAGAATCTATTTTTCTTTTCTTTGGTTCAGGCAACAGTACCTTAACAAGACACCCCCACACTTTCAGATAATTTAAGTTACTATAGTATCCCTCCCAAAGTTCATATGGGGTTTTTCTAGTTTTCTTATATGGAATCCTATTTTGTAAATGACATGCAGCAAAAATTGCCTTTCCCCACAAATTGTTTGGAGCCCTCGAATTAACTAACATAGCATTCATCATTTCTTTCAAGGTTCTATTTTTTCTCTCTGCTACCCCATTCGATTCTAGTGAATATGGAGGTGTGACCTCATGGATAATGCCCTCTTTCTCACAATAATATGATATCACATGTGAACTGTGCTCTCATTCTCTATCTAATCTAATCTCTTTATTTTTTTATCGAACTGGTTTTCTACCTCACTCTTATACTCGATAAACATATCACACGCCTCATCCTTATCTTTAAGCAAGAAGACTCTAGTAAACCTGGAGTAGTCATCTATAAAGGTCATACAGAAGCGTTTGCCACTCCTGATTATAGTACGTTTTAAATCTCCTAGACCTATATATATTAAACCCAACAATTCAATTTCTCTTTGAACTAACTTGCAGCTCTTTTTAGCTAATTTGACTTCAACACATACCTCACACTTATTAACATCCCCATGCAAATTTGCTATTAAACCAGGTTGTCTTATCTTTCTAATATAAGGATCACTAACATGTCCTAATCTTGTATGCCACAAATAATAAGAATCAATAATATAAGTACAAGAAGTAGCTGCATTTCCATTATTAATGATGTCGAGTACATTCAAAATAAAAGGACTCTGATTAGAGTAGCTCTTTCCCACAAATATATCATTTTTAGTCATGACTACTTTATCAGACTCAAAAGAGACCTTCACTCCAACCTTTCCAAGCAGGAACACAGAAACAAGATTGATGCGAATCTCAGGAACATGCAGTATATCATTCAAGGACAGCACCTTTCCAAAAGTGAGCTTTATAAGGACTTTGCCCTTTTCCAGTACAGATGTTGTTCCTAAATTTCCTATGAATACGTTTTTTTTTTCTCCATTTCTTATTAGTGTGTCAGAGGAAAACGCGTTTTTGTCCCATATATATGCGTTGTGGCACTAGAATTTATTACTCAATCTTTTGAATTGGTAGCAACGTTAACTTAGAAAACGACAACAATAATAAGATCTGCTTCAACTAAATTGGCATTTGGCTTGGCAGGCACATTATTTCTCTTTTTGAATTTGCACTAAGGGGTATGACGCCCTGGTTTCCCACACACATAGCAGACACCTTTTTCCTTAAAGGTTGGATTACTAGTCTTGGGCATATTATACCTTTGGGATTTATTGTCACACCTCTTCTTGCCATAATAACCGTGGTGGTTTCCGTCTCCCCTTTCAATTCTATTGTGTTCAACTACATTTACTTTTGAGGTCATCTCCTTTGTCTTTACCTCTTTCATTCGTATTCTGTTCTTGTCCTCTATCAAGATGTGGACGATTACATCCTCCAACGACATCTGCTTCCTCTTGTGTTTGAGTTGCTGCTTATAGTCATTCAAAGATTGTGGAAGGTTTTTAATGAGACAACCTACAACATACTCATCTGACAGGTCGATATTTTTATTCTTCAGATCATCCAGTAGCTTGTGATATTGATTGATCTGATCTTGTATATTTTTTTCATTGGTCATCTAAAAATGCAAATGGTTAGTAACAATAAATTTTTTAGTACTACCACTTCAACCATATACTTTTTGTTCATTCTCTCCCATATTTCTCTAGCCTCTTTTGAAGGACAATAAACTTCAAAAATATCATTAGAGAGTGTACTGAGAATGGTGTGACGACAAACTTTATTCGCTTGTTCCCATGCGGGTAAGGTCCTATCACAATTTTCAGAATCAGGTTCAGAATTAGGAATATTAAGAGCAAAAGCAATTCCTAGGACATCTAGGGCTGAATATACACGTTTTTGCCACTGTTTGAAGTGTAAGCCAGTAAAAGTTTCAATTTTGGACGTGTCTGGCAACCACTTTGAGGCATGTGGTGCTGATTGAGTCTGAGAAGGAACATACATTGATTGATTAGTAACAGTAATAGATTGATTGGCAATAGTAGCAGATTGATTGATAGTAGGAATAGATTGATTAGCTTGTGCATCCATAACTGAAGATCAAATCTATCCTTAAGATTGTTACAAATAATAAAGAAAATAAACAAAATATGGATGCAGATAAATAGAACAAAGGATATAAATATAAAATCTTAAGTGTGCAAATGCACTGTCCTTAATGATAGATTTGTATCTCCATGTACAAAATAGTTATAGTGCAACAGGTGTAATGACGACTATTCTCCCAAGATACGACAGATCTTTTCATTAGTGTGCACTTCATAAGTGAGGTACTAGAAACGACACAATCTTGAATAACCCAATAATATTCAGAATGTAAGTAGAGATAAGAAGAGTATGATATGTGTTCTGTCTCTTAGAGAAAGCAGCTTGGTCCTTTTATAGTGGTCTGGATATAAAGTCACATAAAAAGAATAATGGGCATTAAGGCTAGGTTTAACGGTCACAACGGCTAGTTTTCTAACAGTCTATAACAATTGTAACGATTGACTCTTCAACAGTCAAAAACGGCTAATCAAAAAATGACTAATTTGATCGAAATCTCTGAAATGTCTCAAAGATTAAGCTCGGGGGTAAACCGGCTAAGACTAGCTCACCGCATAAGGTCGCATGAGCCTGCTCTTATTTGGCCTAAGTCTGAATTACGCAAAACCTCTTATGGGTCTTTTATTTTTATGAAGCATAAGGACTATATTGGTTTATAAACAAGTAAAACTGAACTTCTTTTTTCACATAGATTTTAGCTTCTATTTATACTTTCTTATTAAGGAATACTTGACTTCTCTTTCCCATGTGAGATTCAAGCCTTTTAAAATACCCTTTATATTCCAACATACGTTACCATTTCGTTGCCTTTAGGAGGTTTTCAATGAAGAGGAAAGACTGTATAGTTGAACGACGCCTTTATTTTGGGCTTGCTTGTTAGCACTAATGCTTTGCTTGGTTTGCAAGTGAAAGTATGGAAAAGAATTTTATAATAAAAAAACATAATTATAATCTTATTATTTTTTTAAAATTTTTTTCTCACAAATTACTATTCATTTTTCTTTCTCATAATTTTCTCATCAATACAAATAACTTTTTTTTTCACAATTTTTTTCTAACAATTTTTTTATCACACTTTTTTTATAAATCTACTCACACTATTAGTATTGGGCAATGTCGGACGCACTTATTGCAGACGTGCCAAAGATCATAACCCTGCCTATCTCGCTAAATCCATAGAGTTGTCAAATATTTAACCACAGTAACTTGTAGTCAATAAATCTTGCTAGCCACTTTGGGGAAAATTACCTTGTATACCATATAAATGACATATATCTCGTGAAATGACATATATAACCTTGTATATATTTAAAAGAAGTGTCTAATTTTTTTCAGAAGACAACTCTAATATCTCCTAGCAGTCATCGTTCTCTCCCAAAACCCTCAAACCTAAAGTTCACTTATGATTTGATTCATTCTTTTGCCATCAAATCGAGCCCCAAAAGCCATAAATTGTAAGTAAAACTGGGTTTTCATGATTTGTTGTTGGTATTTTCTATGGTTTGGGTGTTGGTGTTGGTGTTGGTATTGTGTTGTCTATCGTCTTGGGTTCTAGAATATTCTTTCAAATTTTAACTAATCTACCTCAAAGACCACTTGATCTAGGGACATTGTGGGTTTTAGGATCTATGAAAGCAGTTTCTAAGGGTTAGAGACAATGGGCCACTTTGGGTATTGTTGATGTTCCTATTTTTTGCTCCTGTCCATTTTTTTATGGTGTTTTCTTCTACATCAAAAGACATTAATCTGACAATATTTTTGTATTTGGTAAAGATTTGTGTTTTAGAACCTGTGGATTGTCAAGTCGGCCTGCTTCCAATCGAAGACGTTGTGGGTTCTTCAATCCAGTTAACAAAGTCGGGATTTTGAGGACACCCATTAGCGAATCATGACCGTGCGAATGTTAAAGGAGTAGATTTGGCCATGAATTGAGTCAGCATGAATGACTCATCTGTATCTAACCTGAAACTTTGAGACCCATCATCCTCTTCTAATCCAGCAAGTAAAGAAGTTTGGCCTGTCATGATGCGACTAGAGTTTCTTTGTGTTGCAAGCATACACAATGGAACCAACAATAAATAGCAAATGGCAAAAAGGTGGTCTTCTTCTTCGTGGGTTGGGCATGATTAGGGGTTTTGTTGAGCTTTTTTTTTTATTTTTTGGAATTCTGGGCAACGTAGGTAAAGAATTTGGCGTATACCAAGTTTTAGGAATCATGGGATTTGATTTAATGGCTTGAATTATCAATTTTACTTGTTTTCATTAGTAAGTTGGTTATTTTTGGGCTATGAATTGTATGAGAATCTGCTAAGAAATCCTAACTGACTTGACTGCAACTGTGTGTATCTATAAGTTGTTCTTAGGTTTTTTTGGATGCAATGTAGGTAGCTCCCGACTTGGGAGGTATGATTTTGGATGCAATGTAGTGAATTTGATATGAGTAACCTTGTAGATTATTTCGTTGTGGTGGTTAGATTTAAACTAGCTTCAGAGTTGTATATAGCTTTTGATTTAGAAGATAAATGTGCTTGCAAAGGAACTTTTTGTGCTATTTCATATGCATGTTGTTTCTTTTTAATTACAATTTACTTGTAAGGGTATATTAGACACTTTATATCATTTTTAATGGAATTTTTGTAATTAACGTAACATTTTCCTAACGGTTACTTAACGGAAGATATTTTTAATTGACGGAGTGTTTTGTAGGTAAGTTTTTAGTAATTTTTGAAAATTCGGTATATGATGTGTAAATACCCCTTATTAATAAGGTGTACAGGGGTAATTTTTCCGCCACTCTGTCTTTTTGTTTGTCTAACATGCGTGAATGCTAACAGTAAGAAAATGTGCAAAATGGGTTTATCCGTACAGAAAAGATTCATTTCCACACAATTTTTCTATTAGAAAGCAAGCCTACATCAATTACCCCCAGGCCCCAACTGAACGACATTCACATTTGCGTGGTACTTACAATTTTTATTCATTTTTGTAGCTATTATTTAATTATAATTTTATATTATGTAAATTTATTTTATTTTTATTATTTTTAATAAATAATATTTATATATAATGTAAAATTATAAATAAGTTATATATATATAAAAAAGAATAAAATTAAAATCCTTATATTTTTTGAATATCTGTATACACTGTATACACGAGTTCCTTTGAACTCGATGTCTCAAACATAAAAATAATGGGTAGGAATTTTGTCTTAAGCGTGGAATAGAAAACTCGTTAAGGCAAAGACAAGTATTTTGTCTTAGGCATGCTTTCTAATGCAATAAAGGTCAACTGGGTAGGAATTTTTATAATTCAATTTAGTTAGTTTCAATGTTTTTTCAAATTGAAAACATTAACCAAAATAAAAAAAAATTGATTAAAAAACACTTTCTCCGGAAATCCCATTTCGCACTTTTTCTTGGCAGATTATGGAGTGGCTGGCAAGATATGAATCTCAATTTTATATTGTATTACATACGAGGAAATGTTTTCTTTTTTTTTTTTTGTTTCTTACAAAGATTATATGAACCCTAAATATGTCAAAAATATATAATTAATTTAAAGATATTTAATAATTTATCTATTTTTTATTTAAATTTAATATATATTTTATAATCTAATGGTTCAAATTACTGCCCCACAATTGCGTGCTTTTTTTGGGTTAAAAAAAATCTCATTAGGACATAGTCCAGTGCACTAAAGAGTATACTAGGAAATTCCGATTGAGCCAACAATCAGTTCTTTTTTTTTTTTTTTTTTATAACAAGCTCTATTAGGCATTTGAGGAGGAGAAAGTGAGATTTGGTAGGATTTAAACTCCCACCTATTAGTTGAAAGATAATCCCCTCAACCAGCTACAAATATTCAACCTCAGCCAACAGTCAGTTTACTTGCCTATATAAATACCAAAATTAGAACTAGCTGGGCTGGGCCATGGTTCAATTGGTCCACAGGCTTGGTTCTGGCAATTGGAAAGCTACTCTCTAAGATTTGGGTTTGGTATCCTAAGATTTGGGTTTGGGTACGTTGGAAGGCCACTCTCTACTTTCTTGAAGTCATCATGGCTGAGTGAGTTGCAAATTTTGTTATTTGTTATCGTGTTCCCATACGCAGACACATATTTTATTACCACCCTCCTCTTATCCTAATGACAATCCATTTAAGCATGCCCCTCTTAGGTCAAGGGTACAAGGGCTGGTAGTCACAATAGCAACAATCGACCAAAGACACACACTTCATTTGGCAATTTGTTTCTGCATTCTACTAAATCAGTATAGCTTAATGTAACTAGTTATCATATGTTGGTAGTTTGTTTTGTCATACAGAGAATGCAAAAGAAATCCCAAAGGCATTATAATCTGAAATTGAGCGATGCAAGCGTAAGAGCGATGAAATGTCAGATGAGATGCGTGAGTTGGCAAAAAGGATTATTTTGAGTAAAGTTGCTAAGTGGGCAAGGGAACTTGTGACGGTAGACCCATCTCCACTTCCAAAGATGGTCCGCTTTGTTGAAGAAATGGGGTTGCTTATGCATATTGAGCACAATGGGTCTTCTGCAGTTGCATATGCTTTCCAAGCATCTGACGAAGTCAAGGGAAATTGATTCTGAGCTGAGGGTTTATCAAGCAATCGAAATTGGCTTTTGGGAATTTAGTTTAATATGCAATGTTTGAGCAATGGGAACTTATGTTATCTAGTGGTGCTTCTGTGTGTGCGTAATTTACATGTTTGAGTAATGCCTACTAACACTATGTTGTATGTTGTAAGTAACTTATGTAGTATGTAACTTATGTTGTATGTTGTGTCTTGTGTTTTGTTGAACGTATTTGTTGTATTTTCTTGCTGAAATGGACTAAGGGCTCCTATCCGCTTAAGGGTGTTTGCTTAATTGAACCACCTCAACAAAGCCAAAATGGCCACCTATTTTTGAAGTGCGAAACAGGATCAGAAGTTCGGTCTCCTCACTTTAAGTGGATTTTGGGGATCTTGCATTCTTGGAGTGCTATGAAAGTTTCTTCGAACCTGAACCTATTAAGCACCTACCAAATTTCTCTGCTAATTAAAGTTTGGTCAATTGAAAATTTTGATTTGATTTTAGTTAGTTGTTCTGTTAACCGATTTAAGAAAAAAATGAAATTCTAATTCACTATAAAAAATTTTTTTGATGTACTTATTTAAAAAATTTATAATTACGATTTTATATAAGATAAATAATTAATTATTTAAGATATAATAATATTTTATCAAAATTTACTTATTATTAATAAGATTGTTAGAATAAGGCTTTGTTTGTTTTCATTTGAAAATAGTAGGAAAAGAATTCTAAAAGAAATTATGGGAAAAGAAAAATTATTATTTACAATCACATCAACTTTTTTTTTTATAATTTTCTTTCTTATTCTTGTCTATACAAATAATTTTGTTAAAAAAAATTTTATTTATTCAAATAATTTAATTTTCTCTAAGTTTTCTCATAATCCAAACACTCTATTAAGAACTATGAATTGAATTCTAAAATTAAAATTGAAATTATGAATTCATATAACTTTATTGTTAAACTTTACAACACTAATAGTGTCTTTGGATTTGAAAGAATGTGATAAAAAAACATGTTATTTGAATAAGTTAAAAATAAGAGGAAAAAAATAGTGAAAAAGTAAAATTATTTGAATATAGTGAGAAAATATAAAGAAAGAAAATTTATATATCCTAAATGATAGTTTTGCCTATCAACTTTATTATTAGAGCAAAAAAATTGATAAGACTCAAAATAAAGGTAATTTGGTAATTTTATGTGTGACAAGTTAACTGTTTAAATTTTTTCAAATTGGTCAAAAAGTTTATTGGCGGACCATAAACTGTTATTATAAGTATAGAAAGTTCCTCATTTTCAATATATTTTTTTTCTTCAAAGATTCTTTCTCCACAATTTTTCTCAAATCAAACGGACCATAAAAATTAGAAGGCCCACTGACTTTTTCCGAAATTAGATATACATATAAAATGACATATCTATTCAATCTAGTTAATTGCAATTTTTTAAAACTAAAAACTGTAACCAAATAAAAAAATTGATTAAATAACATTTTGTTCAATTAATTAAAATTACACTTTAATTCAATCTGATTTATTTCAAATTTTTCTAAAGCCTTATTGTGGAAAATGTGTTTTTTAACAAAATTAGGTGAAAAAGCACAGTTAATTTAACGATAAATAATATTTTATTTTAAAAAAAAATTAATATAATTTATATAATTAAATATAAATTATTGTGTACTTACGAAGATTTCATACTTAAAAAAAATCTAATTTTTAATAAAATTCTCATTCGCACATTGCCCAATGGAAAAAGCAGTGAATTGGGAACTCACCAATTGTGCTAGCAGTCAATTACTTGCACGTATAAGTAACCCATGCCAGAATTAGTGCCAGCTGCCTTGGGGCATGGTTCAATTTGTCCACAGGCTTGGCACTTGCAATTTTTTTTTATTTGAATGGAAGGACATCGTTATATTAATATAAAATAATTTTAATAATTTTAGATATAAGATCAAAGCAAGGGCATAAGAAAAACCTGCACGAGATAAGAGAAATAGACGACTAAAATGATTTACAGTTGGCTAAATTATAAGGACCACAAATTAACTGAGCGCAAAGCTTAATTAGACAAATCTCCCTTACAAGGGAACAAAGCGAAACTAAGTTACATGTACTGGACATCGAGATTTCAGACAGATTTAATTCGTCCGGATTAATCTGCTTACGACAGTACAAACTGCACCTCGGTGGACCTACGACGAAAATCGACTGGGTATATCCAGCAACAATTTTCCCCAATTTTAAACTACAAACAGACTCTCCAGACCATAAGCACAAGAAACCATCTGTCTCAAAATACAATAACCAAACACAACCTAAGACCCATCCTAAAAGGCAGCAACAAATCGATCCAAATGTGGCGGCTTCGGCAACAGGAAAACTTAAGGCGACAAGGAGGGCAGCAACAGTGGGAAGGACGGTGACAGCTATGCGATCTCCGACGACCCAAGCATCAACAGCTCCATTAATATATGTAGCCTCAACAACAACGGTTACAGGAATGCTGGTGATGTTGGCGGTGGCCAGAAGGTTGGCAATAATGGCACAATCAGTGGCTGTGGGACTGTCAGCAGCTTCTCTAATAATGGAGGCTATATTGCATGCACTGGTAAAGCCATCTTCAACTGTAACCATTCAGTCCGGAATGGAGGTGGTAGTGGCGATCAGCTAGGCGCCGTTGTTGCCAGAGGTAGCTGGTGTGGTGGCATTAGTGCTGGCACTGACAAGTATGACAGATGATATAGAACAAGTAGCCCAAGATTTTTTTGAGACCAAAGGGACCATTAGAAGAAGCCTAAAAGTAAAGGGAGATTCTAGAAGACTTGAGAAAACTTGTGTTCTAATTATAACCAGAATATTTTAAGTATCTTCCTAACATATTTTTTGAATGTTTCGAAATATTGAATGGTCTAAAATATTGCAGACTTATTATATTTTCCTTTTTATTTTGATTTTTTCATTGTATTTTCTTTCCCAGTTATAGACTTCAACTATAAATACCTATGTAAGTCTAAGAGGTGAATCATTCCACAAAAATATCACTACAGTTGCAATAAGATATTGATCTTTCATATATCTTTCTCTGTGAGAAATTTCTTGCCTAAGGCTTAATTGTGTATTAGCCTTGTTTTACTAAACATTGTGTCAAGTGGTATCAGAGTGGGTCTCACTTAATCTATTAGTAGCTCGTGACAGAGTCAATAGCAACCATCCTATTGATGACGAACAAAAAATGCAGGCCATTTAGTCGACCATCCGTTGCTAAGAGGCGACACTACAAAACCTTGGTCAGAGATTAGATCGATTGGAACGTGGACTGGAGGCCATCATCAATACTTTGGTCAAAGATTAGATTGATTGGAATGTGGAATGGAAGCCATCATCAATCGACTTGAAGCTCTCCATGTGAGAGGTGCCAACAGGAACTAGAGAGACAAGAGGAATTAGGCTAGAGATTTTGCTCGCAGTCAGCCTATTGCCCTACTAGTCCTTGCAATTTCCATAGGCGTCAGGCTTATACTGTAGATTCAGATGATGAGACAAATTCACATATGCGTCGGCATATATGGCATATTCAGATGATGATAATGGAATGATTACCTAGGTATGAGCGTCGACGACCCTGACATCTTAGGGGGCCAGACGAATTCTAGCTAAAGATAGATATCCCTGCCTTTAATAGTGAATTAAATATATGAAAAAACCTGAGGAAAGAAAAGTTGGATTGGTAGCCTACCGGTTAAAAGGAGGAATATCTGCTTGGTAAGAATGAACAAAAGACTGAAGAAGAAGAGAAGGCAAAGCTTCAGTTAGAGATTGGTACAAAATAAAGCAAATTTTGAGGGGAACGTTTCTTCCTCCAGATTATGAGCAGATCCTTTTTCAACAATATCAACATTGCCATCAAAGCAATCAAATAGTTCATGAGTACTCGGCAAAATTTTTCAGATTGTCCGAATGCAACAACTTGATGGAGTTAGAAAGCCAACAAGTCTCAAGGTACCTAGGCAAATTAAAGCTAGTAATCTAGGACAAAATCTGAGTTCAGATGCTACTGGATATATTTGAGGAGAGGAATATGACTTTGAAGGCTAAGATGATGCTACAAGAGAATAACAAAGCTGAAACTTCTTGTAAGTGCTATTTTGATTCTAACAAATCTAGTGAAGAGAAAGAGAAACTGAAGGCTTCAAACCAATCGGAGAATGCGATAACTAGTAAAGCCGTAGGAAAAGAACTGCTTGTTGAGAAAGCAATTGTCTGAAATCCCAATCCTTATGAGAAGCTTGTACTCGGCAAGTGCTACAAGTGTAACGAGGTAGGCCACCGCTCTAGTTATTGCCCATTACAAAAGGTGGTGAAAGTAGTGGAGCAGGAGGGCATAGTTGGAAAAAAAGATGATGATGTATATTACTACCCAAATGGAGAAGAAGGCAAGTATGAAGATGAAAGATTTGTGTACGTTGTGAGGAAGTTGACGCTAGCTCCTAAGTAAAAGGGTGACACTCAACGGAATAAATTGTTTCGTACCAAGTGCACAGTTAACAATACTTTATTTGATTTGATTACTGATAATGGTAGCCACAAAAATATTATTGAAAAAAAAGCTGTCAAAAAGTTGTAGTTGCCAATAGAGAAGCATCTGAGTCCATACACCATCGGATGGATCAAAGCAGTTTGAGAAATTCGAGTGACAAAACGATGCAAGGTTCCTTTCTCAATTGGTCAGTAAAAAAATGAGGTCCACTGTGATGTCGTAGATATGAATGCTTGTAACCTATTGTTCGGGCGACCATGACAATTTGACGTTGATGCCCAACACTCAAGCAAGAAGAATATCTACAGGCTTGAGAAGGATGGGTGAAGTACAACTTACTGCCTACAAAAAGGGTCCCGAACCAAGACTTCTCAAGTAGAGGGAAGGACCTTTCTAACAGTTACCCATTCAAATCAAGAGATCGAGGTCGCCATCAAAGAATCGAAAGAAATTCATGTGCTAGTGGTGAAAGGTAAAGTAACCAACGGTCCAGAGACGAAAATTTCGATAAACAGTTAAGTCGTTGCTGGAGGAATTTAGTGAAATTGTACCAGAACAGTTACCAGGCGGGTTGCCACCAATGTGTGACATAGAATACCAGATTGATTTGGTCTCTGGTGCTAGTTTCCCAAATCTACCACACTACCAGATAAATCCTAGAGAAAGTGAGATCTTAAAAGAAAAGGTAGAAGAGCTGTTGCGAAAAGGGCATATTAGGGAGAATATGAGTCTATGTGCTGTACCTGCCTTGCTAACCCTAAAAAAAGATGTCAGTTGGCAGATGTGTGTTGATAGCTAGGTAATAAATAGGATCACCATTAGGTACAAATTTTCAATTCCCAAGTTGGATGATATGTTAGAGCAGCTCGATGGATGCAAGCTGTTCTTGAAAATTGATCTTCAGAATGGCTATCATCAGATCTGGATCAAACTTAGAGACAAGTGGAAAGTCGTATTCAAGACACGAGATGGTCTTTATGAATGACTAGTTATGTCATTTGGTCTCTCTAATACTCCTAGCACCTTTATGAGGTTAACAAATCAGGTATTAAAACCTTTCATTGAGAAATTTTTTGTTGTGTACTTTAATGATATTCTTATTGATAGTCGATAGATGGAAGATCATATTTTACACTTGAGGGAGATATTAGTGGTGCTGCAGATGAATAAACTATATGTGAACTTGAAAAAGTGTAGCTTCATGACTGGCAAGCTACTCTTCCTATGGTACATAGTCAGTTTCGATGGCATTTAGGTTGACAAGGAGAAGGTATAGGTAATTCGAGATTGGCATACTCCTAAAGCTGTAGGTGATGTGCAGAGTTTTTATGGCTTGCAACCTTTTATCGAAGGTTCATCCGCAACTTCAGTATTATCATAGTACCCATCACGAAGTGTCTTAAGAAGAGCAAGTTCTAGTAGGGAGGAGAAGAAGAATAGTAGTTTGCTCTTATTAAGGAGAAGTTGTGTACCGCTGTAGTACTAGCTCTGCCTAACTTTGACAAGTTATTTAAGTTGAATGCAATGCCAGTGGAGTTGGAGTCGGTGCTATCCTTTCTAAGAAAAGAGGCAACTCACTTATTTCAGAAAAAAGCTCAGTAAAGCCCGACATAAGTGGTCTACCTATGACAAAGAATTTTACACTCTTGTGATAGCCTTGAAGCATTGGGAACATTACTTAGTGGGTCGTGAGTTCATCTTGTACTTAGATCACCAGGCCCTAAAATATCGCCACAGTCAAAAGCAAATCAACAGTGACATACATGCCAGATAGTCCACTTTCTTGTAGAAGTATCTTTTCAAGTTGTTTCATAAGGTGGGCCAACTGAACAAAGTTGTTGATGTATTAAGTTGGAGAGCATCTCTATTGATTACATTGAGCAATGAGATAGTGGGTTTTAAAACTCTTTGTGACTTATATGAGCATAATGAAAACTTCTAAACTATTTGGGAGAAGTGTATTCAGAAGCAACCTGTAGATTTCATATCCATGATGGCTATCTAATGCATTGGAATCATCTTTGTGTTCCCCAATCTTCATTGAGAGAGAATATCGTTCGTGATTTACATGAAGGTGGTCTTGCAGGTCATCTTGGATGAGACAAGACAATTGTTGCTGTTGAGGAGCGATATCATTGCAACAATTGAAGAGGGACATTGTCCAATTTGTCTAATGGTGCTATATATGTCAAACAACTAAGGGCCAGTCACAAAACATTGGTACATGCCTTTATCTATTCCAAAAAATATTTGAGAAGACTTGTTCAGGGATTTTATTTTGGGCTTACCCCATACCCAATGTGCTATGAATTCTGCATTTGTTGTTATTGACAGATTTTTCAAGATGAGCTATTTCATACCTTGTAAAAAGACATCTGATGCTTCCAGTATAGCTCAGTTGTTCTTTAAGAAAATTGTGCGCCTACATGGAGTGCCCAAGTCCATTACATTGGACCATGACACCAAGTTTCTTAGTCACTTTTGGATCACTTTGTGGAAGTTGTTTGATTCATCCTTGAAGTTCAACAATACATCTGATTCCCAGACTGATGGTTAGATAAAGTCACTAAATAAGACCCTGGACAACCCCATTCGAAACATTTGTGGAGACAAGCCAAAATAATGGGACTTCACTTTAACTTAAGCAGAGTTTGCTTACAACAGTGCAGTTCACAGTGCTATAAAGAAGTCTCCTGATAAGTTTAATATTTACATAGATATTACGCACAATTTTATATTTAATTTGATATTTATTTATGCAAATATTATGTTTATTGGTAGATTTTACTTCTATTTGTTATTTTATATTTTGTACATCTATGCATACAAACAGAAGTAATTGGGGCAGATTTAATACTATTCGAGCAAATTTTATAATTTTGCGCACTGTTTGGTATTTTAGCCATAACTTTCTCTACACAAGTCAAAATCTGATGCTTCTTAAATCGAATCGAAGCTAAGAGACAGAGCTACAAGTTTTCTGTTTTGACCGACTTCGGGTTCTATTTGGAAGGGGTCGAAATTTGAGTCTGAAGATACAGGGTCAAAACTGTCTACAAAATTTACAAATCCTTTTGCGACTCGAATTTGGACTCTTTAGGGCTTATTTGAGGAGACTATAAATACAGAAGTCACAGAACATAAAGGGGACTTTTGGAGGCTATTCTTGTAGACACAAGACAGAGAATAAGCATAGAGAGCGAAGAGGAGAAGAGCATAAGGGAGGAACGAGAAGACGTCGAAAACGAGTTTTTCGATTCCTTTTCTTTCTTCTTTTTCTTTTAAACTTAATGATGTTGGATATTTGTTTATCCTTGATTTTTAGCATAAGTGGCTAAAACCCTAAACTAGGGCGAAAGGGATGTAGTTTAATTTAGCGTTGGGTTATTTGATTTTTGTGGATGCTTAGTAGTTCTTTTGATTTTATTGCTATTATATGTTGAAAACTTCATTTGATTTATCTATTTTGTTCTTAAATATGCTTTTGTGTCTAGCCGTCATGAAAGTAGTCATAGGATTTGTGTTGAGATCGATAGATGAGACACAATTGTGCACTAAATAGATAAACATATAAATTTTGAGTTAGAAATGAGATAAGTTTATATGATGTCATTATAAATTCTCTGTTCTTAATGAGTTTAATCTACTTTGTGTTATTTCGATAGAATATCACAAATAGATTGAATACGGTTAGGGTTGCTTGACAAAGAACACTAACTAAAGAAGAAGAATTGACATTCAAATCATTAATCCACAAAATTCATGTAATTCAGCCCCTTATAGGTGAAAACTCATAGCTCTGGTACCCTCTATCTTGTGTTCAGTTTTAATTAAATTGCCTTTGATTTTCCACTAGTTAAATTGTTTAATTTTTAGCTCAATAATTCTACTTCTTATTAATTTTCTCAAACATAAAACCTTCAGTTTAAATAACATAAATCATAATTAATTCTTTGTTCCCTTGGATTCGACACCTGGAGTATTTACCAGGATTTTATTACTACGATCGATCCTATACGCTTGCAAGATTTTACTCGGTCATCTCTTTTCTCTATTGTTTACACTAAATGTCTACAACATGCTTCAGATTTGGTCAAGATTCCTCGCATTCTAGGCCTTAGCATTGCAGCTGAGAATCTTGTAGAATAGAGAAAATCAGTCCGAGCTGAGGTGAAAAAGAAACTGGAGATTGTCAGTGAGAAGTACAAAAAAGCTGCAAACAAACATCGAAGAAGCAAGATATTCCAGGATGGTGATATAGTGATGGTGCTCTTTCGTAAAGAACGGTTTCCAGTTGGGTCCTACAATAAGCTGCAGCATAAGAACTATGGTCGCTATCAAGTATTGAAGAAGATCAATGATAATACCTATGTAATTAATCTACCTGAGACATGGGGAATTTCAAGGACTTTCAATGTTGCAGATATTTATCTGTTCTACTTTACTGATGAGCCTTTGTATCTTGAGTCTGGACCAAACTCGAAGTCGAGTTTTTCCCAAGTGGAAGGGACTGACGTAGAATAAATAGTCTAAGACTTTTTAGATCAGAGGGACTGTCAGAAAAAGCCCAGAAGGAAAGAAAGGTTCTAAAAGACTTGTCTTCCAAATATAACTAGAATATTCTAAGCATTTTTGTAACACATTCCTTGAATGTTTTGGAATATTGAATGTCCTGGAATATTATAGACCTATTATATTTTTTTTTTATTTTGATTTTTTCATTAACATATTTCCTTTTCTAGTCATAAACTTCAACTATAAATACTCATGTAAGTTTAAGAGCTGAATCATTTTATAAAAATATTACTTCAATTGTAATAAGACATTAGTCTTTCATTTATCTTTCTCTTTGATAAGTTCCTTTCCTAAGGCTTAGTCGTATATTAGCTTTGTTTTTGCTAAATGTTGTGTCAACAGAAACTGTGAAAATGATGGGGTGCTTGTAGAGAGCCTGGATTCGGTGAGGCCATTAGTGTCCTAATTTGAGCTAGATCTAGAAAAAACTAAAAAGACATAACAATGGGAAAGGATAAGAGGAATAGGAAAGGAGGGATGGAGGTGGGGCAATAACTAGACAGATTGGTGGAGAAAAAGAGAAAAAAAAAAAAAAAGAGGACATTGACTGGCCACTGCCACTAGCCTGTGCATGGGAGCTGTGTGTAGGGTTTTTTTTATTAGAGTTTTATCGTTTGTTTAGATTGCGAGATTTTGATAAGAAAGAAAGTTGTGAAAAAGAAAAATGTAAGAATCCGCTGTTTGGATAGATGAGAAAATATTAGAAAGAAAATAATTAGAAAGTGAATTTATATGTTTAAATTGTATGAGAAAGTGATGAGAAAGAAAATTATATGAATACATGCATTTTAGCTAAATTCCATCAAACACGCTGCAACCACCAACCTTGGCAATTTTTGTAATTTTGCTTTTAATTTTTTAATTTTTTAATTTTTTTTGAACATAGCAGTTGACGTTGACAACATAGCAGTTGACGTTGGCAACACACTACATAAAACTAAATTCTCACTAGTTTCTTAGTTGTTGCCAAACAAGGGAAATTTTGTTAGAAAGTGTAATTTTCTCTCTCATGGGAATCACATGCAAAAACAAATAGAGCATTAGTGAGAGAGTGGGTTAAAGAGAGGTATTTAAATAAAAGAATCTAATGGTTCTTGCAATTGGAACGCTACTCTACTTTCCTGAAGTTACCATAGGTGAGTTTAGAATTTTGTTATTTGTTATCATGTTCACATACATCATTTGTCAATTTGTTACTACATTATATTAAACCACTCTAGCCTAATATAACTAGTTTTCACATGTTGGCAGCCTGTTTTGTCAAACAGAAAACGTAAAAGTGATCCCAAAGACATTGCACTTGGTAAATGAGCGATGGGAGTGTAAGAACAATGAAAAGTTGGATGAAATGCCTGAGTTGGCAAAGAGGATGATTTTGAAACAAGGTGCTAAATGGGTAAAGGAACTTGTGATGAACCCATCTCCAATTACACAGATGGTTCGCTTTGTTGAAGAAATGGAGTTGCTTCTGCATATCAAACACAATTAGTCTTCTACCGTTGCATATGCATCCCAACCATCGGACGATGACCTAAGGGATGGGTCAAGCAGTGTGCCTTGGTCGCCAGCATGTCACACAGTAGCACATGGCCTATTTGACAAAAAGATAGGCAGCAATTTTGAAGACCATGGAAATTAAGCAAGCAAACTTGGTTGTTGGGTATGCAAATGTTTAAGCAATGGGAACTTATGTTATCAAGTGGTGCTTGTGTATGTACGTAACCTACATGTTTGATTAATGCCTACTAATATTATGTCGTACGTTGTGTTTTGTTGAATGTATTTGTTGTAATATTTTGCTAAAATGGACTTGGGGCTTATCTGCTTAATGGTGTTTGCTTAATTGAACTATCTCAACAAAGCCAAGATGGCCACCTGCCTTCGATGCGGAAGACAAGATTAGGAGTTTGATTCTAATCTCTTTTGAAAAAACACTTCAAATGAATTTTGAGAATTTTGCCTTCTCAGAGTGCTATGCAGTATCTGCAAACATAATATTTCTTCCTTTTTATCGCTTAACAAACTAATTGCAACAGAATAAAAGTATAGCTCTTGGGCATACGATAGCTTGTGTTGACGTAGGGTGGGAGCTTTTGTGCCGTCGGCGAGTTTCAGAGGTTTTTTCGGGGTCTTCCGGTTAGCTGCGTCGGTCCTTGTGGCCGTTGGTGCCCCTTGCTGGGTTTGCGTTTTTTTATTTTGTTAGCTGATTTCGCTTCTCATTGGTGCTGGCTGTGGGCTATTCTACTGACCATTTCGTTTGTGTTTCGGCGGACTCCCCTGCTTCTCTGTTGCAGCTAATTTAGGCGAGGAAGCGGCGGACGTTTGGTTTTGGTTGGCTGCTGATTCTCGATTGCCGTTGGGGTCTTGTACAGTTGGCGTTTGCTCTAGAGCTTCATTATTGCCCTACCCCCTGGTCTATAGTTGATCTCTCTCGGCTTCGGTTGGTACTCTCTTTAAGTATTTCAATCCTTCTCAGCGTTGGAGATTGTGCGTTGTTCGTTGTGCTAGGCGTCTTGGGCTTGCGACAGGCCTTTGGCCAAAATTGCGTTGTCGTCAGCCTGGTTGTAGGTCATATCACTGTTTCTTGGCTATGGCAGAGGTTACCGTCGGCCTGTGGTGCAGCACCAGAATCTTTTGGTTCCTAGCATTCTGTTGGTTTGGGCTTCAGCCCAATTATGTCTTTGTAGGAGCCTTATTTACCTGAGCTATGGGCTCAGGTTTGAGTTATCCTTAGTCTGCACGGGCTGGGTTTGGTTGGTTAGGGCTTTAGTTGTGGTGAGTTTCTGGTGGCGTTTTTGTTTTATGTGTATATGGGGTATGGGATGAGTTGATGTAGGCTCACTTTTAACTGGTTTTTGTACATGTTTTATCATATTTAATCCAATGCTTTTCTCCTTTGGTTAAAAAAAAAAAAAAGAACGAACCATTTGCAACTATAATCTTTCTCCGAAAAATGGGTGTTTGTCTAATTAAAATGTTTGTTTTTGGTGGACCATGTCAACCATAACCCGCAAAATACTTGAGAGGGCCCAAATAATATGAGGAAAAAGGTTATTTTTTTTTTTAAGTTTTTGGATGTAGATCAATTAACAGGGGAAAGAGAATAATTAAAAAAGTTAAAATTTTGAATTTTAAACTTTTTTTATTGATATATTATTAATATAATTATTATATTAAATTTAAATAAAATAAATAAATTATTCAATTAATTATATATCTTACTTATTAAATAAATTATATACTATTTAGTGGTATCCATGATAGAAATGTTTTCGAGTATTTCTACAACCATTCAGAGAGATCTTTCTGTTTTAATAAAGATAAATTTTAATGTCCAAACAGTTTTGTTTTGATTTTTGTCTATAATATAATAATTGTTATATTTTATACAATAATATTAACAAAATATGTAATAAAAAATAATTTTTTTATTACATATGTTATTATTATTATTATATAAAATATAATAATTATTATATTACCAACAATTTTTAGACAAAAGTCTTCAACACTATAATGGAGCTCTTCCAATAAATACTTTGCACTTGACTAACTATGCGTCTATGCCTATATGTACCTACGCCACTCATTGTGTGGGTTACAATTCACGCCCCTCAATTGCTTGTCTTGTCCCCTCTACTGTATTCAATGGCAGAATTATTGCACTCCCAGCTACCAGCTTTACCAGAAACTCTAATCCCATGATATTGAATCTTGAATCTTTGAATCCAGCTTTAGCCCAAGAATGCCTCACTAGTTAGTAGTGGACATAATACTACATCTCATTTAATTAGGAACCTCACAATGGGTTGCTGTGTAAGTAGTAGCACCAATAAAGATTCAAACTTTAATAAAGTGGAATCTGAATCCCAGAAATCCAAGCCAACCCATGAAAGCAGAGCTCCACCTCCATCACTTGATCAAGAAGAAGAAAAAGAGACAGTGAAAGAAGTATTGTCTGAAACTCCCAAACTAAAACCACCACCACCACCAGAACCCATCAAGAGCCTCACTAAAGAACATCAAGACAACAACAACAGGAACAGCAACACAGGAAAGATTGCTCATTTCCAGCCGACACCACCGCCATTGTTTGATAAGAAGATCAAGATCCAAGAAAGCAGGTACGAGAATGAGAAAATGCTGAAAGAAGAAGAGATCTTTGAGCAGGAAGTATCAGAAGTTTGCAGCTTGAGCTCGAGTGAGAAGCTATCAACTGCAACAATCAACAATGGGAGCATGGATTATGATGATTGTGATGATGATGAGGAGGTTAAGCAAAGAGTGGTGAAATCTCCAGCACCGAAATCGGCATCAAGAAACCGGCTGCCCCCCGAATTGGGTACAAAAAGAGACCGGCCACCGCCGCTTGTCGGTAAATCACCGACCAGGCGTACCGACCAGTCATCGAGCAGAAGAAACAATGCTGTGAGGTTGGTGCAAAGCAGGGAACAGATGGCGAGGCGGGGTTTAAGATCCGAACCGAATAGGAGAGACCCGGGTGAGAATTCTGGGAGGAGGTCCAGGTCGCCTGCCAGCAATAGATCATCTGCAATAGGTCGGAGCCCGTCTGCGGGAAAGGCCAACCAGTCTCCGGGTAGGGTCAGAACCGATCCCCCGGAGAAAGGAGGTAACGCCATGAAGGTGGGGCGTGGCATGGAGGGTGATAATTGGTCGACTGGCGCCGCTGTTACTTCTACTACTACTGGTAATGGTGGTGCCGGAAATGAGTCACTAGAAAACCCACTTGTGTCCCTTGAGTGCTTCATCTTCCTCTGAATGGGAATATTCCGGTGGAATATTTGTGCCGACGATGTCACCGGATTTTTGAAAGAGTGCCTGGGATACTTTGGTCCTCCGTTTTAACCATTTTTTTTTCTAGTGGGTTTTTACTTTTAACCTCTTTTTTATTAGAGTACTGTTTTAAAGAAAAATATGTCTAAAAAATATTTGAATGAAATTGATCAGATTTAATATATAACTAATTAGATTATAAGTGTAATTAAGTATAAAATTTTTTTTATATTTAATTATATTTAAAATTTAATTAATTATATATTAAATTTAAACAGTTACGTTTAAGCGCATTTTCAGACTCTTTTTTAATTAGAACTGTAACTTTTTCCTTTTTATTATTCTCGGGGGTGTGAATATTAGTTAGGCAAGGTCAGGAGTGGACAAAGAGGGAGACTCTGTGGCTTTTGGACACTGGTAAATGGAATGGAATTGCTATTATTTTTTCCCTGCCTTGCAGAAGCCGTGATGTTACACCGCCAGATTTGGTTTCTTGCAAGTTGTATTTTCTTTTTTGATGCACAAAATTATTTTAAAGTACGGCAATGTCTAATAGTTATGTTAAAAATTATTGTAGTTTTGTATTTAAGAAGCATGGGATGAGTTATAAATTCAAGTTTACTATTTAATTTTAATAGGAATTGATTATGAAAATTTTTCATTTAAAATTGAATTTTTTAAACTAATTGAACTACAGGATCGGTGGTTGTAAATTAGTGATATTTTTTTGTTTGACATAAAATTAGTGACTTTGGTGAAAATATTCAGCAGTCGTCAAATATTCTGCGTTTGTTTCGCTTCTCCCATCTCATGCTAAATTAAAGATAGAGGACATGGGACTCTGTCATGACTTTGTTGGGGGCAGATGGAATCAAACAAATATACCGGTGGCGATGTTTATAATTAATTTTCAACCCACATTTTCCAGCCGTGTCTTTTGTCGTCTCGGCCAGCTTGCAACAACTTTGAAAGGACACATAATTATTGTGGGCATAAATTGTGTGCCGTACATATTTGAATCAAGCGACTCTGAGGGAAGAGTCCGCGTGGAATGGATTGAATAATGGTGTAGTGATTCCAGTGAACCTTTGTTTCTCCTTTCCTTCTTTGGTTAAATGTAGCGATCTGACTAACAGCCATTGTACCCCTGAATTACAGTGTGGTTGGATAGAAAAAAATTAAATAGAAAGTAAATAGATAAAAAAATAAAAAATAGTATAATAATAAAAATATTATAATTAATAAAAAATAATAATTAAAAAAGTTATAAGAAAGAAAATGAATAGTAATTTATGAGAGAAAAAGTAAAATGTATTTATTTGAATTGATAAAAAATAAATAAAAAAATAAATAGAAAATTTTAATTTCTTTGTCAGAAAATTTTGAAATTTTTTTTCTTTTTTCTTTCTCTTGAAAACATTTCAAACATGGCCTTAAGGGGAGCATGATTAGATGGAATGCTTTTAGGGCCAGAGGAGGGTGATCTCTTTCTTTACGTCTAAAAAGTGAGCGCACCACTTTAGGATTCAAAAGTATCACATTTGCTAGTTTTTATTCCGAAACTTATTTATGCGGGTATGCATATTGAAATATGTGAAAGGTATGCATATTAACGATATTTAATAATTTATTTTTTTTATTTTTAAATATAATATATTTTCACAATTTAACGGTCTGTATTATCATAATATGCCTTGTTATAAAGTTTTTTTAAAATTTTTATTTATTCCATTATGCAATGCCAAGACAGGAAGAGAAATGGATGTGCAACAAAATTGTCTTTTTTTTATTTTTTATTTTTTGCCTTTGGAAAAGCAATTGAAACACAATCGGGGTGGCTTGGAGGGAACGCACCCACCACAAATACAATTGCTTCCAGCTAGCCGTTGGGCAACGAGGACAATTGACTATTGTTTGTGGTCCTAAATTTTCCCAACGACAACAAAGCCGTTGGATGGTGGAGTTTGCTGTTGTGGCTTTTCCACATAAAGCATAATGGGCAAATATATCGGTTATTTTGGACTGTTGCTCTTGTTTCCCCCTCTCCGAAAGGGAAAGACGAACACACAATGTCCTTTTTCTTATGATATCATATAAAGAAAATTTATCCGCTTTCAATTCAAAGTTCAATTTTTTATGTGCCTAAAAGTTTCAAAGTAATTCATAGATTTGAAAAAGCAATATGATGGCATTCATCGAATTTTGTTCAGGTCTCAAACAGGATCAATCGTTCATGAGCACCTTTTTTTACGGGTAATGTTTTGGTCAAATTTATTCAGCCAGATTGGCGGCCAAAAGGCCCAAAACAGCGTTACAGGTTTTTTGTTTTCCTGATCGGACGGGTTTTGACATTATTTACATTATAAAACGGTAAAAATAAAAACAAGATTATTTTGTTTTCATCATTAATATTAACATTTATTTTAAAATTTTCATCTTTGGGTGAGAGGAGGAGAAATTTATGGAATAGCAAACAAACTACTTCTTTTACTTAACAAGTCGATCTTCAGTGGACAAAAAAATAAAAGGAAAAAGTTTGGTATTTATATTTTAGTAGTCATATTTAGTATACACATTGTAATGGATTGATTTACTTCTGTAACAAAATTAATAAAATATGATATAAAAAATTAACACATAATTTTTGTCATTTTTTATCACAAAAATAATAAGTGTTATTACAAAAATAATCAAATTCGCCACAAAAAATATATTTATATGTATTATAAAAATATTTGAATCATATTAGAGTCTAAATAAATTGAGCAGAAGATATACCTTCAGTCATATTGATCAATAATTAATTGCCACAAGTAGGAACGATCACTCAACGGAATAAAAAAACTGATGTGTTTTAATATTTAGTGACAGTGCCTTATAGCCTATGACCGAATGCTTATCGAAGCGTGCAGAGATGGTTAACAGGCTTCTCCTTATATAGGATAGGCTAGGGACCCTATCAGTTACTGATCTTTACCCCCACTTCCTCCTATCAAGGATAGTGGCTGTAACTGATTTGAACTGTAACTAACTTTCCTTACATGGATCATAATAAGTGGGTAGTTATACTTTATTGATTTGTAATTATCACCTTAAGAGATAAATAATTATTATTTATCTCTTTCCTTATCTCTTATCATGTGGGTCACCTTAAAGATAATTCAACATTCTCCCACTTGGCCCGCATGATACCAAATATGTGATATCTGTATTCATGGCCATAACATGAATTAACCATACAAGTTAGTTTGTAATTGTAGTTTATTTAACTAGAAATCTCTATACATGGATCATGGCGGTTATGCAACACTTTTGAAACATTTCCTTCCATGCATCTCGATGCTAGTGAATTTCCAATCAAACACTTTAGTAAGGCAAAACTTTATTGAATGAAAAAACTTTAAACCTCAATCCATTCAGATCCCAAATAACTTCATTGCAAATAAACTTTATGTGCACAAAATAATTCTTTATTTGCAAATCACCCAAAGGGTTTCCAAAATACCGAAACATCATAGAACATGATTTAAAATAAAATTTAAATAGAGCTAATTAGACCCATACACTCAACATGATCCCTATATGACTTAGCCGGCAATCCTTTAGTCATAGGATTAACAACCATAAGTTGAGTACTGATATGCTATATTACAATTACTTGCTCTTTAACATGATCTCTGAAAACCAGAAACTTTATATCGATATGCTTGTTTCGGCTTCCACTTTTGTTGTTCTTTGAAAAGAACACCGCAGCTGAATTATCACAGTATATTTTTAGTGGTATAGAAATAGAATCCACAATCTGCAATCTTATAATAAAATCCTTTAACCATAAAGCCTATGCTGTAGTCTAATGGCATGCTATAAATTCCTCTTCCATAGTGGAAGAAGCAATAATGGTTTGCTTGATACTTCTCTAGGATACAACACCTTTAGCAAGCATAAAAATGTATCCAGTAGTAGACTTTCTAGTGTCTACACAACCAGTGAAATCCGTATCCGAATACCCGACCACTTCCAAACAGTCAGTGTGTCTGTATGTAAGCTTATAGTCCTTGGTTCCTTGTAGATACCTCATAACTTTCTTAGCAGCTTTCCAGTGCTCTAACCCATGATTACTTTGGTATCTTCCCAACATTCCTACTGCAAATGCAATGTCAGGTCTAGTGCAGATCTGTGCATACATAAGGTTACCAATTGCTGATGCATATGGTATCCGCTTCATCTCTTCCCGTTCCAAGTTGTTTTGAGGACATTGTGTAAGACTGAATTTGTCCCCTTTGACAATAGGTGATACAGTGGAAGAGCAATCTTCCATCCTGAATCTCTCTAAAACTCTTTCAATGTAGGCCTTCTGAGATAATCCCAAAACTTGCTGAGATCTATCTCTGTGAATTTCTATGCCAACGACATAAGAAGCTTCATCCATATCCTTCATTTCAAAGTTCTGAGAGAGAAATTTCTTTGTCTCATGTAGCAACCCCAAATCGTTACATGCAAGTAAAATATCATCCACATATACGACTAAAATGATGTACTTGCTCCCACTAACCTTAAGGTATATACACTGATCTACAATATTTTCCTTAAAGCCATATGAGACTATAATAATGTGGAATTTTATATACCACTATCAGGAGGCTTGCTTGAGCCCATATATGGATTTCTTAAGCTTGCATACCAAGTGACTTCCTTCATCAATAGTGAAACCTTCGGGCTGACTCATGTATACCTCTTCCTCAAGATCCCCATTCAAGAAGGCAGTTTTTACATCCATATGATGTAGCTCTAAATCAAAATGAGCTACTAAAACCATGATAATCCTGAATGAATCCTTCTTAGAAACTGGAGAGAAGGTTTCATGATAGTCAATGCCCTCCTTTTGAGTAAAATCTTTGGCTACAAGTCTAGCCTTATATCTCTCAATATTACCAGACAAGTCCCTTTTGGTTTTATAAACACATTTGCAACCAATGGCTACGACTCCTTCTGGTAATTGAACAAGGTCCCAAACTTGATTGTTGGTCATAGATTCCATCTTTTCCTTCATGGCATTGTACCATAATTCTGACTTTTCATTTTCTATGGCTTGTGAAAACGTGCAAGGATCATCCTTATGATTAATATCAGTCTCTTGCAAGTATACAAGATAGTCATCAGGAATTGCATATTTTCTTACTCTTGAGGATCTCTTTAGCCCTTCATTTTGTGGATTTTCATTATGTGGTTCATGTGCCACTGGTTCCACATTTGCTTGCACTGCATTGGGCTCTTGATCTTGAATTTGTTATTCATTAATATCACTATGTGAACCTTCTTGAACAACAATCAATCATCTAGAGTTTATGGAACTTTCAGTGGAGACCTTATTTTCCTCAAATTGCACATATCAAGGAAATCCACTCCCACTAAACTCGTGATCCTCAAGAAATTTTGTATTCCTAGCTTCAACAATTCTAGGCGTGCTTAAAGAACAATAAAATTTGTATCCCTTGGAGTTTACTGCATAGCCTATGAAAAACCCACTAGTTGTCCTTGAATCTAATTTCTTTAATTGAGGATTATAAACCCTCACTTCAGTAGGACAACCCCATACATGCATATGTCTTAGACTGGGTTTCCATCCATTCCACAACTCAAAAGGAGTTTTAGGAACAGCTTTCGATGGAACTCTATTTAAGACATATACTGTAGTTTTCAAGGCTTCACTCCATAAACTTAATGAGAGACTAGAATTACTGATTATGCTCCTCACCATGTCCATAAGTGTTCGGTTCTTTCTTTCTGCAATACCATTTTGTTGAGATGTACCCGGAGTGGTATACTGTGCAATAATACCCTCCTCTTCAAGGAACTTAGCAAATGGACCTTTCATTTGTCTCATTTCTGTGTACCTTCCATAATATTCTCCACCCTTGTCAGATCTTATAATTTTGATCCTTTTATCCTTTTGTTTCTCTACTTCAACCTTATATGTTCTAAAAGCATCGAGTGCTTCAGCTTTATCAAACAATAAGTAGAGATACATGAATCTTGTATGGTCATCAATGAATGAGATAAAATATCTCTGACCATTGAAACAGGGAGTGGGAAATGGTCCACTTATATCTGTGTGTACAATCTCAAGAATCTCTGAACTTCTCTTAGCACCTTTAGTATTATTGTTGGTTTGCTTACCCTTTATGCAATCCACACAAGTACCAAAATCTGTAAAGTCAAGAGTTGTTAAAACTCTATCATTCTCAAACCTCTTTATTCTCTCAAGAGAGATGTGGCCCAATCTTTTGTGCCAAAATTGAGAAGATTGCTCATTAATAACACATCTCTTTGTGCCGATATTGTCATGCAATGTAACATTGCATTCCTGAGTGGGGTCTAAATCGAATTTGTATAAACCATCAACCAAATGACCAGAACCAATATTAATTTTATTATGCAAAATATTGAAACTTTTGTTCTCAAAAACAAACTGATAATTAAAAGTGAGCTAACCTAAAAATTGAAACTAAATTCCTAGAGAACGAAGGAATATAAAAAGTATTTTGCAAATCCAAAACAAATCCAGTCTTTAAAATTAAACGATAAGTCCCCACAGCTTCAACATGAGAACGCATCTAATTTCCTGAATAGATGCCTTGCTCACTTTCCTTTGGCTTCCTTAGCTCCAGAAAGCCCTGCATAGTATTGGCAATATGGATTGTAGAACCAGAATCAATCCACCATGTATTATTTGGAGCATCAACTAAAAAAGATTGATGATACACTAAAGATATAAAAATACCTTTCTTTTCCAGCCATGCCTTATATTTGAGGCACCTTCTTCATGTGTCCACGTTTCCTACAGAAGAAGCATGCTACTTTATTGCCATATTTCTTCATTGACACATTTGCATCTTTCTTCCATTATGGAGAACCTTTACCCTTTTTGTTCTTCACCTTCTCTTAAATCACGAGATGAGCACTTTCCAGATTTTCTTGCTTCATTCTTTCCTCCTCTTGAACACACATGGTCAGAAGCTCATTGATTGACCATTTATCCTTATGTGTGTTATATGATATCTTGAAAGGCGTATATGCAGGAGGAAGAGAATTCAGGATAAAGTGAACCAGAAAAAAATCGGATATATCAACCTCAAGGGACTTAAGTTGAGAAGCAATGTCCCTCATTTCCATAATGTGCTCACGCACACCTTTAGAACTGTCAAAGTTCTTTCCTGAGAGTTTCTTCATAAGGGTGTTGGGCAATGCCTTATCAGATTTCACAAATTGTTCTTCAATGGCTTTCATGAAATCTTTGGCCTTTTCTTTATCTGGAATTGAGCCCCTGATGCTTTTGCTGATGTAGGACTTAATGAGCATCAAACTCAGGCGATTGGATTGCTCCCACTTTTCAAAAGCAGCTCTCTCATTTGGTGTACTTGTTTCCGTGGGAACAGATAGTTCATCCACACGGAAGGCCAAATCCATATCCATGCACCCTAAAGCCAAAACGACCTTTTCTTTCCAGTCCACAAAATTATCACCCGACAACATTGGAATACGAGAAGGATCATAAAAAGTAGTAGGAATAACTGCATTAACTAAGAAATATACATATATTAATGTCATGAGAATAACCATCACAAAATATAAATTCAAACCTTCCTGTGGGTAAAGGTCGCTACACGCATTGAATTCATATATATACTTTACAATAAGACTAATGAATCAAACATTAAAATTCAAAATCTTATTCCAATTAATTCATAGGAAAAAAACCAAATTTTAACATCTAATTCAAAATCTTATTCCAATTAATTCAATAAAATAAATACCTCCCTATAAGGCCAAGTAATTTATTTTAAGGAATTAATTACAATTTTTATATGTCATTTATAGTCCTATAACTATATCCTTATGTGATTTCCTTATAAATCACTAACATCATAATAATTTAAGATGTTATGGCCACTCTTAAATTACCATAATATTCCTTAAATGACATTCATATGATTTATTGTAGATCATGCATAAATATATTTACATGTATAGTCTAAAACATTTATTTGTGCGTCCAAACAATTTAAAATTAAAAGAATAACCAAAATTGTTGCCTTCCTGGATCACATTATTAGCTTTTGTACCATCATCACCATGCATGACCATTCATACATATTGGGCAGTTTTGTGAAGTAAAATACTTTCCAAGTTAAATATAATTGTGAACTGAACCGAAACCATCATCCAATACAAAATATTGCTGATCAAGCCATACTGCCTTTTGACAATTCATAAGAAACAGTTGCACCAATAAATCGGTCAATTAAGTATCCCTTTTGTTCTTCGGTCACCGATTACTAGTGTTGTCATTCATATCTATCTTCATGCATGTATATCATCAGCATTACCATGTATAATGTTCCTTTATTAATATTTATTACATGACATATATATGCACATGATGCAAAGGACAAACCTGACTTGTAGCAGGAATATGCAAAAACCAATCCATAAATGGGACCCACAAGAACTTATATTATATAGGTTTCTACACTATGCATAATACTAGATTCATACATCCACTGAACCATCTTCAGTCATATTCATAACCCACATTGTACATCATGTTAATATGCCATAAATGAGAAAATTTCAAACAATTTTCTTTTGTTGATTTTTTTTTTTTTTTGATTTAAAAATATGTGACCAGATTATACCTTTATTGATTTGTTTATCCATAACTTAGAAACTAACAATCAAAACCACCTTTTATGTAACAATCATACACGTGATGCAACCCAAAACATCATAATCATCATGTCTTTATTCACATATACATATACGGCATACATGGGTTAAAATATACATAGAAGGCCTGATATTGTTGATTCAATACTAGATTTAATTTGAGCCATGTAGTTACTGTATCCAGATGTATTTTAATGACAATAGCCTCGTACCGAGAATTATAATCATGCTGTAAAAATTATTATTATTATTATTATTATTATTATTTGTTTCTGACCCCAAAGAACAGATACAATTGGCAGACATGGCATCAAACTCAGTCCATAAATAAAACGTGGTTATGTACACATGTCATGTATGTCTTGTCCATGATAAAAAATACTGACAATGGCAAATTAAAAGATGTCGTGTAAAAGGGCTATGGACATATAATTGATAAACATGCAATCGGCCATGGCAAAATCACGGTCCACCGAAAAACAAATAGAATATGCATGTGTGTTGTGTATACTTTGGTGAACATACATATACTGACCATGCATAAACTCTGTGCAAGTCTTCAATTAACAAAATTATCAATCATGGCATATATAAACGATGCATATTCATCAATTAGAGGAATCAGATTCAATAAAACCGCATATATAAACTTGAGATTGTAATCAATATAACTGAAAGGGAGGCTCTGATACCGCATATAAGAATATTTGAATCATATTAGAGTCTAAATAAATTGAGCGGAAGACATACATTAAGTCATATTGATCAACAATTAATTGCCACAAGTAGGAACGATCACTCAAAGGAATAAGAAAACTGATGTGTTTTAATATTTAGCGACAGTGTCTTCTAACCTATAACCGAATGCTTATCGAATGATGGTTAACAGGCTTCTCCTTATATAGGTTAGGTTAGGAACCCTGTCAGTTACTGATCTTTACCCCCACTTCCTCCATAAAGGATAGTGGCTGAAACTGATTTGAATTCTAACTAACTTTCCTTACACGATTATAATAAGTGGGTAGTTATACTTTATTGATTTGTAACTATCACCTTAAGAGATAAATAATTATTATTTATCTTTTTCCTTATCTCTGGCCACCTTAAAGATAATTCAACATATATATTATCTATTTATAAAAGTGTGTATACAAAACTGAATCTAAAAGAAAAAGCCTTGTGTTTTCGGTCCCAAAAAAGCTGCTTCATCCTTTGTTCCCAACTCTCAATGAGTGTGCTGGCGTGGAATGTCAGACGAGCGGGTAAAAAAGGACTGACCTGCACACTGTAGGACTTGCTTTCTTATCATAAACCAGAAGTTTTGTCGATAATGGATCCTCAGATCAAGCTGAAAAGGGACTGTGACGTCATTAATCAATTATGATGGTGTTCATTGGGTTGATCCCATCTATTATTCGGGTAGCATATGGCTCATGTGGGATAAATCAAAAATTACGCTGGAAATTCTTCATTCCAATCCTCAGTTTGTGCACGCTGCTGTTATTGTAAATCAACAGCCCTCTTGGGTTCTTTTATGTGTCTACGCACATCCCAATGATCATATTAGGGACTCTATGTGGCATAATTTTCGGAGCATCGCTGATTACTTGACGCTTCATTGGGCGCTCATTGGGGACTTCAATGACATGATGTCCTTGTCAGAAAAGTTGAGGGGTTCACTTAAGATGACGCGCTGATGTCGTCGTTTCACTGAATTTGTTAACAGTTGGAGGCCCATTGATCTTGGGTTTTTTTGTTTTTTTATCTTGGGTTTTTAGGGACGAAGTTTACATGGTGAAACTAAGGTTGTCAGAATCGGATCGGTCATCAAACTAAAAATATTATTGTGTCAAGATTCAACCGGTCGAATCGGTATTTATTAATAGATATATGTATAAAAATAATTTTAAAAAATAATACTTATACATAATTATTAAATATTAATTTTTTTATTTTTAAGAATTAAATTGAAAGTTTTGGTAAATTTAGAATTAAATTGAAAATTTTAATTATATTTAAAACTCAAATTATAATTTAAATAAATATTGATATCAAATTATAATTTATAAAACTTTTATACCGGTTTGAACCGGTTGAATAGGGTCCGATTTTTCACCGATTTTTCACCGATTTTTACCGGTTCTTGACCGGTTTTGACCGGTTCGAATTAAAGGACAACAGTAACTATGAACCGGCCCGAACCTTTGGCCGGTCACCAGTTGAACCGACCGATCTGAGCCAGTTTTAACAACATTAGGTGAAACAGTAGAGGCAACCAAGTCATCAGAGAAAGAATTGACCGCTGTTTTGTGTCGCAAACTTGGCAGCAACAATTTCCTAATGCCAGACTTTGCTATTTATCCCGGGTAAATTCTGATCACTTGTCCCATCCTTTTGAAATTGTTTGAAACTATGCAGGTTGTTAAGCATCAGAGGCCTTTTAGATTTGAGGCAATGTGGGCCTCGCATCCCGGGCTTGAGCAGCTTATTCGTTAACACTAGAATTCTGGCTCAAATTTTTTGACTGACAACCTTCATTCACTCCAGCAAGTATTGAGGCAATGGAATTCCAATGTGTTCCGAAATATTTTCTAGAAAAAGAGGAGTGTTATGTGACAGCTTGATTCTGTGCAAAGGCAGCTTGATAGATGGGATTCAAATTCAATCACTTTGAGGCAACGTGAAGCACTTCTCACTCAAGAGTACAATCAAATCCTTGATTAGGAGGAACTGTTTTGGTGCCAAAAATCCCAACGAGACAAATTTTGCAAGGGGACCGAAACACGACATTCTTCCACTCATCAACTATAAAGTGTCGGCAGAAAAATCACATACGGGCACTAGAACCTGAAGGTGGTACTTGGGTCCATGACCAACAGCAACTCAAGACAATAGCCAAGGACCACTTTGCTTACAGATTCTGCAACATCCCGCGACTCATATGACCCTGACTTGTGGCCTGAAGTCTCGTTAGCTCTCCTCTCTCGTGTTAATAATATTCTATCTGCCAGTGAAATCCATGAAGCTGTGCATTTTATAAAACTGTTGAAATCTCCGTGGTCAGACGATTTTAAAGCCTTGTTCTTCCAAAAGTTTTGGCATATAATCGGTGGAGATGTTGTTGGGCTTGTGCAAAACAGTTTTCTCACTGGCAAGCTACCAGATGGCTTAAATGACACAATAATTGCACTAATCCTGAAGATGGACCAGCCAGAAAAAATGAATCAATTTCCCAATTGTTCTTTGCAATGTGCTTTAGAAGCTAATCACAAAAGTAATTGTGCAGCGCCTTAGACTCATAATGAGCAATTGGATTAGTCCTTTGCAAGCTTCATTCATGCATGGTAGAGCCACGTACGATAACATCACTCTGGCTCAGGAATCTATGTCCTATTTCCAAAGGAAGATCTTGCAAAAGCTTTTGACAAATAAGCCGGAGCTTCCTTCAAGAAAATCTTTTTTCTCCTCGGCTTCCGGTGCCTATTGTTACATTGATTTTGAACTGCACTTCAACTGTGTCAATGACTGTGCTGTGGAATGGTGAGAAGATGGAAACCTTTAAATCGCAGTGTGGCTTACGCTAAGGAGATCCTATGTCACGATATCTTTTTATGCTATGTATAGAGAGGTAGTCGCATTCAATTTTAAAGGAAACGAAGCAAAATTGGAAGCCTATAAGGGTCTCTCGGCAAGGCCCCCCAGTTTCGCTTCTTTTCTTTGCAGATGACGTTCTTTTGTTTTGCACTACTACTTTTGCTACAGCTAAGTCCATGGCTGGGACGCTCTCTGATTTTTGTTCTCTATCGGGGCAGAGCATCAATAAGCCAAAATCAAAAATCCTTTTCATGCCAAATGTGTCTAGAGTAGTTGGCAATTCCATCATCGGGATTTCGGGTTTTTCCTCAGCCTCTGACCTTGGTAAGTATTTAGGAGTCCCGTTATCTCTAGACCGGCGTGTAAGGGGTTCTTACCATGATCTGCTTGGGAAAATCCAATCTAAATTAAGTGACGGAAAAGCTGACTCTCTGTCCCTTGCCAGCGAAGCTGTTCTCATATTATCACATGCAGACTTCTTATGTGCAACGCTGTATCTGTGAAGAGATTGACCACTACAACGGGTCCTTTCTCTGGGGCAATGCTGCTACTCATCATAAGCAAAGTTTGGTCTCCTGCGATGATGTTTGTCGTACAACGAAATTGGGTGGCCTTGGTCTTCGCAAAGCAAGGGACATGAATGTCGCACTTTTGTCAAAACTAAGCTGGGAGATTGTATCAGGTCAGCAAAATCCTTGGATTGATGTTATCAAGGTGAAATACTTCCCATCAGGCTCTTTCTTAGATGCTCGGAAACATTGTGTGAGCTCCCCCGTTTGGAATGCGGTTCTGCACGGCAGGGCCAGGGGTTACAATGGTCACTTGGAGATGGTAATAATGTCCCTTTTTGGACAAATGCTTGGCTTTTAGATAGGCCTATTGCAGATCCTGAAGGCTCCACGTCGGGCACACATGAGCTACAGAACAATGTGTCCAATTATATGCAGGCCGATCGTCATTGGGATTGGAGCTTGCTTGAAGGAAAAATGTCCATTCAGGTTCGGCTGCAGCTCCAAGGAAATTTTATTGGCAGGTTTGCTCATCTACCAGATAAGCAGTTGTGGAAACACGATTCAGGACATTTCAATGTATCTAGTGCGTACAGTTTGCTGCATAATCAAGATGCTAGTCCCAACGATAATTGGGGGTGGATTTGGAGCCTTCCTGTGCCTCCTCGCATGAAAACTTTTCTTTGGTTAGTATGGAGGCAAAGATTGCTTACTAATGCATATCGATTTCATTGTCATGTTGCTAATAGTGGAGGCTGTGAGAGATGCGGACACAGTTGGGAGGACATTGCTCATGTCTTATTTCTTTGCCCATTTCCTAGGGAGGTTTGGGATTGCATCAGAAGGCAATTGCGTCTCCAAGTTGATATTAAAATGGGGTTTCGTCTGCTGATCAAGACCATCAGCTTGTCCAAGGAGGTGAGTGCATGGGGGTGTTCTATACAATCTGCCTTCATATATGCATTATGGCGCCCGTAGAATGCACAGAATAAATTTATCTTTGAGAACGAGGCTTGCTCTCCTTTTTATTTGGCTAGCTTAATAAGGCTCAAATCTGTTGGGATCTATGATATGATGGTCGATGCTGATTTGTCACATAACTCTCCCACAAGAGTAGCATGTGATTCACTTATTTGCTAGTGTTCACCCCCAGAGCATGTTGTTAAAATCAATGCAGATAGAGCAGCGAAGGGTTCGCCTGGTCCTGTTGGGTTTGGAGGCGTGGCTCGGAATAATTGTGGTATTTGGTTATTTGATTTCTTGGGTTCTTGTGGTCATACCATGGCTATTCAGGCAGAATTGCATGCAATATTTGTTGCTTTGCACACAGAGTGGGACAAAGGACTCTGGAACATAATAGTTGAGATAGATTCATTGCTAGCACTTCAAAAGCTGGCAAAGCAAGACTGGAATGTAAACTGTTATAGATCTATCACTGCTAATTGCAGACAACTCCTTAAATGCCTCTATCATCGGGAACTCAAGTATACACTTCGTGTGGGAAATTACTGTGCAGATTTTATTGCAAATGAAAGATGTGTTGAACAAGCAGCGATTACATTTTGGGAGAACCTACCTCCACGTATTCTTCCCTTGCTACGTGTTGATACGGTTGGCACGAGTTGCTCCTGTGGTAGCTAATTTATAATTCTTGTACTGTCTTTCCCTTGTAATCTGCCTCTTCTCCCCCAATAAACACTATCACAGCTCTTTCTTGCTCATAATTTCTTCCTTTCAGAACATCAATCACACCATCCACGGCTAAATTAACTCTCCAAAACCACCTTAAAAACATCATCACTCCTCACTCCCCAAATTCTTAGTTCTTCAAACCAAACAGTACCAATCCTTTCGCATTTATTAGCTTATTCTCGTCCAATAGCTGTATCATAGCACCCAAAGCCAGTTTCTCCATCCCACAAAAGAGGTTCCTGTTTTATTTTCTTCCTCCTACTCGACTGTTGGAGTGAAGCTCATCTCGCTTAAAGCGGTGTTGTTTTCTAGGATACCTAGAATATTTTCTCCTCTGTTTTCCTCTGGAAGCATTGAGAGTTTCCTTTTCAATCTCGTCTCCGGTCATTGCATCATAACCCATGGACCACTGGGCACCAAACAGTGGTGATGCAATTTTGCAGCTGGAAGACAACCAGACCACAGCAGACAATGTGGCAAAGTCCATTCTAATTGGAAGAGTAATAGCTGACAAGGTGTTTGCTCCCCCTGTTGTAAAAGACACCTTACGCAGAGCATGGGCAATTAAAGGCGAGTTAGAAGTCAAATCCATACAGCCCAATACCTTTCTTCTAAGTTTCCAGAGCCAACCGGAGCGAAAAAGGGCTATCAACGGCATCCCATGGTTGCTCGCGGGATATCACTTGATTCTAAAAGAATGGCCGCCCAATTTGGCTTTGGAAGAACTGGATCTTACTACATCAGTGCTGTGGGTTCAAGTGCATGGCCTTCCTTTGTCCCAAATGACTAAGGATAATGCTGAGCGAATAGGCTCCCTCTTCGCTGGACTAGTCAGAGCCGACCACACTCTTGAAGATACACGAGGATGGAACAGCTACATGCGGCTCCTGGTGAGGTTCGATGTAGACAAACCTCTGATTGCTGGATTTAACAAAAGAAGGGACAACGGACTTCAATGGGTATCGTTGAAATATGAAAAACTACCTGAGACCTGCTTTTGGTGTGGTATCATTGGTCATTCCGAGAGACTTTGCCCAAACAAGGATGATCAATTCTTCACCGAAGCAAATGAAAGGCGTAGTCGACCCTTTGGCACGCACATGAAGGCAGAAAGTAATATTCCGGTGAGGAGAGGTAGAAACCAGCTGAACACCGATGAATTTGCATTGCCGCCGGCGATTCTTTCCGCCAATCCAATAGAGACAAGGCCCAAAGAGACTTTTGAGGATCAAAATGCTGACCTTACCATCCAGGGAAATCATCGCACTGGAGCCGAGCATCGAGCAGACCACTCTGACATCCATCAGGCGCCTCAGTACATGCGCGCAGACCAATCACCGGATTTTCAGGACAATGCAAACCACACAAAAACCCCTTATCCCGTACCAGGTATGCCCACCTACCATAGTTACCCTCAAATTCAAATTCCTTTCCAGATTTGCAAACCACCGTCCCCACCTCCCACAACTCACTACACAAGCGACAAATCCCTGTTCCCAATACCAGCAGAAAAGCCTACCTACAAGAGGAAAAAATCAAGCACACCACTCAATGAAAAGACCAACCCAACTGGTAAAACCCCAGTCAATACGCAACCAGCTACGGAGACCCTTTGTAATTCTGGGCCTGGCCTTCCACCTCCCCAACCAAAAAGCCAGCCAACTCATATTGTATCAAGCCCAACCAAGCCCACCCCAAGCTATTCGCTCAATACATCCAAACCTAAAAGACTGAAGGCCCAAGCAAGGTTACCACTAAGAATCTCAGCCCCATCTCAAAACCCCATGTTACCTGACCTTACTATATCAACGAAAAATGTTGATTCCAAAACCTCACCCTTGTCCCGTGAAATGGTCTTGCAAATTTCTTCTATCTGTACTTCATCCTCAGATGCTCCATGTACTGACAACCTTGAAACGGCGGTGGTGGCTGGCCTACAGCCACACGATCGCCAATGAAGCTATTGGCCTGGAACTGTCAAGGGTTGGGGCAACCCTTGACAGTTCGAGCTCTACGGGAGCTCAACAAGAAGCACCGCCCCTCGGTTGTTTTTCTTTCAGAAACTATGCAGAAAAAAGATAGATTGGAGAGGATTAGACGCAGCTTTCTTTTCACTTCTTCCTTTTATGTGGAACCACAAGGCAAAAAAGGAGGCCTTGCCCTATGGTGGACAGAAAATATTGTTGTGCACATTTTGAACTATTCCAAAAATATTATTAATTGTGAATGTCAGGATCAACAGCACCAAGTGTGGATGCTCTCTTGTATATATGGGGAACCCCATAATGCTGATCGGTCTAAAACATGGGAAGCTATAACAGCTTTGATCCCATCACATGATCTCCCATGGGCATGTATTGGGGATCTCAACTGTCTGGGTGATGCTACGGAGAAGAGGAGTAGAAGACCTATCCTACCGGGACAACTAACCTTACTGAACAGGTTTGTTGATCAACATGGCCTATTGGACATTGGTTTTCAAGGCCCAGCATACACCTGGTCCAATAGGCGCAGAGGGTTAGCCAACACAGAGCAAAGGCTTGATAGAGCACTTGTTAATAAAAAATGGTCAGCACTCTTTCCTGAAACCCTGGTCTCGCATGAGATACGAATTGGGTCGGACCATAGACCCATCCTTTTGTCTACAGAGCCAGAAAAAAGAAAACTAGCTCGACCGTTTAGATTCGAAACTAAATGGGCATCTAGTCTCCAGTGTCAACAGATCATTAAAGTAGCATGGGAATCATGTCCACAGCTACCATTCCAGGCCTCTTGGGCACGCAAGATTAATATATGCACTGAAGCCTTACAATCATGGGCAAAAATTACTTTTGGAAATACAAGGGTCAAAATCAAAACACTGGAACAAAATCTCCATCATGTACAGCATCAGCCACCAACGGATGACAATCGGCTGAGGGAAGAAGAACTAATCCAGGAGATAGATCGAAGCTGGAAACTTGAGGAGGAATACTGGAAACAACGTTCAAGAATTGACTGGCTGAAGCTTGGAGACCGAAACACCAACTTTTTCCATCAAACTGCTTCTGATAGGAAAAGGCAAAACACAATTGGCAGAATCCAAGAAGACAATGGACATTGGATTCAGGATGAAGAAGCTATTGCAGATTATATCACTCACTACTTCCATAATCTCTTTTCCACTCAAAACCCTGAAGTCAACGAAGAGGTTCTAGTTCACATACCAAGAATTATTCCTGATGCCCTCAATGAGCAATTGGAATCCACGGCCACTGCTGAGGAGATAAAGAAAGCAGTCTTCCAGTTAGGCAAATATAAAGCCCCGGGCCCAGATGGTCTTCCTGGATACTTCTACCAAAAGTATTGGGAAATAGTGGGCGGAGACGTCATCGGCCTAATCAGGAACTTCTTCATCACGGGACAGCTTCCAAAAGAGATCAATAGGACTCTTATAACCCTCATTCCAAAGGGCGCCAACCCGACCAAAGTAACAGGCTATAGGCCCATCGGCCTATGCAATTTCATCTACAAAGTGCTATCTAGAATATTTGTTAACAGGTTGCGACCTTGGTTGGATAGGATTATTTCTCCTAATCAGAATGCCTTCGTCCCGGGGCGCTCTATTCAGGATAGCATTTATGTTGCCCAAGAAGTCTTTCGTGCTTTACGAAAGAGGAGATCAGGGAAACCATGCATGGCCATCAAACTTGATATGCAGAAGGCCTATGATCGTCTTGAATGGCCTTTTCTTCAGCAGGTGCTACTACGTTTAGGCTTCTCAAACCTTTGTGTTCACAGAATTATGACATGCGTGCAAACAGTATCCTTCCAAATTTTGGTTAACGGCAAGCCTACTAAGTTGTTCCAGCCGTCCCGTGGTCTACGACAAGGGGACCCGCTATCCCCATATTTGTACCTCTTTGCTTCAGACGTTCTTGCACGTATGCTTTCGAATGCAACTCAAAGCAAATATCTACAGGGCTTGAGAATAAATGCTTATTGTCCATTGCTCTCGCACGTTTTCTTTGCGGACGACACTTTACTTTTTGCTCAAGCAAGCTCTGTGGAAGCTGAGAGGTTAATGAATCTTTTGAATATGTATTGTAATGCTTCGGGACAGCTCATTAATTCAGCAAAATCTGGAGTACAGTTCAGCCGAAGCACACAAAGCCAATTGAGACTAACTATCCAACAGATCATGGGAATTGGAGGGCTGAATGAGCTTGACAAATATTTAGGTCTCCCTCTCCAATTGGCAAGATCCAAGACAAGAGCTCTTAATTACATCGTCCAGCGGGTCCAATCCAAACTTCAAAATTGGAAAATGAGGCTTCTCTCCCAAGCAGGAAGGGGGGTCTTAATCAAATCTATAGCTACTGCCATTCCAGTCTATGCGATGTCCACCATCAGGTTCCCTTCTACACTTTGTAATAAACTCAATTCTCTAATTTCCCAATTTTGGTGGGGTCAAAAGCAGAATGAGCGGAAGATACCGTGGACCAGCTGGAGGAAATTAACACTGCCATTGGGAAACGGAGGTCTCGGGTTTAGAGATTTATCAGCTTTCAACCAAGCTCTCTTAGCAAAACAAGGGTGGAGGCTTCTGTCTAATCCTGAAGCAACATGGGCAAAAATTATGCGTGGCTTGTATTTCCCTGCATCCTCATTCATGACTGCAAAACCACCAAAAACATCCTCATGGGGCTGGCAAGGATTACTTCATGGCAGACAAATTCTTGAACAGGGGGTACGATGGAAGGTTGGGGATGGTAAAAGCATCTTCATATGGGACTCACCTTGGGTCCCAGATCTACCGGCATTCAAAATTCAATCTCGAAAACCAGAAGCCAGTGACGTGTGCATGGTTAAAGACCTGATACTTAGAGACACAAACTTTTGGGACTCAAGGAAAATCAGGAGTCTCTTCAATGTGGCCGAAGCTAAAGCAATTCAGAGTATAGCTCTAAGTATAAAGCCAAACGCAGATACTTTACTGTGGCATTTTGATAGAAGGGGACAATACACTGTACGGTCGGGGTACTACCTCATCACAAAGGCAGCAACAACTTCTATGCCAGAAAGCTCCGAGACAATTCACCCTACAAATTGGAGGCGGTTGTGGCAGCTTAGCACACCTCCCAAAATTAAGCTGTTCCTATGGAGAGCACTTAACAACAATCTTCCAACACAGGAAAGGCTATATAGGAAGAAAATTACTGCAAGCAAAGAATGCCAACTATGTGAAGGAGGTGATGAAACCGTAGAGCATTTGTTGTTCTTTTGTCCCCATGCACAAGCAACTTGGTTCGCGGGTAACCTTGGATACAGCCCCTCTCTTTCTGGATTTGCTTCAGTTGGCCGATGGTGGGAAAGCATATTAGCAAACTTCAATTCGGCAAAAGGAATGTTGGAATCAGTGGCCTTACACTGCTGGTTTATATGGAAAGCCCGAAACAAAGCAATCTTTGAGCAAGTAGTCCCGGACCCTATGGACACCATAATGAAAATCAGGCTCTCAGAACGGGAATTGGCCTTGCTGCAGACACACGAACCAGTTCCACCGCCCTACCATCCATCGAGAGCCCAAACATGGCAACCTCCACATGAAGGTCGTATCAAGATTAATTGTGACTCGTCTTTTGACAGACACTCCAACAAAGCTGGTGTAGTAGCAGTAGCAAGGAACTCACAGGGAAAGATTATCCAGGGTCGAGCCTTTACACAAGTCTCAAGGTCTCCACTAATGGCTGAAGCTTTGGCTCTACGTGATGGCTTGCAGTTGGCGACAACACTGAATGTGTCGGCCACCTCAATTGAGATTGACTCGCTGGAGATCTACAATGAGCTTTCCAACGAACCAAGTCATTGGCCTTGGGAAATCAGCCCTATTCTCAGTGATGTATTTTGGTTTTTGAATTTGCTTTCTAATTGTACTATTTTTGTGGTCCAACGTTCAGCTAATTGTGTAGCAGATTGTGTTGCACGTCATTCCATCAGGGGTTCGTGCCCTATGGACTGGACATGCAACCCACCGCAGGACCTTCACTTTCTGTTATCTCGAGATTATCATTAATGGATAACTACTTTCTTATGTCAAAAAAAATGTATGAGCACACCAGACAAATATATACTGAGCTACTGTCTCATCTGTGCGAAATTTAACTACAATGCCTCTAGAACGCTACAGTGGCAAGTGTGACCCATTAAAAGGCCAAACCTAACCAGATAGGATGATGTCTATTCTGTGAGTACTAAGAGTCTGTTTATTTGTTGAAAAATAGTTTATGTTTATAAAATATTTACAAAAAAAATATTTGTAGTAAAAATAATGATTTTTTCTTATTATTTACTTAAAGTATACTTTTTATTTTTTTTAGAAAATAACTTATGTTCTGAATGAACAAAAGTTATTTTATCTGAAAATTTTAAAATTTTTTCAAAAGTTTTCATTGACTACTTATTTTTTAAGAAACAAACACTGAAAAATAAGACAAATTTTTTCTTATAAAATATTTTACTACAAACAAACACAACCTAAGCCACACCACATTTGTTTTTTTTTTTTTTTTAGTACTACTTTTATTCAATTCATTAAAAGATTTATTGGCTTGAAAGTTACATTAATAAAATAGTTATCTTATGCTTATAAATCTCATATTCTTTTTAAGATTAGAATCTAAAATTTTAAAAATAAAAACTTAAATTCTTAATCATTAAAATATTTGGTGGGACATTTTTATAACTGTTTTGAAAAACAATATATGCTTGGACCTGTGGTAAAGGAAAATACATCGTCAAACGGAAAAAGAGTGACATTAAAGTCTCTGGCTGGGAAGTCTAATAATCCGTGTCCCAAGGCTCATCATTTCATTATCAAAATGGACATACAACGGAAAAGAAAATTAGGCAAACAAGGAAAAGAGAAAAAAGAAAACTTGTGATACTTGCCGGTTGCCACCCCGCAGCATTCCCATAGTGCTGGCGTAATCATTATTGGCGAGTCCGCATCCATTCAGAAAATGTTTATAAATATACGTTTTTATCATACGATTCGATTATATTATAATAATATTTATATTTTTTATAATAATTATTATATTTTTTGTAATCAAAATTTATAATTTATTTTTTTATTGTAAAAAATATATATGTTTTTGTAAAAAATATATATTTTTTGTAATCAAAATTTATAATTTATTTTTTTATTGTAAAAAATATATATGTTTTTGTAAAAAATATATACATTATTGTAGTATGACCAAATCGTATAACAAAATACGCACAGGAATATAACAGTGCCCGTAATCATTATTGGTTAGTTTGTAAGGGAATGGCTGAATTTTTCTCAGCTACCAAGAAACAAGTGAGGAAATCCCCGAATTGTCAAGGTGAAAGTTTCATATTCTAATTTTCATTTTAATAATTCTATGTTCCAATCCACTCAATGAGACAATTTTATGAGATAATGGACGATTATGCCTTGTTAATTCTTATGCAAGTCAAGCATAATGAGCCTAATAAATCAAGAAAAAAAAAAAAAGCATCGAGTGTTAATTCCATTTCTACAACCAAATATAAACTCATAAAATAATATAACATGTAATAAAGGGCCTCAAACTTCTCCCCCAACACTCAATAATAATTACATTCCTCGACATATCACAAAAGGATCCATTTTTTGATGGCTAAAACAATCCATCTTCAAGGATCCTGTTCTACCTATAGCTAGAAAAGCTTTGGCATGCATATGTAGAAAGCATGACGAATCCACGTTGAAGCCTTGAGAGTGTTGCTCGGAAAATGAGTATATGCCAATGCCAGTGACCCATCAAAAACTAAATGCTATATGTACACAAACACAAGTGCTAGTGGGCAAGCTGTGAAAAAGAGCAACCTCTGCTTCGTACTGTGGCTGTTTTGCTTTGGATGCGGGCGCGAATCCAGGCTTAATTTGGTTGACTTGAGCTTGAGCTTGAAATTGTTTCCGGGGTTGCAGTGGAACTCTGACATGGATTGGTATGCTGTTGGTGAGGTCCAGACACGGTTTCTGGGTGGAGAGGCACAGGTGCTGGATGTGCTATGAAAGTAGGAATATTATCTCCAGGCATCAAAACTGAAACTCCATTTGCATATACAGTCATCTGCATATTTCAAGGAAAAGTTCAAAATTTGAGTAGACGAAGCCATGCGACAGGTTGAATATGTTGAAAAAACTAATACTTTGAAAGCCATAAGAAGCTATGAGATAAAGAGGTTAGAACAAGTATGGCAATTCAAATGGAATTGACCCCTAAAACTAAGTCGATCTCATCAAAATATGCCAGTTACTGACATTAAAAAATGGACTTTGCTGTCCAGCGAACTTGGGGAATGCAGAGTAATTTCTTGCCGCAGTTCACAGCTTAATTCATAAAGAGAGAGAATGAAAGTATGCTGCTCTTAATAGAACAACTCAATTAAGGACTTAATTTCTTGCAAAATTTCTTCGATACATCCTGCATCCAAGCGTGCATAGTGGACTATGAAGTGTAAAAATTGGCATCCTAACCATTTTAATCCACTGAATCGTATAAATAACAAGCAATGGTAATAGAACAAGACCTTCAAAATTACATGATCAGAAAGCACGTCTTTTGCAACTCCATTCACTAATTTTGTTATTTCTACTCTCACTAGTTACATACTTCCAAGTGATAATCAGCATAACATAACAGAATGTCGTGGTTACATTACCTAAACAGAATTTACTTCAAGAGTTATAGTCACCATATTGGAGCACAAGGATAATAATCAAAAACATAAATGAACTACATTTTAGAGCTTCAAATTACTCCTAACTAACATGGTCGACAAAACAGTACCATTCTCCAGCAACCAACATGTGCATTTGACTATTGCTCCTTATGCATCATTCTTAAGTAAACATAATCCAATGCGGCTGCGGGGGGCAACCAATACATTACAGCCATCACATTCAATATAATAATGCTGCAAGCAAAAGCTGAATTTATGACTCTTATCCACAAAACAGCTGGATAAATTCCTGGCTAAAACCTGCAGATGTATGATAGGCCTCTTAGTCAAACATATATCTTCACTCTTCTAACTATCAGTCCATTTATCCAAGTTGCCTACTAAGTACCACCTAATGCACTTATACTTTGCAAGTCAAGAGGATTTGTAATCTGCATACTTGCATCATCATTAACCATTAGATCCTAGTTGATCAACAAAGCAGTTTACCATGTAGCTTTAAACTTTCACAGTCTACAATGAAGAGCTTATGACCATTTGTTGAAACAACTTCTTTTGGTTGCGCTATAACGCATATACAAGTATGGCCCTCAAATTCAACAATAAGGTTGGTTGGGGGAGTTGTGGGCCTTTGATGTCTCAAAAAAGGGTGGTGCACATGGGCTTATTGATGTGATGCATCTTCCAGGTCTAATACCTCATAGGATACTCCAAACGCATTTCTCGTTAACTGAAACCTCTCGGATTATCTCCAACCACCATAGCAGATAGACATGGTTATTTAATATATATATATATATATATATAAACTACAGGCAGGTGCAAAAGTTTGGAAATAAATAAAAAGATGACAAACTAGGCCAGGGCTTCCCCACAAAAAGACCTGTCCCCATGGTTGGGGACATTAGCCATGCCAATGTTTGAGCTTGATGGCCAACATGAACTGATGGACAATGCTGGGTCTAAACTACAGGAAGTACGTTTCTCACTAATGACCCTTCTGCTCTGGTCCAACACTTCATTCAATTGACAACTTCTTACATGGGCCATTGCCCCAACAACCATAATTAGAAGACAAGACAGTACCATAATGATGAAGTTTGCTAATAAGAGAGTATGATTTGTAGATGAGAAAAAGTGAGCTCTATCATCTTCACTTTCAGGGCCGGAGTTTGACTCTTTATGTCAGGCCAAGTAAGAAATTATGCAAGATTCATGAACAGAGAGTTTCATAGGAGAAGCTAAGGCTTCTTCTGCATGTTGCCTTTGCGTTATATTTTGCCTAATACTTCTACAGTAAAGCCAACATCCAGTTAAATTTGAATAAAAAAGTAAGCCAATTCTTTCAAGGACAATCAGAAAAAGGTAAAAGCTACATTTAACAAAATTAAGGCAAGAACCAGTTTAAGGACAAAAGGAAGCAAAAAGAAAGGAACAAGAGGTAGAAGAAAAGTGGGTCACAAAATGAAAGATCAGATGCAGTAAGTACCCTACCTGACTGCAATGGTCAACATAATGCAATATCTCTGTTGAAAGTGGTGAATTGGGGTTATTTTCAGAAAAAAAAAAAAAAAGCTGGAGACCTAAAAGAACAGCATATATAAAAGGAAAAAAAGGACTTGGGAAAGGAGGAAGATATGAGAAAAACAAGGAGAAGAAGTGAGGCCAATGAGTTAATGCGTCAAATTGTGCAAATTCATGAGAGAATCCCCAGAATTAAATAATTCTGAAGCTGAAACACAAGCAACTCATGTAATGTAAATCTCCCGAAAGAAATAAATTCACCACTGACAAGGCACAATTATGAGCAAACCAAAAACCAAAGTAATAACCTTTATTTGCCAGAGAACAGTAATCATCACTTTGCAAAAATCAAAATAACCAACAAAACTGCCAAAAAAGAAAAAACACTAGTAATCTAACAAATCTCCCAAAATTAACCCCATTTGGGCCATTAGGAGGAGAAAACAATCTAAGTGAGAAAATCTGCAAGAAGACCCACAAAAAGAATTTTATGGAACACACACACAATGCAGAACATAATGCAATGGTGTACAAAAGTTAAAAAGGAAAAAGGGGGTGGGGTGGGTCACTTACATTTGGTGAAGAGTGGCCAAGCTTGGGATTGAAACCCATCTGGGATTCAAGGTCAGCATGGCCCCTGGTGCCAGAGGCAGGTCTGAGGAACCTTTCAAAAATGGCCATGACCAAGAACATGGAGATGAGAATGGCAGTGGCTACAAATCCAAAAGACACTGCATTGACTGAGTTGTCAAAGGGTTTCAGGTGCTCCTCTCTTTGCACATTATTCAGCAATGGAGCACCCACTGGTGGCCAACCATTATAATACCCACCACCCCCTCCTCCACCTCCACCACCACCTTGTTCAACCATATCTTTCTTTATTTTCAAGTCAACAATTTCACCTCATCAACTTCCCTTCCATTATCATTACCAGGTTCATGAAAGAGAGAGTGTGTAGTGTGTGTGTGTGTGTGTTGATCAAAAGGTGAGGCGCTACTTAAGGCTTTTACACTGGGACCAAAGCTTGAAGGACTGCTTTAAAAACTTGTTTAATTAATTCAATAATAATTCAAAATAAAAGAGAAACAAAAACACTGTGGGAAGAGGGGGCATGTGGATTGTGGGCTTTTTGCTTTTCAGTGAGGGAGGTGAGCAGAGGGAGCAGAGAGGGCAAAGAAAAGAAAAAAGAGCTTTGGAATTTGGATAGCCCTGTCCACTGCTGCTTGCTTGCTTGCTGCTTTTAATTTATTTATTTGTTTGTTTTGTTTGTTTGTTTTTTTTTTACCTCTTGGCCTTGGTGTGCAGAAATGGGTGAATTCTTTTTTCTTTTTTTTTTTGTTAATGGGAAGTTGAAATTGACTTTTCAGCTTGTTGGAAAGTTAAATTCCCTGAGGTTTTGAGTGGACAATTCAGATAGATTAGATTTCTAATCTGATCTACAAATGTAGGAAGACCAATTATGTATTTACGGTAAAAAAAAAACGTAAAATTGTCATATTATAATTGATTATTTATTTTTATAATTAAGAATTTTTTAATAAAAAAAATATATATAATATGTTTATTTTTTTATAAAAAAATTTAATCACAGAAAAATAAACGGTCAATCAATGTTCCTTTTACAGTGAATGTATCTTTTTCCAAATATAACAGAAAAACACGGCGTGACGTTATTCCTATAATCAAAGAACAGTTGTACTTTTTTTTTTGTCTTTCAACACTATTAGGATTTTTTTCAATTTTGACGATATAAATATGCATATAGATAATTAAAAATTAGATAATACTGAAAATTTTGGAGAAATAAAGAAATACGAAGAAAAGAGACAAGGGTCTCACTTTTTTTTTTTTCTGAAACAGAATTATCACGTGCATATAATTAAAAATAGAACAAACATACAATTAACATAAAATATGCATATAACTTTTAAAAATATAATTTACACATTATACTTAACTATATGTTTAGCATAAATTTTTTAATAGAAAATAATAAAAAACTCGTAACACCCAGCGGTATCCTAACGCCTCTCTCTTTTTTGTGTGCTCTAAAATTTTATGGCATCTAAAATCTATTTCTCACAACCCCACAAATTTTTTGCGGCTTGTTTGGGTTGCTTTGAAATTGGTAATTGAAGAACTAATGGAATTATTACAAGGAGTAGGAGCAACAATGGTAAAGATTGAGGATAGAGTTGGTCTTCTCAATTTTTTTATAACCGTTTATTAATTTATCTCTATTTTTAAAAAAAGTATGGGATTTTGATCTATATTCCCTTTTTTTCTGGAGAATAAGGATCTCGTACCCGCTCTATACTTGTTACTTAATTCATCAAATATGTAGTAAAGTTAAGCCCAAAAATTCTGCCCAAAACAGAAAAAGAAGAAGTGGACTCGAAGGTCAAATATGCATTTGATGTACTGTTTTTTTTTTTTAGCAAATGAATTCGGTACCCTCTTGTTCATTTATGTTACTCTACTAGCCAATGCATTAAGCTCGACGGGTCTCTAATGGCAGCTAAACAAGGAGGTCAATGATTTAATATTATAAATAAATAATATTAATGTTATAAAAAATAATAGTATAAACAAAATATTTATTCTTACTTGGGTTTCAAAATTATGTTATATATATGATAATATCCGCATAGAATATCAACATTAATATTAATTATTTATCGTAAAATATAAATATATAATGTAAATATTAAAAATAATTTTTTATTGAATTCAATGTTTAATTGAATAAATACATATTTTGATATGAAATTTTATCTTTTTTTTTCCTCAAAAAATAAGGGACAAGTTAAAAAAAAAGTTTGACCGTTCAATGACCCGTCTGTCCTCGGTCTATTCGAATCCGTTCATGTACTCTTTTCCAATGTTGTCGAGATTTGTAACATGATTTAATGGTCATATGTTAGAAAATTGTTTATGCTTCACAATACAATACAACAGACCTTTTCTTACAAAATGTACAATAGGCCATCGCTTGTGTGATTTTATTGGACAAAGAGATTTAAATTAGAATGAAAGATTATAAGTTTGAATTTTACTATAATTAAGTAGTAAGAATAAACTTACAGTTTACCATTGAGCGCGATAAATACTATAACTATCTGATTGTTTCTCACTCCTTAGACACAGAATTACAATATTTTATAACTTAATTGTAAGATATTACTTTTATTTTAAATACGAAATAATGGAGGTGGACTTTTGCTGATTTAAGTGGTTCGATTTGTTTTGATGTAGTCATAGTTATACTGAACCAGATATAATTTAATTATTTTTTGAGTATAGAAACAACTTGGGTAATTCATTCAGTTAAGGATTTGCGGTTTAGTCTAGTTTACTCCGATGCATGCAATTTTTTCCGATTTGTTTTCTTGTGTGGCTCAGTAAGAAAAATTGAACTGATCTTATTTTGTCACCCATTTTTTGGTCCAACTACCCATTTGACTTGGTTTTTTGAAATGAGTTTCACTAAAAGACATATGAAATTACTACAGAATAATCAAAGGAATAAGTTTAACCTCTAAAAAAAATAAAAATTCATTTTTTTAGAACTAAATCCTAAATATACTTAATATTATTTTAAATATACTTACTATTTCCCTAAGTCTTGATTTAAATTTTTTTCAATTTTTTTGCTAAAAAAATATTTTTTACTCTCTATAACTTTTTTCAGTGTCTTCCTAATTTTTCCCTTTTGAAACAATGAAGTGAACTTTGAAAGAGACAAGTTAACTAATTTTTTAGTGATAATTGCAACATTGATTTGCAATGGATATATTTATTATGAGAATGACTATATATATTGATGCAAAATAATTTAATATTACATACAAGCCATTTTGTGTTACACTGATAATATTTTATACAACATGCATGAGATTTGGCATGGCGGAACATTTGAAATCCCCAATGTTTTTGTGTTATTCTTTTTAAAGTTAAGTTGCTATAAAAGCATTAAGCAGCAGTGGTAGCTTTGTCACCAATTATTGAATAGCCTTCGGTCAAAATTAGCAAATCCACTAACTTTCTGAAACTTTATGTGGCCAATTTGATCAATCATCGGTAACATTTATCATTTAACATCTCTGTCCATGCCTTTGCTTGGAGGAAATAGAGGACACATGACATGCACATATTAAAAATGTATGCAACTTCCCTATACATTAGCCTGAGAAACCCTCAATAAGTGGTTCAAAATATATATATATATATATACACACATATAAAGAAACCCCCAAGAATATCCTATAAGTCTTTTCCCCTCCAACAGCCATCTGATGATAATTAATAAGGGCTCTATACATGTTTGAAAAAGAAATGAGGAATAAGTTATGGGATAAGCATGATTCAAACAGTTCTTTTTTTCCTTAAAATTTTTCAAACACAAAAATTGGACACACCCACTCTATAAGAAATAATAAACTTTTACAATGGATAAAATTAAAATTGCAATTACACTTTAATAATTTTTTATTTGTGTATTGTTGACTATATTCATTTTATAGCATTTTTTTAATGTCCGTGTAGTTGAGCTTTGATTTCTTAGTTAGTTCAGGATTCTACCTCTCTTTTACTAAAATAACAAAAAAGAAAGAAATGGCTTTACTCATAGTGTATTCCTTGTACATTAAAATGTGACAAATATTCTGAAAAAAGAAACAAGAGAAGAAATATTAGAGTCATATTAAAACTGAAAGTTTCGACTTCGAGTTTTAGTCGTAATAAAAAAAAAAACCGTTCACATCTACCTTATTTGATTTAGGACTTTGGGCGAAGTGATAATATTTTTTCTATTAAATTCTTTCAAAGCTCTACATTTGTTTAGTCAATTATTTGCTGTCTTTTTTTCCCTCAAGTTAGAACATCTCGCTAAATGTTGTCCAATAGTCTTATTTTATGTTTCTTATTTTATCTATCATTCCATCCGATAAGTGGAAGGCAAATGTTACTTACGCTTAAAAGGGAAAAAAAAAAAAAAAAACAGAAGTCTCATACACGCAAGAAAATGTTTTGGTAGATCCCACTTTTACGTTGCAATCTGCGTGCATGAGGCATTTTTTGAATGTAAATATCAATTGCCTAAGTCAAATTGCAATAAGTTAATTTTTGTGAATTTTAATGATCATCAAATGAAAAAGTAAGAATCTTATCTTATATTTTGTTGTAAACTTTTGTTTTTGATATATATAGCCGATCCTCTACTAAATTACTAAATGAGTTTAATATGATACATTTAGATTGAAATAAAATAACTCAAATGTAATAAGAAAAAATGTTGGGTGCTTGTCCTGTCAAATGTGCCAAAATAGGCATTGTTACAAATTATTATACTGTAAAATTGTATTTCGTATTTTTAACATAATTGGTTAAAATTTTTAGTAAAATCTTTTAGTTATTTATTCAAATTATAATAATTTTAGGGTTAATATATAAATTTAACACCAACTTTATTTAAAATAATAAATTTAGCACCAACTTTAAAAAGTAACAAATCTATTACCAACTTTACATATAGTAACGAATCTAGCATATTGTCAATTTTTTTAAACAAAATTTATCTGTTTGGATGATATAACACTAACTTATATGATTATTATATTATCGAAACAGACATATTTTTATAAATCTGTCATTGAAACTGACAAATTTTATTTATATAAAATCATTACGTGCTAGATTTGTTACTATATGTAAAATTGGTGCTAAATTTATTACTATTTAAAATTGATGTTAAATTTATTACTCTAAGTAAAATTAGTATTAGATTTGAATATTAACCAATAATTTTATTTTATTTTATTTTATTTTTTTTTAAGGATTTCATTGTCTCTCGTAATCAAAAAAGGTGAAAAGAAATTGCGGCGGAATTTGTGATGGTAATGATAATGAACTTTTGAGTCAAGAGTAGAACATGGGGTGTTTGCCAAATTGTAAGTTGGAACACGGGCAATTAGACAGGCACAAGAGCGCAAGGTCCTTGCACAGGGCATCATCATATGTCCAGAGGCCGACTTCTATCACTTTCCCTTTCTTCATCACCCATTCTTTATTTTTTTTTATTTTCTGTTTCCATAAACAAACTCCTGTCTTCTTCATATATTGCCTTTTTTTTTTTAAGCAAAATTTAGTTAGACGAAGTAAACTGGTTAAGATTTAAAATTGAAGTGATATATAACATAACTCACCAAAAATTCACTTTTAATTTGGGTTACATTTGGGTGAACCAATCTACCTAATAGGTGCCATTTTTACCAGCTAGCCAGGCATGCCACTAGTGATTTGTATTAGGCGTGGATTCAAATCTCACCATCTTTTAATCCCTCCAATAATAGAAGATTTTCTATTTTCATCAGTTACAGTGCTTGTAATTTGTGCGATATTTAAAAATAAAGGTACACTTTTCGCCATTCTTATTACTACGGTTGATCGCCCTGTGTGGCTAGGAGCGCATCTATATGATCATTAGTGGGGGGCTTGGTCAAGATTAAGGTTAAATAGGACAATTATTTAGAGTTTTTAGTAACGCCTCCACCAAAAACTTCATTTAGCCCCTCAAACTTTTCTAAACTAACAAAATTTTTATCAATTCATAATAATTTTTCCTCCAAAGTTACCCAAATCATGACTGCAAAAACGATTGATCAGCAAAAAAAAAAACAAAAAGAAGAAAAAATTTCTTTTTAATGCAAGGTGTTTCCATTATTATATAGAAGAAAAACATAAAAACTCTCTAAGGGGAACTCTAATGTTTGTAACTTAGACTTCTATTATAAAAGTATGAAGTTCTAATTTTGAGAAATAAGAATGTGAAATTTATTTAAAAATAGAGAGAGCTACCCTATTATATAGTTTATAACACAATAGGTTTTTTTTTTTTAAATGAAAAAAGAAAACGAGAAAAAAAAGGAAATTATTTCTTTTCTCCTACTTTTATAATGGAAAAGAAAAAGAAAGTTAAAATCTGCAAATAATTGAACACTAAAAAAAATAGTCACATAAAATTTTACAAGATGGATTATTGAAGTTGGTTATTTTTTATTTTTTATTTTTGGTGCAGACGTTGGTTTTGATATGAATATTATAAATATTATTCCGTGGCCTTTTCAAAAGTAAAATCAATTATATATATAGATACACACAACACACACACGCGCACACGCAGCTCTAGTCAGCACATTGCGTGAGTATTAAATAATTTTTATTAAAATTTATTTAAAATGATTTATTATTTTAAACACTGAAAAATGGAAAACTGAAATTGTCAATAATTGTAATAAATGAATATTCTAATGGCAGTTAACAAATAGACGGAAATCAATAATGATTGCAAATTTTAGTATTATATTTATCAAGAATGTTCAATATCAGTTTAGTATTCTTGACTTTTGTATTACCATAATATTAAGACCGTCATAAAATCAACTAAAATTATAAATATTCTATTCGATAAATGTATTTAAAAATATCTAAGATTATCTCTCTTAATCGTAGCATGAATGGTGTTTTCCTATAAAAAATACTGATCAAAATTTAGTTGAGTATGAACTGACTTATGTGACTTTTGAAGGTCGAAATTAAAAATCCTCATCAGCGAGTAGCATGTCAACACTAATCAAATTGTTCTTGTCCTTTTTGTCGAATGATTTGCATAAGTGCATGACTCGAGCTTTGATGTACCCATTATGCACGTTAATTTTGAAAATTTCAGTACAATTAAAATTAGGATTCTATTAATTAATTAATATAAATTTAATTATAATCAAATAAGAATTTGATTAATTTATATATTCTTACTTTGCCTTTTCTTAAATTTCTATGATTAAAAAAAAAATAATAAAAGAAAATAATAAAAAAAGAAAAAATTATTATTGAATATTTTTTTTAGAAAGGAAAAAATATTAAAGAAGATCTCTCAAATTTATCTACATTTTCTTTAAAAAGAAAAAAAAAAACTAAGCTAAGATTTCCTCAAAAGATCAAAAAAAAAAAACATTACTCCCAAATCTCTTTTCCTTAAAAAGAAAAAAATTCATTTTATTTTCTTAAAAAAAGTTTAAAAAGTTTCTAAAAATAAATACTTAATTTCAGAATGTCCTTTTATTTTTTCATTCAAATAAAATAAAATAAACATAAATTGATCAATAAATATAATTAAATTTGTACATCGTACAAATATTTTACTAGTTGATATATATTGTCGAACCTTGACTAAATTATTAAATCACTCCAATATAATACACTTAGACTGACGTATAATATTACTTAAATGTAATAAGTAAAAATGCTGGGTGTGCGACCTGTTAGAAATAGGAATTGTACCCTATAAAATTTGAATGTAAGACATTTAATTTTTTTTTTTTAGGGAGTATGACATTTAAATTTAAAGACAACTCAAATATTAATTAAATTACAACTAATTATTTTATTTAAAAAAAGATTTCGCTAAAAGAATAATTTAATATATTTTATTATGTGTTATTACATTTTAGCGCATATATGATAAATCAGTTGAAATATTTCAGAATTTTAACATGTCAAAGTACATTAACTTGCCACCTCAATTTAGTCGAGGTGGTGCTGTGGCTTCGGGTGAGGGGAGTTTGAGCCATCTCAACCCCAAAATCATTCAATTATTCAAAGGTTGCCCACTTTAAATGTGTAAGAATATGTGTATTTTATACAATATCTTTTAATTTATATTTTTTATTTTTTTAATAATTGATTGACTAATTATTAATTATTATATATATATATATATATATAAGAGCCACATGAACTTAGCTAATAACCAACCTCTTTCTTTATTACTAATCTTAAGAGGGAATTACTAATCTTAAAAAAAAAAATCACTATCTACCTTCAATATTATCGAAAAATGGTTTGATTTGTTTTGATTGGTGAGAGACTGATTTTACGGAATTTATTATAAAATTAAAACTCTTATCTAATATGGGGTCATCTTCTTTCAAGCCCAACTATTAGCCACTAACAATTTTTCATGTACATCGTTGAACTTTTATTTTTGTTTTAACTTTCAAAAAAAGAACAAGTCACGATAACATAACATAAGCAGAACAAACAAATCGTACGAGCCCCCACCTTCAAATCAAAAAGGACAATCAAAATAAAAAACATGTCGATCTTATAACTCAATTTTGGTAGACAAAGGCAGTTATTATTAACAAGCTAGGCCAACCATATTTTGGGAGGATGACCTCAATAATGCAGGGTTAGATTAGGAAGACTAATGTTCCGTGTAGACTTATATAAATATTTTATTATTTATTTTTTTATAAAATTAAAATTAAATTTATTTTAAAATTTAAAATATAAATTTAAATGATATAAGCTTAAAAAAAATTTTCTTCAATTTTTTTTTAAATAACGAAAAATATTAAACTAATCTTGGTGTGAAACCTAGAGACGCAAGCAGCAGGTCCCAAGCCTTTCCCCAAAGTGTGAAAAAACTGACTAAAGATTAGATCACTCTGTGCATTATTTGCCATGTCTCGCCAACCCATGGAATCCGATGGTCCCCCATCTGTTGACTATCCCTCCACGTGGCATGCTAAAAATTTTAATAAATATAAGAAAGAAAAATATTATAAAAAGATTAATCTCCATTTTTCAAAAAAATTGATAATAATAAAGAGGGAAAGCTCACAAAAGAAACCGACAAATCGGCTGCTTTGTGTCGGCCTTTTCAGGCGTCCAACGAACATGTGGACGCCAGTGTCTCTCGAGATTGTCTTCCCAAATCAACGGCTCCCATCACTTCCCAAATGCCAAGAGATAATGGCCGTTGATTTGTTTGTGATCATTGCAGTCAAAAGCCAAATGGGTCAAAAAAAGAAAAAAAGATGGTAACCTGTAGGCTGTAGCTTAGCATCCCACGCGTGTAACTGTACAGTACACTTTGCACGTGCGGTTGCGTATACAGTAACATCGAGAGTGGAGAAATTATTATTATTATTATTTTTTTTCACACTGAAATAATCACTTATTAATTTGTTAGTCACCAAGCAGATAAAAGAATTCAGTCCAAAGATACAATAAAAAAATATACAGTACTCTAAAAGATAAGTTTTCATAAATATCATATTTAGGTGAAAGTAAAGTTTATTACATCTCCTTAATTTTACTCTCCGATTGGTCTGTGTATAAAAAATGAAAATGAAAAAAAAATATAAATACCCACATAAAATCTCTTGTTTGGTACTGGGGAAAAACTTAGGGAGAAAATGACCTGACAAAAAGGACATATTATGAAAACTAATGTAAAAAAATTGCAAAGCATAAAGACTAAAATAGTCTTATTTTTAATTCTATTCAACTCATTATTTAATTATTTCAAAAATATTTTTATAATTTTATCTATAATTTTTTTAATATTTATTATACAATTCAAATATAAAATTTTATTTTTTCATCATTTTTCAAAACTTTTTTTTCATAACTTTTATTCTTGAAGTTTGATTTTTGTTGCATCTTTCTCAACTTTTCTTTTTTAGGAATTTAATTCTCCTCCAAAACTAATGATACCAGATTGATTCAGAGATATAACAATTGCCCGAGGACTGTGCGGCTGTGCCTGTCAGACGAGGGGCTAGTTTGTTTGGGCGCCATGGGGTCAGGCAATCGTTCGTGTTTGCGAGCAGGCTTATGGCCAGTGAGTGGGGTGTTGGGTGCATGGTGGCTCGTGCAAAGCCAAACGCTGGGCTCAAAAGGGCTCACGTGAAAGGATCTTTTTACGATCCTGCTTTTCAATTTCTCTGCTGCCTTTTTTAGTTTTTCTTTTGGTTTTTTAAAGCATTTGGTATTTTAAATGTCGCTTTCTCTGCTTTTTATGTCAACTAAAGCTTCCTGAAGACAAAACATTTGACCACTTCTTTCACAAGCAGGCGGTTGGAGTTGGGCCATCATACTGACGTGTCTATTATTTTAAGGTCGGGTAAATGTTAATGCTCAGAAGATCTAGTTATAGGTCAACTTGGGTGTGGAGCTCATTTAATAAAAAGGAAATATTAAGTAAATATATTTAATGAGATATATAAAAAAATATATAATTAATTTAATAATATTTAATATTTTATTTTTTTATTTTTTACAATTAATGTTTCAGATCATTATATAACCATAACATTTTCATAAATTGCATATTAAAGAAGTTTTCTCGTGGAAAAAGTTGGAGAAATCATGTTGGAAAATAAGGGCCGCGTGGGTCTCGCATTTTTATTTTTTAAAATTTATGATGTTTGTGTAATTTTTTGCCTGAAAATGGAATCGTTGTATTGATACTCAAAAAATTCGTATATATGATTAGGGATGACAATTTTACCCATACCATCAGGGATTACCCATACCCGCTCCGACGGGTACGGGGTCAAACCAGTTGATCAGAGAACAGGGCGGGGATTGGGGATCCCCATATTTTTTTAGCGGGTATGGGGATGGAGATGGGTTTACCTATCCTCATCCCCATACCCTCCCCATCCCCGACCCATTTATTTTTTTATTTTTTATTTAACTTTTAATCTTTATTTGTTTTTATTGTTTAATATATAGTGCATTCACTTTTCAATAATTTATATTTTAACTACTTTAAAATTATTAATGAAATTACTTCCTTTAACTCAATGGTTTATTTAAAATATTGATAGTTTTGAGATTAATGATTCAAGTAATAACCAATTCTAATTACAATTACGAAATTATTAATGAATATTGTATGAATCATAATAACTTGTCGTATAAATTCTCAACCAATAATTTGAAAGCTTGTCCCCAAATATATAAGTTAGAAAGACCATCTTTTTATTCAAAGTCTTGTTTTAAAATACTATTATTTCTTTCTTTTCAAATGTGTCAGTATATAAGTGTAAAAAATATGAGAATAAATTGTTTAAAAATTAGGAACGAAGTTAAAACTTCCAACATTACAAGAAATCTAACACTATATATAGAAAATAGATAAGAAAAAATACAAAATCATGGAGTGATGTTTTTATAATTTTCATTTATTGAATTTTTCATATTTGAGTTTTTTTATGTGATCCATATTTTTATAAAATGCAGTTTTAAACTTTAGTATTATATAACAACTGAAATATTGAATACAATTTGTCTAAATTATTCTCTATATTAGCATTTTCAAAAATAGTGTCATTATATCAATATATAAATTTGAGTAATATAATTTCAATACTTACTTATTATAAACTTGAGTAATATAACATTTTCAAAAATAATGTCATTATTCTTATACATATCGTGCATCAAGTTTATTACCTTAATTTCTATTACTAATTCTTAACAAAAAACTCGTGCATTTAAACTTCAATATTTAGATCACCTATTCATTATATTTTTAAATCACATGAGATTTGTAATATAAATAACTGGTTTGTCATTCACTATGAGTATCAAGTAATCTGAATTGTGAAAATATATGACTTTTAAAATTTTCTTTTGTAAGGGTACAGGGCGGGGACGGGGATCCCTATTTCCCGACGGGGATGGGGACGAGGATTAAAATTTCATACCCGACGGGGACGGGGACGAGGACGGGGATGAGAGTAATAAATGGGTACGGGGAATGGGGGAGTCATCCTCGTCCCCAACCCTCTCTATTACCAATCCTATATATGATTGACATGAAAACGTCGAAAACTTTTGGTTAAAATAGGATAAACAATCAGTAACAAAACTTTACGCAATATTTGGTCAAAATGACCAGTATCAGACTGAGTATAAAACCTGAGACTATCTACGGGACTAAGACTAAATCTATTTAACTCCTAAGTGTTAACTAGATATAATCCAACTAGAAAAAACTACATACTGCACATACGGTATATCGGCGGACTTATGTCAAAAATCATCTGAGTATTTCTGACAACGATTTTCGAAACAGTTATACTACAAACACAAACATATAAGTACACAGTACAGATCACCCAACACAAAAAAGGAACAACAGAGGCCCTATCTAACAGTTGTAGTGGCGATGACAGCAGACGACGACTGCAGCATGGTCGGCGGTAGCGATAGAGGCAAGGTCGGCAGCGTTGGAGACATAAGCAGTGGTGGCGGCTGCTCCGACAGGGACGACAACAATGGGGGTAGCGTCGGCAATGCCTGCTCAAGCTCTAGCTCCATCTTTGATGGTCGATTCGATGGCCAGTAGAGCGGTGCTGGCAGCAAAGATAGCTTCAAAGACTAAAACATCGGCGACCAGTGTGACAGTCCCGGTGATGGAGGCGACGGTGGAGACAGCAGCTTCGGCAGTGCCACCGACGGTGAAAACGGCAAAAATGGTAGAAAGACACTGGAGAATGTGGATCTAAAACTATAGAAATTGTGAGCGACGTTAGTTAGGGCTAATCTCATGAAAAACAAACCAAAAAGCCCCATAACAATAATTAAGGGGTCTAATGTAGGGGGGAAGGAGGAAGATATGAAAGAGCCTGAGAATAGAGGAGGAGAGGAGGAAATAGAGAAAGATATCAAAGTAGAAGTTGAGAGGGGAGTTTTCTTTGTTGGTTAGCGGAGGTGAAGGGTCATCGTCGCTGGCTAGTAAGGGTGGCTCAATTGAAAAAAAAAAAAACACTAGAGAATTTACAAAGAGAGTGGTTTTTGGAGAGTTTCAATTACGATGGATATGCTAGCCCGCTACTAATTGCGACAACTCGAATGATGTTTGTATGGGTGAAATAAAAGTACTAGGGAGATGTAATCTCACCATGGTGAGTCTTCCATATTAGTAGTTCTTGCGGAGGATATCAAGTTGGTTCTAGCCAACTTTACAGTAGCCATTGTCAATTATACTAGGAGGGAGGCGAATGGCGTTGCCCATGCGCTTGCTAAGGGGCTTTGTCTAATATGGCAAAGTTTGTAAGAAATAGGTGCAATTTAGTTTTAGCTTACTCTTTAATTGACTATAATGTAAGTGGTATTTGATTTGTATGAGGTCTTTAGTTTATCTTTTTTAAAAAAAAAGAAAAAAGAAACTAATCTAGAAAGAACCTGCTATTCTTTTCTGTTTTTTTTCCCTGAAAAAGACATATTTGGTTTGTTTTAATGATATTCTAATTACCTCGGGTAAGTTGAATCAATATCAAATATTGAAAAAAAAAATTAAATGAGATTCAGTTAATAAAAATCAGTAAAACTCAATTTTGTGAGATGTAAAATTGAAAAAGTGAGTGAACAAACCCGACGCAGTATTAACAACGAGATAAGCATTTTTTTAATTCTAAACATTCAGGTTTTTTTACGTTTAAATTCTAAACCTTTTTGACATTTCATTTGAGTGTTAAACCTTTTGATTTTCTACCAAATCAGTCCCTCTATTTATCAAAAGTGATCAATCTATTAACAAATAATTTTAACTTTACAAAAAATTATTCAAAAAAAATTAAATATATGAATTGAATGTCTTTTCTATTAAAAATATGCATGTTACCTATTTAATTCGTATATTTTTTGATTATAAAAAATATTTGATATACATATTTTGTTGATGAAAAAATATTTAATTCATATATTTAACTTTTTTTAAATAAATTTTATTAAGTTAAACTCATTTATTAATAGATTGACCACTTTTGTTAACTTAAAAGACTGATGTAGTAAGAAATTAAAATGTTTAGAACTCAAATGAGATGTCAAAAAAATTTAGAATTCAAACGTAAAAAAAATTAAAAATTTAGGACCAAAAAAATGTTTATCCCTATTAACAACTATGAAGAAATATTTATCGAAATTTGGTTTTTATTTCCATTGGATATATATATATATAGTTTCTTTGCGAATCAATTTTTTAAAGAAATTATGGTCAGGTAGCTGTCGGCCATTTATTGCCCAAGAAAAACATAAAAATCCTTCGGCCACTTGGATTCAGAGTAGCAAAAGGGGGCCAAAAAAAAAAAAAAAACAGATTCAGAAAAGGATAACTGGGCAAGAGAGGAAAAAAAAAACAAGTGCAACACAGATTTTCTATCTTTTTGGTTTTATAAAAAAACAATCGTCCAATCTTTTGTTTCACACCCCATTCATAAGAGGCTCATTGAGGCAGATCCGTTGGTATTTTCGTCAAGGCCAGCCAAGTTCAACCAGTTTCAATTTCATTTTTTTTTAATTGTATTCGATATGACGAGAATCGAATATGTTCTCACATGTCCCAAAAGACCATTTTCAGGGTCAGTCGACTAAAGGCAATTAGTCCAACCTAGCTATGCATGAATTAGTGATAAATATTTAGGAAGATTACTCAAACTATTAAACAGCGCGAAGTGCTATGCAGATTGGTTCTTCCACGCTTTGCCAGGCATAATAACTACAGAATGAACAAAATTTCAGCAGCCTGATGATATAATGTCCCAATCCAAACGCTCAAGTGTGATGGGCATCGAGCATTGCTCGATAAACCATGTCAGTGGATTGATCATCCTGGCATACACATTTGAAATTTTTTTCGGCTTTTAACCCCCCCCCCAAAAAAAAAAGTTTGCTTGATAAACCTTGTCAATTCCTCAAAAATGTTTTTCTCTTAACTGTTTTTGATAAATTTGTCTTTAATTTATTAGTAGACATATATTGTATGTTCTGCAGACGTTAGAAGTTTATTGCACGCTCCTGTGTTTGGGTGCCGGGTAGACTTGTCATGATCCTGCCAAGTACAGTTGGCCCATAGCCTACAAATTATTTCCTTTCCTTTTTACGACAGACGGTGACGACTGCAATTCTAGTTTGGGGCCTCGGGAGGAGGTTGATTGGGATACGGACCCCGGATCAGGGATGCCCTTACCAAGCTCTTTTTTTTTTTTTTTTTTTTTTAAATAGGAAAATTGGGCAGCGTCCTGATAATTAGGCCGGTCCCTAAAAGAATGGCGGCACTTTCGGATAATTACAGCGGGGACATTACAGGGGTAAGGGTAAGTTGAATTCAGCAAATGCCCTGATAAAGCTTGAATTCAGAATCTTATAATTGATACATTTGACACTTGCTACAAGAATATAACGTGCAGTGAAAATTTCTATTAAGCTAAAGGACTCCAATGCCCCTACAAACTTCTATGAGATTTCTCAAGATTTAAAAAAAAAAATATATATTTGGTAGGGTCAAAAAAAAATTAAAATAATATAAACCATTGGATTATTAAATTTTTTTCTTAAAAAAACAAATAAACTGTTCAATATAAATTCTACGTACTATCTAAAAAAACAGTTATGTCGTTAGTTTTTTTTTTTTTCTATGGGCTAAATACTTTATGGTGCAACGGTGTATCTAACTTTAAATTGCCGATGAGATACGGATGGCAATTACTATCTTGCATTGCATGTGTTGAAACCATCGCAAATTAGGGAACATAATTTTTTCCTCAATAGCTTCAAGGCGGGTCCATGCAGTAGGTGGAGGCCGTGGAACTTATAAGAATTAGGAATCGTATCAGGCTTTGGAAGCTATGGGCCGACCCATTTTTATCCATGATAGCATCATGGGGTGCGGTCCAAGCAGTGGGTCGAAGTTGTGGAACCGATCGGAATCATATCAATTATCATCCTTTGGAAGCAGGTCCGGAGAACAGTTCGAGGCAGTGTAACTGATTGAGATGGTGTAAGGCTTTGGCAGCTCCGTCAGGATCCGCACAACTTGTTGCATTGTCGGTCGTTTCACTGCCCAGTCTTGCAAAGAATTGCGACAGCTGCACAACCGAACGATGTTGAGCATATATTTTCAGTTACTATGCCAAGTCAAACAACATCCTTCTGGACTCCAATTTAGAACCCATTTTGCTGACTTTGGACAACCCAAATTCTTGGAGATTCAGACAAATCAGAGTGCATGTCTGCGCCCGTTGGTTCTGTTGGGTATATAGCTCAAGGTAAGGTCTGGACTTTGGACCTCACAATTTAGTTTACTTACATGTGATGATACATTTTTGTTAATTGGAAATGGACTCTGTCAATTTACCAAAAAAAAAAAAAAAAAAGAGTCTGTCAAAAAAAAAAAAAAAACGAAAAATCACTAAGAAGATTCTCGACTCGTCGTACGATTTAGGTACAAAGATCTTGCAATTCATGGGATCTCAATTTTTGTTGTACTTTGGTCGTTTGTGACTGATGCTTGCTCAACAATTACACATGTCATTAAATGCTAATAATCTCTTGTTCAAAGCAATGGGCTCTACCTTTCGGTCACCCTCTTGAGTTTGCCATTGAAATTAGGTGTGTCAGTATGTAAGTCAAATGATTCACCGTTACACATTTAAATGAAGTCATCTTCCATGATGATGATAATCCTTCAAAATCACAGGAAAGTTGTTATTTGGGTTGGTAAGGTTTTTTGCTAGTTTGAATTACATGATTTATTATTGAAATTTATGGCCTCGTACCCGAGATTTACTTGTTGGACCATTACTTATTATTTTTAAACTTGAGGTTTCATAATTCGTAATACATATTGATGTACAAATCAGTAATCTGTTTGTAGAATATGATGCATGCTAAAGATTGGTGAAAAAAGCGATATGTACAGCTTCGGCGTGGTTTTGTTGGAACTCATTTCTGATCGAAAGCCTGATGAAGAATTCGATGGTGGGATGAACATGGTCAAATGGGTTCAGAAAATGGCACGCTCAAACAAAGGAGTTTTGAAACTCCTAAATCCAAGGCTCCCATCTGCACCACCCAATGAGGTTGAGCATACATTTTCAGCTGCCTTGCTGTGTGTGCAAGACCAGGCGGTGAAACAACCTACAATGCTGCAAGTTGTGCGGATCCAAACGAAGCTTTACCATCCCGATTAGTTATACAGCTTCGAGCCGTTGCCCGAACCCGACCCTGTGCTTCCAAAGCCTAATATGATTCCGATCGGTTCCATGGCCTCGGCCCACTGCTTGGACTCGGCCCTTGAAGCTATCATGGATAAAAATAGATCGGCCCAGAGCTTCCAAAGTCTGATACGATCACTGTCGGTTCCACAGCCTCGACCTGCTACCTGGACTTGCCTTGAAGCTGTTGAGGAAACAATGGGAATTAATTTGAAAAAACTATGTTCCCTAGTGTGCAAAGGTTTCAGCACACGCAATGCATTAGTAATTTAAAGTTCGATGCACCTTTGGTTTTTGTTGAGCAATTACTATCTTGCATTGCTTGGGTTGAAACCTTCGAACATTAGGGAACATTCTTTTTTTTTTGGTAAGAAGGGGACATTCTTTGTTCAAATTAATTCATTGTTTCCTCGATAGCTTTAAGCCGGGTCCAGGCAGCAGGTCGAGCCATGGAACCGATAGGAAATATATCAGGCTTCGGAAGCTCTGGGCTGACCCATTTTTATCCAGGATAGCTTCAGGGGGCCAAGTCGAGGCAACGGGTTGAGCGTGTGGAGCCGATCGGAATTGCATCAAGTTCTGGAAGCTTTGGGCCAGGTCCTGGTAACGGGTCAAAGCTGCGTAACTGATTGGGATGTTGTAAATATAGTAGGTAATTATACTATATATATATATATATATATAATATATATATATATATATATATATATATATATATATATATAAAGTAATTATAATAACTTGATTATAGAGATTGATTGATTATGAGGTTTTGATTTTAAAATCATTCATACTTGTATATATATAAACTTCTTATCATATTTCTAAAATCAAGCTGAATGAGAATATTCTCTTACATGGTATCAGAGCAACCTTAAGTCTTTTGTTAGTTTTTTCAAAGAGAAATTCTAATTGTTTTGTGAGTTTTTTAAGAGAGAAATCCTAGTGAATTTCCTAAAAAAGAAACCTTAGTTGTTGAGAAAGTAAGTTTTCCAAGAAAGAAACAGTAGTTAAAAAAAAAGATTTTGTGAACAGTGCTGCCGCCACAGTACCCTTGGGAACAGTATCAGTGAACAGCCCCCGGTGAACAGTGTCGTTGAGCATTACCCTGTGAACAGTGCCGAGCTACAGTGCACGAGCTTCGGTAATAGTATTTTACTTTTTTTTTTTTTTTTTTCTCTCTCTCATCTATGGTGGTTTGTTTTTGGTTGTGGGTGTTGTTTTTACAATGGTTGAGAGCTCAAAGATGAAGTCTATAAGTTTAGATGTTTCTATGACAACAAAGATTACTGAACAAAAATTTAATGACAAAAAAAGTATTTGGATTGGAGCAAAACATTGTGGGTTATAGTGTTAACAAGGATGACCATCTTACTGATGATCTACCATTGAATCCCGAGAAGAGAAAGATTTGGTTGAGAGAAGATGCTAGAATATTTTTGTAGATTTGTAATTCCATTGATGTTGTGGTAATTGAGTTGGTTAATTGTTGTGAGTTGGTTAAAGACCTTATGGATTGTTTGACCTTTTTATATTCTGAGCAGATAACTCATCTCACATATATGATGTTTGTAAAGAGTTTTATCACTTAGAGAAGAGAGAAAAGTCTCTTACTGAATGTTTTATCGATTTCAAACGGGTGTATGAGGAGCAGAATGGTCTCCTTCCTTTTAGTTCTGATGTGAAAACTCAATAGTCTCAACTTGAGCAGATGACTATTGTGAGTTTTCTTGCAGGATTACCATCTGAATTTGATGTTGCTCGAACACATCTTAAGGGTCAAGGTAAGTTGAACAAGCGATATGCTAAGTGGGTAGAGCTTACAAAGACGTTCCTGTACATATTCAAGTACAAGCAAGGTAAGGAGAATGTTGTGGCTGATGCAATATGATAGGTTCAATATTTACATAAGTTTATGCATAATTTTTATATATATTTGGATAATTTAACTATGTAAACATTGTGAATTGTGGTAAATTCTACTTCGGTTGCTTGTTTTATACTTTGTAGGACAATTGGACATAACCGAAGTAATTGACGCTTGGAAAAAGGAACCTATCAGGTTTGAAGGAGTAGAAACAAGCCAAGCACCAAAGAACCGAACCAAAAGTTTGGTTGGAAAGCTAATATGTGGTCAGTTCGGGTAGAATTTCACAGCTTTGCGCACTGCTCGGTTTTCAGCCATAACTTCCTCTACACAACTCGGAATTGGATAATTCTTAAGCCGAATCGAAGCTAAGAGATAAAGCTACAACTTTTCAGTTTTGACAAACTTCGGATTCTGCGTGGAAGGGGTCGAAATTTGGGTCCGTAGATACAGGGTCAAAACTGTCCAGAAAATTTATAAATCCTTTTCCGACTCGAATTTGGACTCTTTAGGGCTTATTTGAGGGGACTATAAATACGAAAGTTACAGCAGAGTTAGAGGACTTTTGGAGGCTATTCTTTGAGACACAAGATAGAGAAAAAGCGTAGAGAGCAAAGAGGAGAAGAGCATAAGGGAGGAACGCGAAGACATCAGAAACGAGTTTTTCGATTCCTTTTCTTTCCCTTCTTTTTCTTTTGAACTTAATGATGTTGAATATTTGTTTATCTTTAGTTTTTAGCATGAGTAGCTAGAACTCTAAACTAGGGCGAAAGGGATGTAGCCTAATTTAGGGTTGAATTATTTGATTTTGTGGATGTTTAGATGTTCTTTTGATTTTATTGCAATTATCAGTTGAGAACTCGATTTGATTTATCTATTTTATTCTTAAATATACTTTTGTGCCTGGCCATCATGAAAGTAGTCATAGGATTTGTGTTGAGATCGACAGATGAGACATAATCGTGCACTAAATAGATAAACATATAAACTTTGAGTCAGACATGAGATAAGTTTATATGATGTCATTATAAATTCTCTGTTCTTAATGAGTTTAATCTACTTTGTGTGAGTTCGAGAGAAGATCATAAATAGATTGAATACGGTTAGGGTTGTTTGACAAAGAACACTAACTAAAGAAGAGGAATTGACATTCAAATCATTAATCCACAAAATTCATGTAATTCAGCCCCTTCTAGGTGAAAACCCATAGCCTTGGTACCCTCTATCTTGTTTAGTTTTAATTAATTTGCCTCTGATTTTCCATTAGTTAAATTGTTTAATTTTTGGTTTAATAATTCTGTTTCTCATTAATTTTCTCAACATAAAACCTTTAGTTTGAATAACTTAAATCATAATTAATTCTTTGTTCCCTTGGGTTCGACACCTGGAGTATTCACCAGGATTTTATTACTACGATCGGTCCTGTACGCTTGCAGGATTTCACCCGGTCAAGTTTTTGGCGCCGTTGCCGGGGAATGAAGCATTAATTGTGATTTTTGTTATTTTTGCTTATTTTATTTTATTATTATTAGTATTATTATTATTAATTTTTTTTTTGTTTTTAGTTTTAGCTTAGCTTTAGTTTTAATTATTTAGTTTACGTTTTTGGTTTACTTGTTATTTTTTCGTGATTGTAGGTAGTGCATGCAATTGCGATCATCAAGCAGCACTAATCTTCTTCCCTTGAACCTGGAGATTGAAAGGACTTGTCGTCAAAACAAGGCACATAAAAGAGCAGAGATGGCTGATCAACAGGTAGTGAATGTCAATCCCTTGGTGGTTGATGATAATAATGAGCATCGAGCAGTTGTAATGGGTGCCAATGGGCAAGCCAGGGTGAACATGAAAGATATTCAGAGGCCTGTGATTGGTGCCAATCCTTCTTGCATCCAGTTGAGTACGAGAGCGCGGAACTATGAGTTGAAGACCATTCACTTCAACATGCTGTCATCTTTTCATGGGCTACCTAATGAAGACCCTTTAACCTTTATTAGGGAATTCTACAGCACGATTCAGACTTTTCCTCTACAAGACTGTCAAGAAGATGAGCTGAGGATGCGGTGTTTTCCTTACACTATGAAGGACAGAGCTAAAACTTGGCTCATTAATTTACCAGAGGGATCACTTAATACTTGGGAGCAAGTTTACAATAAGTTCATGAATAAGTTTTACTCTCCACAGAAGACCGCAGAGCTTAGGAACAAGATTTGTTCATTTTCTCAGATGGAGGGAGAACCATTTCATGAAGCATGGGAGAGATACAAGACGCTACTCGTCCAATGCCCACATCATCAGTTTCCAAGGCTGTTACAGATGCAATTTTTTTATGACGGGCTCAATGCTACTTCCCAGATGCTAGTTGATACAACTGCAGGGGGTTATATTGGTGATAAAACGGCTGATGAGGTTTATGATATATATGAGGTATTAGCTAATAACTCGCAGCAGAAAGCAGTTAGAGGAAGAAGAGCACCAATTAACGAGCTTTCAGTTCATTATGATTTAGCGCAACAGGTTGCTGATTTGACCCAACAAGTCAAGTTTTTGGTCAATCAAGAGTCAATACCCAGGGAACACTACCTATATGGCAAACATTCAGGACATATGGAGGCCGCTCGTACTTATGGTGAATTATCTGGTTCTTCTATGGAGGAGGCTAACTACACTGATACTTTTGGGGGGAAACAACCTGTGAATGAGACATACTCCAACACATATAACCCAAGATGGCGAAACCATCCAAATTTCAGTTGGAAGGAGCAAGGAAATACAAGGCAAGTAGTACCACCAGGGTTTCAGCAACCGAGACCCCAATTTCAGGGTCATCCTTCCCAACCTCAAGAGAAAAAGCCACAGATAGAAGACATGTTCATGCAATACATGTCAAAGATGGATGAGAGAATGACACAACAGGATGTTGAGTTGAGGAAATTGAATCTAAAAATTGATCAAGTTGCATCCACTCACCAAGCCTCGATTCATACTTTGGAAGTACAGGTGGGTCAACTTGCCAAAGCAATTTCGACTAGGAATCAAGGTCAACTCCCTAGTAATACTGAAGTGAATCCAAGGGAGAGTGTCTTAGCCATTGCATTGAGAAGTGGGAAAGTGGTAGGAAATCCTAAAAGTGCTCAGCAAAATTACAAGGACATAGAAGATAGTGGTAAAGAGGAGGAACCTGTGCAAGAGAAAGTTATGGATAATGAACAGGGAGGGCAGGACAACATTGAGGAGCCGGTACCACCCACTCCTCCCCCTCAAGTCAAGCCGTATGTTCCGCCGATTCCATTTCCCGACAGGCTGAAAAAGAGGAATGAGGACAAGAATTTTCTTAAGTTCTTGGACATGTTTAAGAAGATCCACATCAACATTCCTTTTACAGAGGCAATTGCGCAGATGCCAAATTATGCAAAGTTCCTGAAGGAGATTATATCAAACAAGAAGAGACTCAAGGAACACGCTACAGTTGCCTTAACTGAAGAGTGTAGTGCTATTCTTCAGAATAAACTACCTCCAAAGTTAAAGGATCCAGGGAGTTTTACTATCCCTTGCACCATTGGTAGTTTAAATATTGAACGTTGTTTGTGTGACTTAGGTGCAAGAATTAATTTGATGCCTTTATCTCTTTTCAGGAGGTTGAAGATAGGAGAACTGCAGCCAACCTCAGTTTCCTTGCAGCTAGCTGACCGATCCATCAAGTATCCATATGGAAAGATTGAGGATGTGCTAGTTAAAGTAAAAAAATTCAATTTCCCGACTGATTTTCTAGTGTTGGATATGGATGAAAATGTAGACATCCCAATAATCTTAGGGAGCCCGTTCCTAGCCACTGGTAAGGCGCTTATCGATGTAGAGCAAGGAAAGCTGACATTCCGAGTAGGAAAAGAAGACCAGGTATTCCATGTATTCAAAGCGTTGAAGAGTCCATCACGAGAAGATACATGCTTCGTGGTGGAAACATTGAAGTCATCAAAAGAGGACCCAAAGAACATGGATATGGACTTGAGAAGCGCATTTGAGATAATATTTGAGCAACCTATCCCAGAGGCAAAATCGAGCCAAACACAGTCAATTGCAGAGCCAACTCCTTTTGAGCTTAAGCAACCTTCTCTGCCTTTAGAGCGTAATTATATGGGAAAAGACTTCAAGGAGGGAGAGAAAGTGCTTCTCTATGATGCCTACAGTGGAACAATCCCATGGAAACGAGAGAAAAAAAAGTTGTTGGGACCATTCACAGTGCACAAGGTGTATCCTCAAGGGGCGATCGATGTTTGGAGCATGAAGTCTGGGGTGATTAAGGTTCATGGAGGCAACTTAAAGCCTCATCCTCTTTACGATCATCCTCCTTAATTCAAAGGAAGAACGTCTAGCTATAGACTTTAAATATAGCGCTTGTTGGGAGGCAACCCAATGTTGATTTTATATTTTAATTAGATTGATAAGCTTAAGTTTAATTTAGTTTTTTTTTTTTTCTTTTCTTTTGTGTGTAGGAACTTGGGAAGGAAAAGCATGTTCATTACAAAGCAACAAATTACAAGCTGCTTGGTTCAGGGAGTAATTCTTACCCTCACCTTTGACCTTATTATTCGATACATTGTTATTGTTTATCTTAATTGTGGGGGTGGGAATGAGTAGCAAAAGAATTCTTTTGATGAGTATTTGTGTGTTAATTGAAATATTTTTTATATATATACATATGTATACCAAAGGGGGAACCGAAAAAAAAAAAAAAAAAAAAAAATTTACGTCCAGGTCCGGTCATGGACCGGACAAGGTCCGGTCCCATTCTGACCGCTGGACCGGACCTGGTCCAGGTCCGGACAAGGTCCGGTCCAATTCTGTAAAAAAAAAAAAAAAAACACGTTTTTTTTTTTTTAACCCAATGTTACATTCCCACGTTTCTTCTTCTTCTTCTTCTTCTTCTTCTTCTTCTTCTCCTCTTCCCTTCTATAGTCAATCCCTATCAATTCATATTCTCTTTACTCAAATCTTTCTTTCCTTCACAAATCTCTTATTCTATTCCCCCATATCCAAAACCCAAGCATCTATTATCCTTCAAAGTTTCTCTCATTCTTCTTTCCTCTACCCATCTTTCTCTTAAAGCCCTCTAATTTTATTTTTCCTAACCTTTTGGTTTTTCTTCTTATTAGAGAGGGTTCTACCTTGGTTATCAATTATTGCACTAGATTTTGGAAACTCTAGAGCACTAATTTCTTCAACTTATGGATGCTCTCGCTGATCACCCACCTCCTCCTTGATTTTATCCCATTCCTTGCATCTAGTTTTTTGTATTGCTTGCGTCGTTTTTGTTTATGTTTTTCCTTTTCAATGACTTAGATTCTTTAGGATTAGATTTATCTGCTTTTTAGGATTTTAGCTTTTATATATTTTTGCTCTCTATTCTCTTCTCTTTGTCTTTACTTTTCTTATCTCCTGTTATTGATTCTAAGGTTGTTTGTTCAATGATGGCGGCGCATGTGAGGGTTGCTTTTCTCCTCCGCTCTGTCCGGGTAGTTTCGTCCTCTTTGTTTTCTTTTCTTTTCAATTATGTTTTTATTGCAACATTGAGGACAATGTTGGCTAAGTGTGGGGGAGATGTGTTATTTTGAATTTTTTGCCAAAATTTTTGCTCTTTAATGCTAATTTTTGTGTGCTTGCATGATTATACATGAGCTTCACTTGAATTCTATTTGAGTTGAATTTTTGGACGTCGATGATAGTACTAATGCATGCAAGGTTGGTCTTTGAGTAGTATTTGACATTAGCTAGTTAGAGATAGTTAGTAGTGAACTTGTTCTCCACTTGAAAAATTTTTATTTCTAATTTACTTTTAAAGTTGTGCGATGATCTTTTAAAGAGATATGCTAGCTTTTAGAGATTTTCATGTAATTTTTAAGTATGTACACTCATTTAAAGTACTTGAACAAACGTTATCTTCTTCTTTTAAAAAATTTTGGGGATATGATTTAGGAATTGAATTGAAAAAAAAAAAAAAAAAGAGGCTTGCAAGTTGTTAATATGTCATCTACTCCGCTGTTTGAGTTACTGAGTAACTGGGGGTCGGCATTACAATTGTTGGTCTTCACGTCAAAAAGTAACTTGAATTATGAGTATGCAAAGCACTCTAAATATTTGTTTGTGAAGTAGTAATCGGGTACCGACACCACAAGTGATGGTATTCATGTCAAAAAGCATGTCAGTATTTAGAGAAGAGTATTAAAGCCTCTGTTACATAAAAAAAAAAAAGTTAAAATAATTAATTTCTATTGATCCCTTGTGTGGTTTTGTATTTTTAAGAAAAGATAATTTTTGTCCTTGGATTTTGGATGAGTGTGTGTGATTATTTTCTACATGACGATAGCTAAGCGTTATCATTGATCAATAAAGGGTTCTTGCACACAATTAATCAATTTGAAAACCTATTTTGTGGGGAATAAGAATACTATTGATTATATTTGATTAGTGAAGTGTTGAGTGATACTTTTAGATTGATCTTGTATTGTCTTAATGAGGCACTGTTTCAAAAATTCGAGTTGAATGGAATTCTCGTGAAGGTCATGTGATATTTTTGAATTGCTTGAGGACAAGCAACAGTTCAAGTGTGGGGGAATTTGATAGGTTCAATATTTACATAAGTTTATGCATAATTTTTATATATATTTGGATAATTTAACTATGTAAACATTGTGAATTGTGGTAAATTCTACTTCGGTTGCTTGTTTTATACTTTGTAGGACAATTGGACATAACCGAAGTAATTGACGCTTGGAAAAAGGAACCTATCAGGTTTGAAGGAGTAGAAACAAGCCAAGCACCAAAGAACCGAACCAAAAGTTTGGTTGGAAAGCTAATATGTGGTCAGTTCGGGTAGAATTTCACAGCTTTGCGCACTGCTCGATTTTCAGCCATAACTTCCTCTACACAACTCGGAATTGGATAATTCTTAAGCCGAATCGAAGCTAAGAGATAAAGCTACAACTTTTCAGTTTTGACAAACTTCGGATTCTGCGTGGAAGGGGTCGAAATTTGGGTCCGTAGATATAGGGTCAAAACTGTCCAGAAAATTTATAAATCCTTTTCCGACTCGAATTTGGACTCTTTAGGGCTTATTTGAGGGGACTATAAATACGAAAGTTACAGCAGAGTTAGAGGACTTTTGGAGGCTATTCTTTGAGACACAAGATAGAGAAAAAGCGTAGAGAGCAAAGAGGAGAAGAGCATGAGGGAGGAACGCGAAGACATCAGAAACGAGTTTTTCGATTCCTTTTCTTTCCCTTCTTTTTCTTTTGAACTTAATGATGTTGAATATTTGTTTATCTTTAGTTTTTAGCATGAGTAGCTAGAACTCTAAACTAGGGCGAAAGGGATGTAGCCTAATTTAGGGTTGAATTATTTGATTTTGTGGATGTTTAGATGTTCTTTTGATTTTATTGCAATTATCAGTTGAGAACTCGATTTGATTTATCTATTTTATTCTTAAATATACTTTTGTGCCTGGCCATCATGAAAGTAGTCATAGGATTTGTGTTGAGATCGACAGATGAGACACAATCGTGCACTAAATAGATAAACATATGAACTTTGAGTCAGACATGAGATAAGTTTATATGATGTCATTATAAATTCTCTGTTCTTAATGGGTTTAATCTACTTTGTGTGAGTTCGAGAGAAGATCATAAATAGATTGAATACGGTTAGGGTTGCTTGACAAAGAACACTAACTAAAGAAGAGGAATTGACATTCAAATCATTAATCCACAAAATTCATGTAATTCAGCCCCTTCTAAGTGAAAACCTATAGCCTTGGTACCCTCTATCTTGTTTAGTTTTAATTAATTTGCCTCTGATTTTCCATTAGTTAAATTGTTTAATTTTTGGTTTAATAATTCTGTTTCTCATTAATTTTCTCAACATAAAACCTTTAGTTTGAATAACTTAAATCATAATTAATTCTTTGTTCCCTTGGGTTCGACACCTGGAGTATTCACCAGGATTTTATTACTACGATCGGCCCTGTACGCTTGCAGGATTTCACCCGGTCACAATATCACACATGTATGCCCTAATCTCTACTTTGACTACTAAGTTGTTGGGATTTGAGTATATTAAATATTTATATGCTAATGATCTTAGCTTGACTAATGTGTTCGAAACTTGTGAGAAAGGCGCATTTGGGAAGTTCTATGGACATGAGTGATTCTTATTTAGAGAGAATAAATTTTGTGTGCCTAAAAGCTCATTGATTGAGTTGCTAGTAAGAGAAGCTTATGAGGGTGGCTTTATGGCACACTTTGGTATTAAAAAGACTTTAAATATGTTGATTGAACATTTTTTTTGGCCACAAATGAGCAGAGATATTGAAAGAGTGTGTAATAGGTTTGTCACATGCAAGCAGGCTAAGTTTAGAGTCTTACCCCATGGTCTTTATACCCTTTTACTCATACCTAGTGAACCTTAGGTAGACATTTTTATGGATTTTGTTTTGGGTTTGCTTAGGTCGAGAAAGGGTAGGGATTCTATTTTTGTGGTTGTTGATAGATTCTCGAAGATGACGCACTTCATATCACGTCAAAAGAGTAATAATGTAACCAATATGGCTAATTTGTTTTTTCGAGAGATTGTGAGGTTGCATGGTGTGCCGATGTCCATTGTTTCAAATTGAGATGTGAAGTTCTTGAGGTACTTCTAGAAAACATTGTCGGGAAAGTTGGGAACTAAGCTCTTGCTCTCGACTACTTGTCATCCTCAGACTGATGGGCAAACCGAGGTGGTGAATAGAACGTTGACCATATTGTTTCGTCCTATCATCCAGAAGAACTTGAAGGATTGGGAGGAGTGACCGAATGAAATCCTGCAAGCGTACAGGGCCAATCGTAGTAATAAAATCCTGGTGAATATTCTAGGTGTCGAACCCAAGGGAACAAAGAATTAATTATGATTTAGGATATTTAAACTGAAGGTTTTATGTTTGAGAAAATTAATCAAAAGCAAAATTATTAAACTAAAAATTAAACAATTTAACTAATGAAAAATCAAAGGCAAATTAATTAAAACTAAACACAAGATAAAGGATATCAGAGCTATGAGTTTTCACCTAGAAAGGGATGAATTACATGAATTTTGTGGATTAATGATTTGAATGTCAATTCTTCTTCTTTAGTTAGTGTTCTTTGTCAAGCAACCCTAACCGTATTCAATCTACTTATGATCTTCTCTCGAACTCACACAAAGTAAATTAAACCCATTAAGAACAAAGAGTTTATAATAACATCATATAAACTGATCTCATGTTTGACTCAAAATTTATATGTTTATCTATTTAGTGCACGATTGTGTCTCATCTGTCGATCTCAACACAAATCTTATGACTACTTTCATGATGGTCAGACACAAAAGCATATTTAAGAACAAAATAGATAAATCAAATCAAGTTCTGAACATATGATAGCAATATAATCTAAAGAACTATAAAATATCCACAAAAATCATATAATCCAACCCAAAACTAGGCTACATCCCTTTCGCCCCAATGTAGGGTTCCAGCTACTCATGCTAAAAACCAAAGATAAACAAATATCCAACATCATTAAGTTCAAAAGAAAAAGAAGGGAAAGAAAAGGAATCGAAAAACTCGTTTCCGACGTCTTTGCGTTCCTCCCTTATGCTCTTCTCCTTTTTGCTCTTTACGTTTTTTCTCTGTCTTGTGTCTACAAGAATAGCCTCCAAAAGTCCCTTGTATGTTGCTGTAACTTCAGTATTTATAGTTAAGTTCAAAAGAAAAAAAAGGGAAAGAAAAGGAATCAAAAAACTCGTTTCCGACGTCTTTGCGTTCTTCCCTTATGCTCTTCTCCTCTTTGCTCTTTACTTTTTTTCTCTGTCTTGTGTCTACAAGAATAGCCTCCAAAAGTCCCTTGTATGTTGCTGTAACTTCAGTATTTATAGTCCCCTCAATTAATAAAATTGAAAGTTCTGAAGAATTTAAATTCGAGTCGGAAAAGGATTTGTAAATTTTATGGACAGTTTCGACCCTGTATTTTCGGACACAAATTTCGACCCCTTCCTCACAGAATCCGAAGTTTGTCAAAACACAAAAGTTGTAGCTCTATCTCTTAGCTTCGATTTGGTTTAAGAATCATTCATTCCGACTTGTATAGAGGAAGTTATGGCTGAAATACTGAGTAGTGCGCAAAACTGTGAAATTCTACCCGAACCGACCACATATTAGCTTTCCAACCAAAGTTTTGGTTCGGTTCTTTGGTGCTCGGCTTGTTTCTACTCCTTCAAACCCGATAGGTTCCTTTTTCCAAGCGTCAAATACTTCGGTTATATCCAATTGTCCTACAAAGTATAAAAGAAGCAACCGAAGTACAATTTACCACAATTCACAATATTTACATAGTTAAACTATCCAAATATATATAAAAAATTATGCATAAACCTATGTAATATTGAACCTATCAAGGAGTGTTTGTCGTACGTGGAGTTTGCATATAACAGGAATGTCCATTCAGTTACCAATTGCTCTTCATTCGAAGTTGTGCATGGCTTTAATCCACTTATACCATTGGATTTGTTGCCTTTGTCAGTTGAGGAGCGAGCTAGTTTAGATAGAAAGAAGAAAACTAAGATGGTCAAGTAGTTGCATGAGTAAGCGCAACAACACATCGAGGAGAGGATCAAACAATACACTAATCAAGCCAACAAAGGGCGAAAGAAGGATGTATTCGAACCTAGTGATTGGATTTGGGTGTATATGCGAAATGAGATGTTTCCTGCTCAAAGGCATTCCAAGTTGCAACCGAAAGGTGATGGGCCATTTCAAGTGGTTGAGTGCATCAATAACAACGCCTATAAGTTGGACTTCCCAAGTGAATATAGTGATAGTTCTATATTTAATGTTTCTAACCATTCTCTTTTTGATATAGGTGACGATTTGAGGATAAATCCTTCTAAGGAGAGGGGGAATAATGGCAACCAAGGTAGCATCAATACCAATTTGAGGGATCCTTTACACATTCTAGATGGATCAATCAAGAGAAATAGAGTTAAGAAGCTCAAGGAGGCTCTAAGTGCTTTGATAGAAAATGCTTAGGGCACAAGCAACATGCATGAAGGCTGGCTTGGAGCTAATGGAGTTGCTTGGATGTCAAGTAATGAATTTGAAGGTTGAGAATGCTCTGTGGTACCTCAAGTCTATGTCAACACGGTTCAAGTGTAAGAAGACAAGTTTGGGCCGACATGAGTAATTGGGCCTACTGTATACAAGACCATGTATGGACTGATTTGAATTGTTTAATTTAGAATTTTAATAAATATTTTGGGCAGAACATTGTTTAATGAAAGCCCATGTCTAGTAATCTTTTATTTTGAAAATCCTAGCTACTTTGGTTTATCTATAAATAGACATGTAAAACTCTCTTATTTCTAGATTTATTAATTAAGTATTAAAACAAATGTTCTTTAGAGTTTCAAAACTATTTACCTGAACTTATTAAGGATATTTCCTTGTGGCGTTCAACATAGGCTTATCACCATCTTTCTTTATTTCTAAGATGTGGCGTCTATCAAATCTTTTTATACATTTTGTTCACGTCTCCTTATAGACATTGGGTCAAGGTTTCTTCAAATCTGACTTGACTTTTTTTGGGTTGTGCCTCCAATCTCGTTCATTGGTATTCCGGTGTATCCGCAGGGTTCACGTCTCTCTATAGGCATTGGGTCTTTTGGTGCTATCCATTGGATTCGCATCACTGTAGCCATAATATCTTTCTATTACTATAGTCCTAAAAACATGGAATTTCACAATCACTTACAAAGTAGAAGAGATCTAATAAACCAAAAACCGTAATAAACCAGGTCCTATAAAACTGTTGTATGTGCTAAAAATGCTACCAATTTGAAAATTCCGCCAGATCAAAAATAGAGATATGATAGTAGGATCTGTTGTTCCATGAATTGAAAATAGTATATTTGAAATTTGTTTTTCATTATTATCCTTACACAAGAAGAAAAAGAGCTTAATTCGAAGACAAAATAGCATAATCACAACCCTTCAACTGTTCTATATGTTAAAATATATTTTTGATCAAGTGTGTGCATTTCAGATAAAACGATTTTGAAGATTAATTAATAGAAAAAAAATAGAGTTGAGGATACTGTAAGGCATTCAAAAAGCGAAGTCAAGTTAGATTTCTTCAGCAATTTCAACTCACCAATTTCAACAAGCAGCTTAATGCGGGTTTCAACAGCATATGAACATACAAAAATCCATCAGTTTTTCAAGAGTTCAATTCACCACAATGAAATTAACTATAACTATAGGTACAAAAAAGGACCTTTTGAGCTGAATACTTGTACCGATTTCTCTAATTTCACTCTCAATTTAAATTTTATGCTATAAAAAACTACAAATAACATAAAAAATAAAAGCAAAAAATTGCACAAAACAAATAAAAAAATCTGTGAGAGAGAGAGAGAGAGAGAGAGAGAGAGAGAATCCGTCAATCATTGTCAAATGCAAAGGAGAACGATTGCATCCAAAAATGTGACTTAGAGAGCGATTCTAATTCAATACACAGTTCTGTTTGTGTATTCAACTTCACTTTAATCCGTTCTAATTGGCTAATTCCTTTAGCTCAACCTCATAGTAATGGGGATGAAAATGACTATGAGAGAGTACAGAGAGAGAAAGAGCAAGTCACCTACAACATTTTCAAAAGAACACTAATATATGTGCTAAATTTTGGTGTCCTGATCAAAATTAAAACTGATAATTTTGAATAAGACTAATAGTTTTTGAAATTATATAAAAACTTTTAATTTTTATTTAAAAAATTATTAATTTTAGTGTTAATTAAGATGCAAAAATTCAGTACACCAATATTTTCTCTTTTCAAAAACAAGAAACCAATTATTCACACAATACCAACCAAAGACAGCAGCCAATTGAACTAAAATCAACCAATAACAGAGAAAGGAGGGGTACGATAGGTACCCGAAGAGAGAGAGATGACAACTTGACTCCTGGTCTTGTGATTTTGTGATCTTCGCAGAGATCTCACCCAAAGGGTCATTGCCACTGAGATCAACAATCATTAGCTGCTTGCATTGACCAAACTCTGGCGTGATGGGACCCAAAAAGTTGTTATGACTAAAGTCTATTTTAATAGCTCATGTAATCTTCCAATCTTAGGTGGGATTATTCTGCAACTCAATTTGTCGAGAAATCATCTTGGAGGTGGCATTCTTGTATTTATGGCCAACATGCAGAGCTTGACTTATGTTGATTTCTCTTACAACAATCATTCTGGTTTTGTACTCTGTTTTGGTTTGTTTAGTTATTTTAATTACACTTCATTTTTGGGAAATTCTATCTTTGCAACACCTATTTGGGTCCTTGTACAGGGGACCTTCTAGTCCTTTGAAGCTTTTGCTTCTTACCGGCGCTATAGTTTGTTGTATTGCAATTGCAATTGCATGTACAATTAAGGATAGGTCAAACAAGAAGAAGGCTAATGAGGCTCTTCTTTGGGAATTGACTCCTTTTAAGCATTTGGAATTCACGGTTGATGACATTTTGGGTTGCTTGGGAAAGGATAATATTATTGGAAAAGGAGGTGCTGGAATTGTTTACAAGGTGATATGCCCAATGGTGATCTAATCGCCGTCAAAGGTTGCCCATAACGAGATGAAGGCTACTAGCAATAAGATGGGCGTCTTACCGTGATCATGGATTTTTTTTGACCGAAAGAAAATGTTGCATTAATACTGATCAATTCTGTACATAGATTCGACGCGAAGGCGTCAGAAAGACCTATATAATATATGAGTACAAATTGGCAACAGCCAATACCTAAATGGTCCCAATGACCATTACTTAACTGAGCGTGAAGCCCTTGACAAATCCCTATCACAGGGGAGGAAACCGAACTAAAGTTAGACCAATCTAAAACTGAGATCTCAGATAGATCTACCTCATTCGGACAAAGCTACATACAGCAACACACAACATACTTTGGCAAACCTACGATGGAAATCGACTGAGTATTCCCGACAACAATTTTCCACTGTTCTAAACTATAAAGGTACACAATAAAACACAAACACAACACAATGCCAATTCCTAAAAACGACATCCAAACACACTGTGGCCATCTCAAACACACCCATCCCAAAATAAAACTACTGTGGCCAATCCTATCAAAACCAAAGGTGGTGGAGGCTATGGGTGAAGATGGTGGCAATGCCAATGACGGTGACCATGCCAGTTCCGGCGACGACAAAGGGTTTGGCAGTAGGATTGTCAACGTCACCCTTTCTGGTGGCAGGAGCATTAGAGAGCTTTGGGGAGGCGGCAGTGATGGTGGTTGGCATAGCGGCGCTAACGACGGAGCATAAGGCCGAAACATGGAAGTGACCCCCTTTGTGAGAGGAGCATGAATTTGGTGACAGGTAGCCTATGGTTTACTTATGCATGCTAAATCTAAAGCCAAAATACACTAGAGAAACATAACAGTGGGAAGAGAAAAGGGAAGAAGAGGGGAGGGGAGGAGAGGGGTGATGGAAAAAGAGTAATGGATAAAAAAGGAGATGAGGGAATGTGGCTGGTGGGTGGTGGTGTGTTGGACAAACAAGGAGAGAGAGAGAGGGGGAATGTGGCTGGCCGGCGATGGTGCCCCCATCGCCGACCAGAAAAAATTTAACCGTGAGAAGTGCTGCAGAGGTTAAAAAAAGAGAGGAAAATTAGAGAGAGAGAGAGATGGCCCATCTATTCTGCCTTATGATCATAGATTCAATGTTCAGATACAAACCCTTGAAAATATTAGACACCGACTTATTGTAACATTATATTGGGTTCTGTGACTGTGTTACTATAAAAGTGTATTTAGTTATTATTTTAGTGTAATTATAATTATAAAATGTGAAATAATAATATTAAAATTTAAATTTAAATAGGTGTTATTTTAGAACTTAAAAATGTAAATCTTACATACTCACTAGAAAAAATAAAATTTTTTAGCTTAAAAAATTATTTTTCTTAAAAAAGCATTCTTACACAAATAAATAACGCGGCTGCATTTTATTAGTAGTGATTTGTATTTCTTCATACATGCGTGCTAGTACAGCGCACAACTTTTTCCCAGTACTGAAATGGTTAGTCATCGGTGATTAGTCTGTTCAAAATTAAGCAAAAAGAGAGATTGCAAGTTCAAAGATAGGCTAAAAATATATAACACTCCGAAAGATAAATCCTTATAAATTCCACACTTAAATAAAAAGAAAAAAATTTAGTAGTTTTATTTAGTTAGTTTTAAAATAATTATAAAATAATATGTACCGTTTGGTAATTAAATTTATAATAAGATAAAAAGTTGATAAGCTATCATGTAAGACAAATAAAATCCCTTATGATATTTAATGATATTTTATCAAATATTATTTTATTTAATAAAATTATAAATTATTTAATAAATAATTTAGATGTTTAAATATTGTTAGTTATTAAAGAAATATGACTTTCATTAAACTTTTATAAGTCAAAAGTCATGTGTTATGGGTGACACCTCTTGAAGATTATAAGTAGAAGAGTTTGGTCCTCTCTCTACCCCTACGTTTTGCAACAACAAATCAACATTAAGTACAAATAATTACGTAATATATTATCATCATTAAAGAATGAGTCTAGAGAAAGAAATCATTCTTTATTAATTTTCCATATCAAAATTTTTTTGAGTATTATATGAATTAAATGTACGTCTTTCTTTTAATTATGTGTGAAAAATATGGCGTTCTAAGATCCATCATTAATTTGTTTTATACCTAATTGTTCATGTATAAATATGATTTTAAATTATGACATGTGGTATCAAGGCACGGTTTCAGAACTCATGTTTTTTCATTAAAGATTTATATACATATGAAAGCATAATTCTGGATTCTATTTTTTTTTATATATGAAACATGTTATTGTGTACTCCAAATTTTCTTTATTGTAGATGTTTTTGAGATGTCATTATATATGAATTAAGGCCAGAGCATAAAAGAATTAGAGGTGTCGCTGTAAAAGGAAAAGGCCGTGACCATGGGACTTAGTTATCCTGCTTCTGTCGATTAACCAAAGGTTGCCTCAAGTTGTTGCCGTGTATAGAAAGGAATAATTGATCCCTATTAAAAGAAGGGGCAACAAGCCCAGATTGTCTGTAGTCTTTTGATCACATTTGTTATAAGTCTTTGTGGCTGTTTATTCCTATCTTATGCAGGTTGGTCTGACACTCTCGTGTTTAGTTATGTATGGACTTCGAGTTATTAATGCAACGAATATCTTTGATCAAAAAAGAAGGGGCAACAATTATTCCTTTATCTAAAAAAAAACAATTATTCCTTTAAGAAAAGGGCAGTGAAGGGATGACCAATTCCTTATAAGAGGAACGGAACAACAGATTAAGAGAAAGATTCGTTAGGCTTGGTTTGAGATATTAAGGTATCGTTCTTGTGAGTCGAAACCCATGGCTCTATGATCAAGAATAAGACAGACGGGCTAAAAACAATTGTCCTAAAAAATGCTGTTGCCTAATTTGATTCCAGTAATTCAATTCGTTTGCCAATTTAACAAAAAAAAAAAAAGAAAAAGAAAGGCATGCTGGTAACCATTATTTTAATGGCTTTAGAAATTGTACTTCCAAGGGGTCATTGGAAGGTAAAATGATGGTTGCCTAAGGGTGGACCACAGCAACGAGAAAGAAATTATGAATTTTTAAGATTCATCATTAAATTATTTTATGTCTGATTATTGGTGTGTAAATATGATTATAAATTATATCTTATATATCAAAATTGTTGAATAAGGCTATATAAACTACTTGTTACTACTTAGCTAAAACCACGTAAGAAGTGTTTGATTTTGTTGTTCTTGATTACCAATTGTTGTTATTTATTACTGTTATTGACAAATAAAATCAAATCACAGTATTTAGTTAAATAAATATTTGTTGTTCATGAATAAATAACAAAATAACTATTTAAAACATTATATTTATGTTTCATTATAATAGATAATCTTTTTAACTCGAATTAATTTAACTAGTATTATAAAAAGTTATATTACGTATTTATAAATAAAAATTTATTAAATGTATAATTTGAAGATCAACCACAATTTTGTAATAAATATTATTATTTTTTAAAATATTATTTTTAGTATATAGATAATTGTGTTCAAAAAAAATTATTATTTTTACTAAATAAGTTTTCGGAAAAAAAACAAAGGAGAGGTTACTATACTGGGGTGCCTACATGCGATGGGGTTTTATTTTTGAGCAAGACAAATACTACACCTAAGAAAAAAATGATGGGGTTTTATTTATGGTACCTTCATCCTGAAGTGTTTGAGATCACCAGTGGGGTTTTATTAATAAAATAATGTCATCTTATTATCACTACACAAAGAGAAGTTAAAAAAGATAAGAGTATGATGCTACTCCCCGCTCTCCCGTACTAATGTCTTTTAGAAGGAGAGTAACGCATTTTGAAAAGTTATTTTTGTAATTATTTAATTCATCAGCAGCTGACGAGAGTAAAATGTTAAAGAATTCTTATTTTTTGTATCAATTTTTTTTTAAACACTCTATCAACAATCAACTATTGATATTTTCTTTAATCAAACAATTAAATAGTTTTACTCTTAAGTAACATTGGAGCCTCTCACCTTCCTCCCCTTCCAAAGGGCTGGTAACCCTCGGGTGGAGTAGAGAAATTGATTTGGCTATTGGGAGGATATGAGATTGATTGAGACATATAACAATTGGAAGAGGACTGTGCCAGTGAGATGAGGGTTTCTTGTGGGGGGGCATTGAGGCCAGGCAATAGTTAGCGTTAGCGGGGGGCTCATGGCTCGTGCGTGGGGCGTTGGGTGCATGCTTGGTTAATTATGTATGCATGTTTATGTATGCATTATATAATTGTAATGGCTTCCTTGGTTAATTACATTCCACATGTTAGTGAATATCAAGAGATATTTACTCACAACTCTTTGAAGAAGTACATTTTTTAAGTCATAGTTAGTTTTCAGGATTTCTCAAATGAATTGTTCCTAGTTTGATTAAAGGGTCATTCTCATCAAAATTTTTCACTGTATTTTTCTTTTTTTTTTTTTTTTTGGGTCTTTGGCCATTTTGTTTTTCTGAATAAAGGAGATAATCCAGGATAATATAAATGGTTTATTCCCTTCAAAAAATTTTGACTGAAAGTGACCCATACCAAAACCAATCCTCTCCAAGGAGAAGACAAAGACTTATCTAGCCATTCTTGCATGTACTCCCATTACATTGATATCCCAATCTAAGCTAAGAAAAAACAAAGATCAGCCACAGCTAGTGTTTTCTGATGGCTAGCCAAATAAAGGAAAACAATCTGGTGCTATTAATTGTTGCATGGGTAACAATAAATCAAGAATCTTGTTTGGTCTTATATCTTCCACCACAAGCATTGCAAACTTTTTACTTTTTTTTGTTCTTTCACATGAATAAAACTTAAATCCAGGTTCTTTTTTTTATTATGATCATAGAGTCTTTTATCAGGCAAAATGCAGATTGCCAGTATGGTCGTTACTGTTGCGGCTTTCACTTTATGTAATTCACCTAAGAAGTCTGAACTTAAAAGTGTGAGCCCAGCCTACACATTAATTCACTCTAACTACAAAGTTAATTGGTTAGATTAAATCCAGGTTCTTGACAAGCCTGTTTGATCAGCACAAGAAAGACTTTTTCCTTCTTTTTTTTTTTTTTTTAATGTAAAGTTTTGCATTGTCTCGTGGAGATGAAAACTACAAGGGGAATCTCCAAGCAATTCAGGGTGTCCATTATTGAGTGATGGCTCCCAGATAATTGGAAAGATTGGCGGTTTCTTTCATCAAACTGTTTATAATGTTGATATCATGAAAAATATTGTCATATAGAAACATGATCGATAAGCTTCCCATCATAGGCCTTAGTGTGACATACAATATAAAATTAGGTAGCTTTAAAGTAACCATTAAATAATATAATCCATTAGATGAATAAATTAAAAAAATAAAAAAATAAATAAATTATTAAATATTGTATAATTATTTTAATAACACTTAAATAAAGTTACGTAATATTACTCAACTCTTTAATCTAATGGTTCGATCTTTTGAAACAGCGTGGACAAGCCCCAAAAGTTAGAGCCGTACGGGCTTTCTGTCATTTGCTTCACGAAGATCCCGAATTCTTTAGAGCTTGCCCTTCTGTCTGTGGTCTTAGATTTGTACTTGCAGTTCACAATTGGCTTTGCTAACTTGACAACTGAAATCCCAACTGCTCATCCGTTCTTCAACCTGGTTCGGTGCTGCGATGATTTGATTGGCAAGGATTGGGTGGTAAGATTTACTCTTCTCTTCAGATAGGGCAATGTTGTTTCAGATTGCTTTGGCGAACATAGGATTTTAATTTGGATTTGGGGCAATGTTTAACTTCAACCACATTCCATAAATAAAGCTTCCCATCATAGGCCTCAATACGACGTTTCAATTAGTGGTATTAAATTTTGAGGCATCCTGATGGTACGGCTCCTATCCGCCAGAAAAACTTCGACTCAAAAAAAACTTGATTTAAAAATGACTCGAATAAAAAATGATTCGAAAATTTAGGATCAAACTTAACTAAATCTAACTCTTTTTATCTTAAGAAAACAAAGAAAATAAAATAAAAGATTATGACATTTGAATCTTACATTTTATGTTTCAAAAAGTATAGATTTCACTATTTTCACTGTAAATCTTGACTATAAATTTTTTCCAAAATATTTGAGATTTTTATGAATTTTCAGATTTTATTTTAAATTTTTATATTTTTTTTAAATGTTTGTATTATATTTTAGTTCGATGATTTTAATTTATTTTTAAGAACTTTTACAAAATTTTCTGAAATTTTTGAAATTTCAAATGTTTTTATAAAAAATGCTATATTATAAAAAATATGATGTGCGCAACCCACGGATTGATTCGAACTTAAAGTGACATAAAGCTGAAGGTAACTTAGTCAAAAAGTAACTAACTTGAAATGACTTGTCCGAGCCGAATTCAACAAAATAACCCATTTTGACACCTTTACTTCGAATGGTTTGAAGCAGCTACCAAAAATAAACAGCTTCCCATCAAGGTCCACAATTTGATAAGGTGAAGCATCTAGCTGCCACATCCATGCCACCAGCTCCCACTCCCTGCTTGTCTATCAACAACATCAACCGACCTAAATAGTAAAGCCTTTAGCTTCAAAGCGGACTTACCAGTTTGGAACAGTAAAGGAGAGATCCTATGTACCATTTATTTCATTCTATGCTCCAAATTCCAATAGCAGGGTTTCAAGCCAAAACCCAATTATTGGAATGGAACTCATCTGCATAAACATTGACTGTTGATCGCATCCTAAAATATTAATGATCATGATGAATCAAGAAATGTATTAATGATAATTAGGATCATTGAAGTAGAAACATAACTTAGTCTCAGCATGCTAATGAAAAAAGTGAGAAAATACATCACGTGAAACTATATATACACAGAACTGTGTAGACAAAAAGATTAATGAAATAGTTTTGCGTGTTGATTTTGGAATATTGGAAACAATAATATTACATACTGGAGGCCAAACACCATTAGAGCAACTAGGACTCGAATTCGAAACCAAAAAATTTTTAACAGAGTATTACTACCATTTGTGCTAGAAATATGGACTCAAGTCCTCCTGACCTTCTAAAACCATAGAAACTCTTCCTGTTTCAATACGTATTCAAGTTGGGAACATAGATCACGTTCTAATTTAGCAAGGCCCAGGGAGAAGTTAATGGCTAGCTTCAATAGCATCCTCTAATCCAAGCAAGAATCTGCTTCTTGTTATGCCAAACTTCACGTACCATTGGAGCAAACGAAGCTCCTTGGAACTAGAATGGTCCACTAGAGGAAATCACAGAGGTGGTCACTGTCCGAGCGGATAAGAAGGGGATTGTGGACAGACTAGAATCTGGGAATATGCTGAACCTGGGCTTCAAGGAACACATGCTGCCAATCAGTATTACATAGCCCGGTCCAGTCTGCAAGAAACACGTCTATGAACTGAAAGACCTGTGAAACAAGTAAATTTTGGGCCAATGAAACCTAAATTTACCAGAGCAAGATCATTAATCCATTCTGCGACCACACCAGTCGGAAAAATATCAGTATTCGACAACACTTTCTTTGACTCACATATTTTACAAAAATTGAGATTTAGTTACCGAACTAAAATATAATGTAAGATAAAGTCTCTTTATAAGTTATTTCTGTCAATGCATTTAAAATTTAATTGTTAACATTAATTTTTTAGTTGAAATATATCAAATATAATTATAGTTTTAAAAATTAGACCGACTACCTGACAGTCGAACTGATAATTTAAAATTTAAATTGGTTTGACTCTCATTTATCGAACAAGAAAGTGATATGCAGAAAACCACCAGACTTGATCGAACTAATCGGTGGGACCAGCGCAGTCAGACCAGCGAAATCTTTTTTTTTTTTTTTTGTTCAAAAGAATTGTATATAATCATGTAATTTTATTAAGAATCCTTATAAATATACACTTAAATATCATTTTTAATAATATTTTATTTATTTTTATATAATGTAAAAATATTAGTTATTTTTTGAAACAACAATTGACCCATCGGTCTTACCATAGGATTAATATTCAGACTATTAATCCATTAACCTATTGAATTGGACCTTAAATTGAGTTAGGTTTCAATCTGAATCTAATAATTATTTCTTATTTTATTTAATTATTGATTGTATACATATATGTTTATCATTAAGTATTAGTTTAGCTCTAGGGTTAACCATACTGGTTGAGTCAATTAAGATTTGACCTGCTGACTTAATTTGATGATTGGTTTGGTTCTCAGAACATAGTCATTCATAAGACTAAAAAACATGAAGATATATACTATCAATCTTGAGCAATAATAAGAGAGATTCAAACTCTTAACATGTTATGATTTATTTTTTAAGTCCTTATCAGAGTTAGAGAAGTGAGAGATCTTATACAGCAGTTGTGGATTTGGACCCCAAACCTTGGCGGAAGCCTTGCTTGGATGGCTGTTGGGCTAACCAAATGGCTTTACTTGTTAAGATTTGTAGTATTAATCTATTATCTAACTAAATAAAAACGTCCAATACCGAACTACATTCCGTCACACTTTTTTTTTCAGTTGAATAAAATGGGAAAATAATAATGACATCCCACAGTTTTACTAATAATGATTACGTTGGTCGCACCACATAATGGACTGAGTCTCTACACCAAACTCATATAAAAGTAAACTCTATGGTGCTAGTAAGAATAATCAGCCTCTTTCACAATTGTAGATAATTAAATGTACATTTATCTCTATAAAACATATTAGAGAAGATTCAAACTCATAATCTCTGAACTAAATCCTTCATCACTAGACAATAACAAAGGTGACGGCCTTCCGCAATTTATTTAACTAACCGAAACGTGGGCCATTGGCGACTTGCAGGCACCCACTATGACCAATCTCAAAAAGCAACTCAAAAAGGAGCACGGAGCAAATCCATATGAGATACACCTCCATATCTTTGCTCACATTACATGAATCCAACATTAGTTGGCTCGAAGCACAATAGGCGTGATTAACGAGAAATCTCTCTTTCTACTCGTGTTACTAAAGTTGCCAAGTTTAAAATTCTTATCAATTACAAAGGACAGCTGCTGGGACCTTTTACACACACATGTATATATTTATTATATGTGTATCTTCATCTAGCTTGTTATTTGTTAATCATTAAGCGACATTAAGCTGTTGATCACAGTGGAAAGGGATATCGTGGGAGCAAATGATACGATGTTGCAATAGCCAATAAGGTTGTTGTGTTTGTGACAAATTATGTGTTGCCGCTTTACTTTGAGATGAACATACCTATTGGGTATGTCTTTAAAAACCATCTATGGTGTAAATCGGTTAAGAAGCCAATGGCCCTGCATATCAGGCGATCAGCGCAATTTTTTTTTGTGAACACAAGGAAACCGTTATATACATAATTATCAAATACGTACATAAAATCGACATAAAGGCACCAAAGATATCTACACAAAATGAGAAAATAACACAACTTTAAATACCTACATTTCAACGATAATCAATTTCTCAAATTTATTTGGTCTGCATGCCTCCATTTAACTTGGGCGAAGTGACAAATAAATAAAGTGTCATGTTGCACTAAACCTAACTATGGATTGGAAGAAAATGGGGAAGGGAAGGATTTTGAGTGAAAAGAGAAAAAATTAATTGTTTGGGAAGGAGAAAAAGCTGCAAGGGCGAGGGAAAATTTTTTCCGAACCCCAATAAAATTAATCCCTAAAAGGAGGGGAAGCCAACCCCCATTTTTTTTCTTGTTTTAAATTTGTGTAAGAACTAAGCTATCCATATTTTTACATTTTTAATTATTACTTTTAAAGACAAAATTAGTATTATTGTACAAATAATTTTCTTTTATTTTACTTTTTACTCTTATTTAATTACAAAATTTATAACTTTCCTTTTTTCATGTTTCCCTTTTAGATACACCAATACAGAGGGGATGAAAATTTTCTTTATGTCTAATTTTTGTTACCCCATTTTTCTCTGTCTCATTTTCCTCTTTCTCTCTCTCTCCTTTTTTTTTAAAATTTTTTTCCAAGCAAGTTGCAAGGGCATCTTGATAAAATAGTGGAAAGTTAGTTGTACTTAGTACAGAAATTTCTAAAATGATGTAAGTATGTCAAATATAATACTTTTCTGATACATTTTAAGTATATGTTAGATACTTCGAAACGTGTCTAACAAAAAAATAAAAAAATATATCAGTCATGCATGTAAGATTCTTTTAACCCACATTTGGACACGTATATTATACATTTCAAACACTTCTAATACATGTGTTAAATATTACTAATTAATATATTACATACATTTCAAACACACCTAAAACTATACAAAAATTCTTAAAAGCTATACACATGATAATTTCTTCTCTATAAAGATATTAATGAATAGATTGGTGGTAAAAAAAAAAAAAGTAATAATCAATGACTATTCTTTATTCTAGCAATTATGTTGGTTACTTTAATTTATAATTTCTTATTCATTTGTTACTTGCATATATAATATGTATTTTTTTAAAAATTATGAACAAAATACTAATTATAATTTAAAATAATATAGTAACTTTATAAATTATAATTTAAAAAAATACTAAATTTATTGCAAATATTTAAAAAATATATAAACTATTTAATTTATATTCTACCGTCTTGTCCTAATTTTTTAAGGCCTTATATGTGATCGTTCTCGTGTCATGTAGTGTCGTGTGTGTCCTTATGTGTATGTTTACGCAGTTTTAGTTGCTGGACTATGCCTTTGTTGCTGAAAGATACACTCACCATTAGAATGCATCCTCTAATCCGGGTAATGTGCAATAATATTTGACCTTTATTCTTTCATTCCTCGTTTATTAGAACTCATTATCACAATAACTTAATCTATTCTTTTTCATTATTTTTCTGTTAGGTAGACATATATTACACACATAGACACTCTCTCTATGTGTGTATATGTATTTTTTAAATATAAATGAATTGTGATTTATTAATTATCAGTTGTTGGAGCTGAATGTGCCCTTCCAAAATGTGATATAATTAAAGGGAGATATTAAGTAGAAATAAAGTATCAAAAAAATGATGTTACTTGTTGATTAATTACAATTTAAAAATAAAATCAGATAAATTATTATATATCTTAAATAAACTAAATAACTACTTTATTACAATTAAAAATTAAACAACGTAATAAAACTTATAATTAAATTTGAAAATTGATAATATAAGTCCAATTTCAGCTTCAATTTTTGTAACCTAATCACCTAAACATGAACTTGTTAGATTTAAATGTCATAAAAAAAAAAATTGTTAGATTTATGACGGCGTCGAAAATAATAACTACCTACCAGATCGAAAAGACATATCTTTTTACAAATCACGCTGTTCAGCCACCTATGTTTACCACAACATTGGCTTTTGATAAAAATAAAAATAAAAAAAAGGAAAGAAAGAAAGAAAAATCTTTGCTATCGTGCATTCATATACGCAAATAAACTCTTAATGCTTTTATACTATATAAAAAATATTTTATATTACATTAATAATATTATTGTATAAATCATAGAAATCTCTTATAATTGTTTAAAAAGTTTTTAATAAAATATAAAATATTTTATAGGTCTATTAAAGAGATCTGTTGTTACTGTAAATTATAAAATAAGATAATTTTTTTATTTTTATAAACTCTATATATTTTTTTAAAATTAAAAATCAAGATTTTTATATACTCCACTAAAACAATATCAAATATTTTATTTATTATATAAATTATTTGTACTTAGGTGCGTCAATGTGTATAGTCAAACTTAAAAATAAAAACGTTTGCCTTATCGGCAAAAGAATGACAGTTCAACTTTATATTTAGGTCCGTAGACTAACTGTTTCATGGATTAAAAACTGTCGAGTGGCAATTATGGGAGTATTTAGGTAAATTTTTGAAGGGTATATTCACATTTTATTTTTAAAAAGTAAGAAAATAAGTATTTGGTAAATTTTTTAGTACTGTTATTTGATTTTACTTATTTTTTTATTTGACTATTTAACCGCAGCTGATTGAAAAACAGTTTCAGACTTTTTTTACTATTTTTTAGATTACTTTTTATTTTTTAATATTAATAATATTTTATATGTACTAAATTACTTTTAAAGAATATTTATATAATTTTTTTTTTTACTTTTTACATAAATTAGATATGTTAATTTATTTTATTATTATTTATATCACTTCAATAATTTCCTTTTTTTAACTATTCTTAAATAATATTTTTTTACTTTAATTTTCTTTAATACTGACGTTTATAAAAAAAAATTTCAAACATGATAATTTTCATCATTTAGTAAAAATTAATTTTTTTAAAAAGTTTAAAATTAAGTAAAATAATTATCAATATTATGTATAGAATATTATTCTAAAGATATAAAATTATAAAATATAAAAATAAAATTTTTAATATGATATATCTACTTAAATTAGATGTTTAAATTAAATATTTCATTTTTCAACAGTAACAACAAGTATAAAATTAACCAAACACTTTATTAATTTTATTAACAACAAGTAATAGTAAATAAGAATTAATAATCAGCAACAGTAATTAGTACCAGTAACATTCAACAGGTAACCCAAAAGACCATAAAAAGATAAACTCAAAACTATACCGTGAGGCGCCCAGTCAATGACTATATTAATTATTAACCTAACTTTGAACTTCTTTTTTTTTTAATATTTTGTGCTTAAAAATCACTTTTTTTTAATCAATTAGATGATTCAATTTCAGATTGTGTGGACATTAATATTTCTCCACTAATCCTTAAATTTTTTTTTATTCGTGAGAAATAGATTTGAATTTTACTAGAATTTGAAAAAGTAAATCACTAAATTTTGGTGTCGATGGCATTGGCATAACAAAGTTTGCTCGTAAATAATTCTGCGGACAACAATTCTTGGGGGCAGACGTAGTGGATGCACATCATTAGTAGCGTAATGTTAAATATCGAATTTCTAAACACGAGAGGAGAAGTAAGATGAAATCATGGAGTTACTAAAAAAAAGTAAAAAATAAAGGAAATCATGGAGAATTGAAAGGGTATCATTATATAGTCGCAGACTATTTAACCTCAGATAACATTATAATGACATATATTTATATATTTATTATTATTTATAATATCAAATTACAACTTTTTTTTTAACGGAAAAAAGATTTAGGATAATATGATGGTAAAATTTTTATAGGTCTACTAACATCAGGTAAATTTCTAACATTTTTTAAATTATTATATTAAAATTTTTTAAAAAAATAAAAAACAAAAATAGTATTTTGTATCTTTTCCGGGAGATTATACTATATTAAAAAAATAAATTTTAAAAATATATATTTAATCTCACAAAATACCTTAATAAAAATTTAAATTCATAATTTTTAGCGTGCCGATAAATTTTAGTACGTTGAAAAATAAATTTTTTTAGCATTAAAGTACAATGATTGTACTGATGCTCAGAGCATTTATTGTCCATATTTTATGATCTATTTAGTGAATTATAGACTTGAGTCACGTGTCTACCGAGCCCACGAGCATTCGTAGTCACGTCGTGATCAAGTTGAATAGAAAAGATTCTACAGATTCCACGATAGGTTACAGCAATAGGAGTTCTTCTGGCCTTGGGTAAAAGTTTGGCATCAACAAAGATCTAACATTGAAGAAGCTGAAGAAGAACAAGAAGAAGAGGGAGAGATGGAGAGTGGAGAGAGAGAAACAGAAAAAAGAACAAAAGGGAATTGAATGAGAATATGAAAAGGGAAACTAGCTTTGAAGATGAAGACAAAAAGAAAGTGACAGACACAGAGCTATGTTATTAGCCAGTCTTCACTACACAAATACAATAATAATAAGACAATGGTTATGGCAGCAGCACCCACCACAACTTTCCATATTGCCTTTTATTTGAGGCAAAACAGTTGGGAGCAAAAAGGCAATGTCTCTGATTTGATTGACCGTTGTAGATTTTCCATGGCTTGGAAAATAATCACTATCAGTATACTGTATGCACATTATGCAGAACATGAATGCCTAGACCATAATTTGATACACTTAAACAGCAATTATTATTAACAAACCGCAATTAGTATTATGAAGAACATGAATGCCTGAGCCTTAATTTCATACACTAAAACAGCAATTATTGTTAACAAACTGCAATTTAATTTGATACACTTAAACAGCAATTATTATTAACAAACTGCTCATTGGATAGAAAAAATTGAAGAATTTTTCATTTTCCCTTTTTACTCCTTTCCTTCCTAACTCCAATACATAGTGTCAAAGTTTTCAGTTTTCATAGATTCACAACTTAGAATTTTAGAAATCTAACCTAGCAATTATCTTTGGCATAAAAGAAAAACAACAGAGAAAAGTATCCTTGTATGCGAGAACGTGTCCTGGGAATTAAAAAAAAAACTTATTGGATCAAGTAAGAAAACGAATAATTTTTCTCCCAAAATGATTAGGTAGATCAACGAGAAAAATTATTAAAATTTTTTTCTCCTTTCCCTACCCATAAAACTTAAAGCAAACAATAACTCTACCCCTTTTCCCTCCACTGTTTTCTTCCTCTCCATTTTTTTCCTCCTCTCAAACAAGGGCTAAGGGTCTATTTGAGATTATAGTCAAATAATTATTATAGTTTGTTGGAGTACAGTGACCCAAATCCTGCTCAACTTGTTCGAAATGCTCGTGATGTGACAGAATATAGATTATTGATGGGGATCTATGGTGGAAGCAGAGGGATCAGGCCCACATTCTTGTGGTATGGACCTGTTATGATTTGAGCTTATATTTTGAGCTTTGAGGTTTACTGTACAGATATATATTTGTTCTTTACTGCTATGGCTCGTAAGATTATTATTTTGTTGCTGCCGCTCTAAACTCTCATATGTACTTTTCTTTGATTTAGTGGATTTCCCCTCTCTGCCCGTAGTTTTTTTCCCACATTGGGGCTTTCCACATAAATCTGTGTATTCTTATTTTCTTTCTTTGTTATTTATCGCGTTTATTTCCACAACATGGTTGACAAATTGACGGTGTAGTAGAATGCTGTTGTTAGCAAAAGATAATGGACAATTTGGTAATAATAAAAAAATTTACAATGTGTCACTTTTATTTATATATAAACACTAAAACACTACAGTTCTTAAACCTGATTTTGAGCTGTGACGTTCTTCTATGGACCCAAACCTTAAACATTACCAAACCCCAATTTTTGTGTTTTAACTATAAAAAAAAAAAAAATTTACAGACTATAGCCAAGATCCTAAACTCACAATTTAGAATTCTAATATAGCGATTATTTTTTTCATGATAAAAAAAAGTATAACCAAGAAAAGTGCCCCTTCCTCCAAGAAAAAACTTAAGTAAAACGTTGACTTTTGGAAACAAATAAATCTACCAGATTGACCTTTAGAAGCAAATAAATCTACCAAACAGTCTCAGAGGAAACGATTGAATGGAAATAATCTCTTTTGGATTAAGTATGATAGAGATCTAACTGACAAAGAAAAGATTTATTCTATAGGATCATGTTGATTTTGACTTTTAGGCTAATTTAAAAGTCAAATCTCTCTTATATTTGGCTTACTTTTAACCATTTCAAATATACGTCTTTTTAAACCTCTAATGTTTGATTTATATTGTCTCAATGTTCGCTATTCGGAAAAAAAGAAAAAAAAACACTTAGTGTGAATTTTGGTCTAGTTACTCAAATAAGAAAAAAAAAATTTACTTGATCAGACTTAATGGACACTTACACTAATTTTGAGAAGAAGGAAAAGTGGAGAGGGAAAAGAAAGTTGACGAGATTAAGATAAGTTGTTGTATTTGGGAAATGCTTGAAAAATGAGAGAGAAGAAAGTTTTTAATTCCCCTAATCTTCTTTGACTGACCAAAACTAGGGTTGTTCAAAAATCGACCAACCCGCCGAAAACTGACTAATCCGAGCAGCACGAACCCGCATCTGTCGAAACCATAAGGGTTTGAATTAGGGTCTGCAATCTGCCCAATTTGACCCAATCTGTCATTATATATATTAAAAAAATCGTCAGTAAATGAAGCGCCTCAAACGTTACACAAAATGACACCCATCTCAGACGTTGTTCTAGACTCCATCGCCCTAGTGTTCTGTCCCCAAAATCAAATTGACAAACCCTAGTCCCTATATTGTCGCCGACTCGCTGTTACGCCCTCTTCTTCTCCACCCATCTTTTCTTCTCCATCTCTGCGCGTCTCGCCCTTCAAGTCCTTAACGGTAACTCTCTCTCTCTCTTTCTCTTTCTAGCAATGTCTGTTGATTTCAATTTCTAAGGTTTTTACTTCAGTTTTTTAGTCATATTTACTGTGCTAGCATCCTCTCAGATGATTGTTATTTGTCATTTCTTTTCATTTTTTTTTTCGTTTATTTCTTTTACTTTCCTAATTTCATGTCTTTGAGCTCTGTTGGTCCATTTTCTTTTAATTTCACTTCTAAGTATTCTGTGTTAACCTAATGGAATGGGGGAAAAAAAAGGGGAATGCAAGACCAATATGGCTTTTGTTTCAAGTAAAATGTTTCAAGTAAAGATTCATTTTTTATATTAAATAATTGTTGACCAAATTGGGTTTCATGTTCATTGTAATTCTTAGGTCGTATGTGGTTTGAGACGCTTGACTTGAATGTTGCGTCTATTCACTCTATATTCAGATTATTAGCATTTAGTCAAATCTTTATTCATTTGTCTATTTGAAGGATCTTGTTTTCTGGAAATGATATGGTTGTTCCTTGAAGTTTTATAAAGTCCAAGAGAGATATCTGTAATGACTTTTAAACATTCTTAAAGTTGGAAGAAAGAACTAAATAATCGTGCATACCTAGTTCTTGGGATTTTTTTTTTCCTTCAAAAGCTCTTAAATACAAATTTGCATCCTAAATACTTTTAGCCAAACTTTTGCTTTCTAGTTAAAATGTTTGAATAGTTTTTCTCTCCAAAGTGCTATAAATTCTTGTTTTAGGAACTTAGAGCAATTCAATGTAGATACATATTTGCATTGTAGCCGATCTAGTACATAGTGTCGATTAGCTAGTAGTTGAATGAGATTCCATAGCAATTAGGAAATTAATCTGTTCTTGTGGAAGAGCTACCTTAAATGCAGATGCAAGAAAACATTAGATACTTCCATCAATCTAAAAATTGTGAAATTAATTTACACAGATGAAATCGTTCTGAAACTTAAAAGAAAACTTTCTTTGGTATTGTCAGTCAATGTCTATACATGTTAACACATATACACTGAGAGAGCTTTAGCATTATGTTTAAAAGTTTGTATTTCTCGTAATGATGCCAATTGCTTTCAAATTATCCTCAACTAATGGGCTTACTTGGTCTCTCATTTCATATGTTGCTCCAAAGTATAGGGGTATTTTTCGTTTCTTGTTTGATGTCCCTTTTTCTCTGTTAGTGCCTTTTGCTCACAGTGGCAGATACTATTGTTTTTCTTCTTCTATAGAAATGTCTAACAAACCAACGACAGCAGAAGTGATGATAGAGGTTGCGTCAGAAGTGATGGAAAATGCACTGAAGGAGACCAAAAGTGAAAAATCTACTCCCAAAAGACAAAAGACCACAGATGAAGGTAACAATACAGCCTTTAAACCCCCAATTCTTAAAAAATTGAAAAGAGTCAAGCCAGAAACAACTTTTCGTGGAACTCAAAAGAGTGATCTTTGGGATCATTTCACTAGGAATACTGATCCTACCAACCCAAGGGCATCTCATAACTATTGTGGCAGTCTTATGTTAGCCACCTTAAAAAGAGTGAAACTACTAAGTTGTGGACGCATTTAGATCAAATATGCAAGAAATATCCTTATAAGATTGTAGACAAAATTCAGAAAATTTTAACTACAAGCCTGTAGAAGGAAAAGGGGGTAAAGCTAGTGGTTCCTCATAAATAGCTAAATATAATGTAGAAGAATGTAGAGAGAATTGGCTAGATTGATCATCACAAATGAGTTACCTTTTAGGGTGGTTGACGGTTTGGGATTTAGGAGATTATTGAGGGCCTTGCAACCAATATTTGATATTCCATCTCACATCACTGTTGTTAGAGATTGTATGAAACTTTTTCATAAAGAAAAGTTAAATTTGAAAAAAGTTCTTAAAGATCAATGAGTTTGCCTAACCACTGCCACATGACTTCAATTCAAGACTTTGATTACATGTGTTTGACTACTCATTGGATTGACGATGATTGGAAATTGAAGAAAAGAATTATAAATTTTTATCAGGTGCCCAATCATAAAGGCACAACCATAAGAAAGACTATTGAGTTATGTGTCTTCGATTAGGGTATAACAAAGCTCTTAACTCTAACAATTGACAATGTAAGCTCTAATGACTTAGCAATCAAGTACTTAAAAACAAAGACTAGAGATTGGAGACACACAATATTTGACCATGATTATCTTCATATTTGTTGTAGTGCACATATTTTGAATCTTGTTATGAAAGAAGAATTGAGTGAGCATTTTATTGCTGTTGAGAGGGTTAGGAATGCAATTACACATGTTCATTCCTATCCTACTAGGTTGCAATATTTCAATAAGGCTGTTGAGCTATCTGGGGTTAAAAGTCAAAGTTTGGTATGTTTGGATGTTGAGACTCGATGGAATTCAACTTATTTTATGTTGGAAGTAGTCGGCAAATTCTTTAAAGCTTTTGAGTGATTAAAGGAGGTTGATCCCAAATTTTAATCTTATTCTGATGGTAATAAGATTTATAGACCACCCAATACAAAAGATTGGTCAATTATAGAAAGTTTTGTGAGCTTCTTGAAAATTTTTTATCATGCAACTTGTGTTTTTTTGGTTCTTTGTTTGTTACTTCAAACACTTTTTTCAATGAAATTTGTGGAATCCATTCTAAGTTGATCAAAACAACAAAGAATCCATATGAAGGGTTCAGAAAGATGGTTATAAAAATGAAAGAGAAGTTTGATGACAAGTATTGGAACAACTTCAACAATATCAATATCTTGTTGTATGTTGCTATTATTTTAGATTCTCGCTTTAAGCTTTGGTATGTTAAGTTTTATCTTGATCAAATTTATGAAGCTGATCTTGCAAAAAAGATGGTTGAATTTGGTTGAATCAACTTTCTTAAGATTGTTTGACCATTATAATAAAGTGATTGTGAGATCTGGGATAAACGGTAAAGCATCTGCATAAAAAAAAACAAACTTGTTTTAGTGATGATGAGGAAGAAAAAGAGGATAGTCGCCAATGGATGATCTCCACATTCAACCAATTTGTGTAGTCTGAGGATACTCTAGAAAGCAAATCAAAGGTTGTTCCTTATTTAGCTGAACCAATTGAGCATAGTGATGAAAAGTTTGATTTGTTAAATTGGTGGAAAGGCAAGTGCATGAAGTATTCGGTCATCTCTAGCGTGGCAAGAGATGTTCTAGCTATTCTCATTTCAACAGTTGCTTCAAAATAAGCTTTTTGTATCGGTTGTCGTATTCTTGACCCATTTAGAAGTTCATTTGCTCCACAAATGGTAGAAGCACTTGTTTGTGCTCAAAATTGGCTGTGGGTGGCGGAAGATAATCAAGATATTGAGTTTCGAGAAGCGCTTGATGATGTGGAGAAATTTGAGGGGTTTGTTAAAGGTACAAATTAATTCTTTTGGTTTATCTTTCTAACTTTGTTTCTATATCTAATATCAAATTATCTATCTATTGATTAGCAAGCTAATGTTTTTACTTTTTTATTTGTTTTTTTTTTTTTGTACATATGACTAGAAAGGATCTCATCACAATTAGGGATGAATAAGTGGATGTTTGAGCTTGCTGGTTTTTCTTCATTTTTTTTTTTTTTTGGTTCTCATATCTTTGAAACATATTTGCTAGTTGTGGTTGGAACTTATGAACATTTAGTCTTTATATGTACAGTGTGTTTTCTAATCTTCTTGTCTTAAAAAATTTGAAGATTTAGTTTTGTTTATATTAAACTTGTTGCCTTCTGAAATTAGAGCAGTATGTTTTGTTTAAATTAAGCTTGCTATCCGTTGGAAGTTGGAAAATTTTTGCTTTTTTTCTTTTTTCTTTAATTGCACACAATCTGCCAAACCGATTCAATCTAATCTATCAAATAATGGTAGATTAGGTGCAGATGGAGAATCGTTCAATCTGCCACCGACATATCCATTAAAACCGACCCGATCAAATCTGCGAACACCCCTAACTAAAACCATTCTTCCAAAACTTAGAAGGATTTGAGAGAAAGGTTATTGATTCTCTTCCATTTTTATTGAAAGACTATATTGCCCTAATTATATATTATAACTACAAATTTACTTAAAACAAAAAAATATTTCTACATCTTTTAATTTTTTATTAAATATTTTAATAAAAAATTATACAAATATTATAATCTTATTAAACTAAATTTATACAAGTATTTCATATATAATTTACAAACCAAATATTTTTCATATTATACATAATAGTTTTTATTGTATGGTAAAATTATAATTCTTATATATATTATTTCCCTCTTTCTCACTTTCCATCACTTTCCAAACAAGAAGTTTTTAGCTTTTCTCCACCTTATCATATCTTTCCAAACACGAGAGAGGATAGAAAATATTTCTTTCTTTCAATAATCATCTCTCTCACTTTTCTCTCTTCTATGGATTTTATCCAAACATAATGTTAAAGGGGGAAAATTACAAGCACTTGTAACGCGATAAAATTTATTATAAAATTTTTGTGAAAAATAAATGAAACTAAAGAGTATAAAAATCACTTTAAAATCCTCCATCGTATATTTTATGACTTGGGCAATAATTTTTATTTTTTTTTATCTAAACATGGGCTCTAATTTGTTTTATGACTTAACATCAATTTGGTTTTATGGGTTGCCCTTGAAAGGCCCACTAGGAGCACAGGATCTAGACATCAAGTTCTTTTCCATCTTAATTCTCTTCATTATAAAAAATATTATGCTTTCCACTTTTATGCTTTTGTAAAGCTCAAGGTTGCCCAGACACGAACATAGTGACAAGGACACGATGACATGTCAATCTTAAAAAAATTAACACGTGGCTATTTATATAAATAAAGAAATATATATATATATATATATATATATATATATATATATATATATTGCATTCTGCATATATATTCTCCAAATTGGATTTGAAATCAGGTTTTTGGCAAATTCAAATTGCCTCACAAGACCGTTATAAAACCGCCTTTACTGTTCCATTTGGACAGTATGAATGGAATGTCATGCCTTTTGGATTGAAAAATGCACCGAGTGAATTTCAGCGTATCATGAATGACATTTTTGCTGCATATTCATCATTCATCATTGTTTACATTGATGATATCTTGGTATTTTCTCATTCCATTGCAGAACATTTTAAACATTTAAAAACATTCTTTTTTATCACTAAGAAGAATGGCCTTGTCATTTCTAAACCTAAAATGTCTCTTTTCCAAACAAACATTCGTTTCCTAGGTCATCATATCTGCCAAGGAACAATCACTCCAATCCAGCGATCTTTATCCTTTGTTGATAAATTTCCTGATAAAATTCTTGACAAAACCCAGTTGCAAAGATTTCTTGGAAGTCTTAACTATGTTCTTGACTTCTATCCCAATCTTAGTCAACTCTGTAAACCTCTCCATCAACGCCTTAGGAAAAATCCTCCTTCCTGGAAAGAAGAACATACTTCTACTGTCCAACAGATTAAACAAATGGTTAAGGAAATTCCTTGCCTTTCTCTTCCAGACCCCCTTGCACCTAAGATAGTTGAGACTGATGCCTCTGATCTTGGTTACGGTGGTATTTTAAAACAGCTTTCTAATGGGACTATGCTTTTGTAAACCACAAAGCAGGAAGAATGGTTGTCAGAACTTTCCACATTCGTTGGTGGAATAAATATGACATCCCTTCCAATGTTAAACCTAAAGCTGTTGAAAAATGGCTTCTTAAACACCGTTCTGAACTTTTAAAATCCAAAGAATCCTCTTTCCCTCAGCTTCCAGCTATGGACAAAAAACATGCTGCATTTCTGGCGGAAAAGACTCATTGGCAGTTTAAACTCTCCTCAGCTAAAACCAGAGACGAATTTCTTGCCATTATGGAAGAAATGTCTCAAGCTTTGACACCTCCTTCCTCCTCCAAGAAGTCTTCTGCAAAGGTTGTTGACCTAGCAAAAGATACTGAAGACTCGAGCGAAGAAGAAGAAGAAGAACAGGAAGATACTCTTCCTCATGGGAAGAAACTTCAAAAGGTTTAAAAACGGGATTTTTATTAATCTGAACTGTTGGTAAAGTGGGAGAAATTGGTTTTAAAAACTGGGTTTCAATCCGCGTTAACTGTTTACCAGTATGTAGACTAATATTTGAAAAATTATTTTATTCAATCAAACTCTTTAGATTCTTATCTTCAGAGTTTGTGGGGATTTTAAATGGAGATGTTTCAATGGAAACTTCACCTGTTGTTCTGATCTACACCTCCCCAGATCCTCGGGACATATTTGGTATCAGAGCCTAGGAAGGTTGTAGATCTGTAGAAATTTATTCTGTTTTTAAATAATTTGGATATTGGTTGTGAGTCAGACTACATTCCAATTGAACCCAGTGTAGAGGTAAGCAGCAGTAAGTCCCGACGGACAAGGCAATAAGTCTGTGTGCTGCAGGGTATAACCGGAGTAGTCTATCATAAACAAAATCCTTATTATTTTTAAACATGGATCCAAATTTCTGTAGATCCACTTCTTTCTCAAACTCTTCTACCTCAGATTCCTCTGAGATCCGTAGAGTTGTAAACCGAGAAGAAATGACATATGAAAATTTTAAAAATATTGATAATTGGGAAAAACCACGTATTAAACCAAGCCAGATTTATCGTCTGTCTAAATCTATCTTTTCTAAACTCCCATTTAAAACAGATCTTCATATTAAAACTGAACAGAGGGACATTCCTCTTTCAGATTCATTAAAAGAAGTAACTCTTTTGACTCCTGAATCTCTTAAACTTCATAAATAAAAAGGCTTTGAATATATCCATATTGGACTTATTCAAGTTGCATTTCGACCCCTCACTCGAGAAGGATTAGACACTTCTATTCTTGCTGTCCTCAGGGATGCACGACACACTCAGTTTCAAGATTCTCTTCTAGGAACTGTTGAGTCAACTCTAAACACTGGACCAATCTCTTTTGATTGTTATCCTGACTTGGCTATTTCTCTTAAGGATAAAAATATTTTGAAAGCTGCCGTTTTGCAAATTAAAACTCATAATTATCATATGCTTCCTGGTTCCATTCCAGTTGCATTAATGTTTCGCATCCATTATAGACTGCTTGCATCTGCATTCACTCCCATTAAACATTTGCAGAAGTCTATAAAAGGTGAAACACTTTTGATTCAAACGGATCTCACAAGATCCAATGTTCAAATTCCTAAACCCATTCAATGGAAAGATATCACTTTTCCAACTGAATGGACTCTTCAAGGAGCTGCCCCACCAGCAGAATTACCTCCTCCTGAGATAAACCCGGACTTAGTCCAGATTAAACAATTTAGTGATGGAAAAGTCACTTTAAAATTTGACAGAATCCCTAGGTCTGTTAGCTCTAGGTTTTCTGATGATTCTACTTCCACAATAAACATAGGTAATGTTTCACAGATTCCATCTGTAATCAACATTCCTGTTAATAAACCTAGGCATTCCACATCAGACTTGCCGGATCCTAGATTTAAACATACTAGATATTCTAGTACCATTCCTCACTCTGTTTATGAACATGGTGAGCCATCAAACCCAGTAGAACAGGTTGCACAGGATAGTCCTCCTTCCCAACCAACTTCTCCAACCTATTCTGCTATCACGGAAAATGTTTTGAATGTTCTTGAGAAAGAATTTGTTTTAGACAAAACTTTTTTAAGACAAGATTTTTATTCTCCTAAACGAAAAGAAATGCGTGAATGGTTCTTTTTGCATTTTGGAAACATTTTTCTTGAAATACAAAAAGATTTTTACGCATTTCTGGAAACTCATAAAATCCATATTCCATTTTTTGATTGGTTTGAATATCATACTTCTACTTCAGAAAATTGGAAAAAAGAATTTCCATATTTTGAATGGCCGCATGATATTTTGAAAAAACCTGATAATCCATTTTTTAAAACCATAAACCCTGTTATTAAACAAAAGACATTTCCTATTTGGGAAGTAGAGGGAAAACAGATTGAGTCTGAACACCCTCCTCCACGAAAATGTTCTTTTAAACAAGGTGAAGTTTCCATTGAAACATCTCCATTTAAAATCCCCACAAACTCTGAAGATAAGAATCTAAAGAGTTTGATTGAACAAAATAATTTTTCAAATATTAGTCTGCATACTATTGGTAAACAGTTAACGCGGATTGAAACCCAGTTTTCAAAACCAATTTCTCCCGCTTTACCAACAGTTCAGATTAATAAAAATCCCGTTTTTAAACCTTTTGAAGTTTCTTCCTCTAGTAAACAACAATTTCAAAATGATAAAACAAGTTTTCTTGCTACTATTAAACAACAACTTCAATCCTTAGAATTAGCAGAATCCTCTAGTTCTAAGATAGTTCTTGACACTCCTGTTAGGATTAGTCAACCAACCACTTCTAAAACCATTCAGGTTCTGGATGAACTTGAAACCTCGTCTGTTTCTATATCAGAAACTGATGAGAATAAAATCAATAAACTTGTTTGGACTCCTTGTACAATTCCCATGTCTAGGGCTCCTGATTTAGATAACCAATCTAAACAATTAAACACCCAAACCAAGTACAGTGCCAATTCCATTTATGAATGGAACATAGATGGAATGACAGAATACAACATTCTAGGCATCTTACATCAAATGACGATGGCAGCAAATGCTTATCGTTCTCAAAATACCTTAGTTTCTGATAGAGCCATAGCTGAAATCCTTATTGCAGGATTTACTGGACAGCTTAAGGGATGGTGGGATTACCATCTCACAGAAACTAATAGGTTAGAAATTCTAGATTCAGTAAAACTTAATGATCAGGATATACCTATTCTTGACTCATTAGGAAACCCTATTCCGGATTTAGTATCAACACTGATTCTAACCATCTCCTTGCATTTTGTAGGAGACCCCTCTCATTTGAAAGACAAAAACGCTGAGCTTCTATCTAATCTTAGATGTAAGAAGTTAAGTGATTTTTAGTATTATAAAAACACCTTTCTTACTCGCCTGATGCTTAGGGAAGATTCCAACCAGTCCTTCTGGAAAGAAAAATTCTTAGCTGGTCTCCCGACCCTTCTAGGTGAGAAAGTTAGAAATAAACTCAAGGAATCCGTAGGAAATCCCATTCCTTACAATAAACTCACGTATGGTGAATTAATAAGTTCTACCCAAAAGGAAGGACTTAAGATTTGCCAAGACATTAAACTCCAGAAACATTTGAAATGGGAAATGGCGCGAACTAAACAGGAACTTGGTAGTTTTTGTAAACAGTTTGAGTTTAATCCCCTTTCCAATGATTCTAAAAAGAAAACTCCCACTAAAACCTCTTTTTCAAAAACCAAACAGTTTTCTAAAAAACATCTTCCATCCAAGGATGCTTTTTATAAACCACCATTAAAAAAGAAACGTTTTCCTAAACAAAAATATTTTAAAACAGATTTTCCCGCTCCTTCCAAAACGGTTGTCTGTTTTAAATGTCATAAACCAGGGCATGTTGCTCGTTTTTGTAAACTCAATAAACATCTCAATGAGATTGATCTTTCTGATGATATTCGTCAAAGAATTCAATCTTTGCTTCTTGAATTCTCTGAATCAGAAAGAAGTTCTTCAGATAGTCAACCTGAGATTGATGAACTAGCAGACACTAGTAGTAAGACTAGTTCTGATTCTGATTCTGATAAACATGTCAATGTTCTTACTAAAGACCAAGAATTCATTCTTCAGGTTATTAAGAGCATCGACAATCCTGAAATCTAGAAGCAGTATTTGTTACAGCTTCAACAATCTTTAGAAACTCCTCCAGCAACCACCACAGTTGCTTTGACCTCTAAAACAAATCCCTATGATTTGACTAGTATTTTAAACAGATCACGGAAACCTCAGTCTTCTGATCTCTCTTTAACTCAATTACAATCTGAGATCAAGACTATTAAAATGGAATTAAAATCTTTGAAAGAAAAGCAAGCAAATGATTCTCAAACTTTGCAAATGCTTTTACAAAATTCATTGATTGTTTCTGAGCCTGAACAAGAAACAGATGTACAGCCTACAGAAACCAACAATGATTTTTTAAATGTTTTACGGGAAATCACCTCCCAAAAGTATTTGATTAAAATCAAAATCGTTTTCTCAAATGATTTTTCATTAGAAACTATTGCTCTGTTTGACACAGGTGCAGACCTGAATTGTATCAAAGAGAGTATAGTTCCTAAACACTTACATCAATATACCTCTGAGAAACTTTCAACTGCTAATGCTTCTCGTTTAACCATCAACGGTAAGGTTGAAGGTTATGTTGTTAACCGAGACATTAGTATTTTAACTTCATTCTTATTGGTAAAAGATATCCATCATTCTGTTATTTTAGGTACTCCTTTTATCAACATGGTAACTCCGTATGAGGTAGATTACCATGGTATTTGTTTTAAAGATTCAAAAACCTCTCAGAGACATAAACATCTTTTTATTGAAAAACTTAAAACCAAGAATCTTCATTTGATTAAAGCACACAGCATTTATCAAAATGAGATTAACAATTTGATTAAAACCAAGCAAGCTGATCTTTCTGTTTTCAAAACAACTGTTTCTTTAAAACAGATTGAACAACAACTTGCCACTGATCTTGTCAAAAAGAAAATTTCTGCTTTACAAGATCAATTTGAAAAAGAACTCTGTTCTGATTTGCCAACAGCATTTTGGGAACGTAAACAACATATGGTTGATCTACCATATGAAAAGGATTTTGATGAACGTCAAATTCCTACCAAAGCTAGACCAGTTCAGATGAATGCTGAACTTCTTAATCACTGTAAACAGGAAATTTCTGATTTGCTTATGAAGAAGCTTATCAGACCTTCTAGGTCACCATGGTCATGTGCTGCATTTTATGTTAATAAAAATTCAGAAATTGAGCGTGATGTTCCTCGTTTAGTGATTAATTATAAACCATTAAACACTGCATTAAAATGGATTAGGAGTCTCATTCCTAATAAAAAAGATTTGTTGAATAAATTGCATTCTGCATTCATATTCTCCAAATTTGATTTGAAATCCGGTTTTTGGCAAATTCAAATTGCCTCACAAGACCGTTATAAAACTGCCTTTACTGTTCCATTTGGACAGTATGAATGGAATGTCATGCCTTTTGGATTGAAAAATGCACCGAGTGAATTTCAGCGTATCATGAATGACATTTTTGCTGCATATTCATCATTCATCATTGTTTACATTGATGATATCTTGGTATTTTCTCATTCCATTGCAGAACATTTTAAACATTTAAAAACATTCTTTTTTATCACTAAGAAGAATGGCCTTGTCATTTCTAAACCTAAAATGTCTCTTTTCCAAACAAACATTCGTTTCCTAGGTCATAATATCTGCCAGGGAACAATCACTCCAATCCAGCAATCTTTATCCTTTGTTGATAAATTTCCTGATAAAATTCTTGACAAAACCCAGTTGCAAAGATTTCTTGGAAGTCTTAACTATGTTCTTGACTTCTATCCCAATCTTAGTCAACTCTGTAAACCTCTGCATCAACGCCTTAAGAAAAATCCTCCTTCCTGGACAGAAGAACATACTTCTACTGTCCAACAGATTAAACAAATGGTTAAGGAAATTCCTTGCCTTTCTCTTCCAGAGCCCCTTGCACCTAAGACAAGTTAGGATAACAATCAAAAGAGATTGGTCCAGTGTTTAGAGTTGACTCAACAGTTCCTAGAAGAGAATATTGAAACTGAGTGTGTCGTGCATCCCTGAGGACAGCAAGAATAGAAGTGTCTAATCCTTCTCGAGTGAGGGGTCGAAATGCAACTTGAATAAGTCCAATATGGATATATTCAAAGCCTTTTTGTTTATGAAGTTTAAGAGATTCAGGAATCAAAAGAGTTACTTCTTTTAATGAATCTGAAAGAGGAATGTCCCTCTGTTCAGTTTTAATATGAAGATCTGTTTTAAATGGGAGTTTAGAAAAGATAGATTTAGACAGAAGATAAATCTGGCTTGGTTTAATACGTGGTATTTCCCAATTATCAATATTTTTAAAATTTTCATATGTCATTTCTTCTCGGTTTACAACTCTACGGATCTCAGAGGAATCTGAGGTAGAAGAGTTTGAGAAAGAAGTGGATCTACAGAAATTTGGATCCATGTTTAAAAATAATAAGGATCTTGTTTATGATAGACTACTCCGGTTATACCCTGCAGCACACAGACTTATTGCCCTGTCCGTCGGGACTTACTGCTGCTTACCTCTGCACTGGGTTCAATTGGAATCTAGTCTGACTCACAATCAATATCCAAATTAGTTAAAAACAGAATAAATTTCTACAGATCTACAACCTTCCTAGGCTCTGATACCAAAAATGTCCCGAGGGAAAAATGTCCCGAGGATCTGGGGAGGTGTAGATCAGAACAAACAACAGATGAAAAGACAAATAAAATAAAGAAAGGAAAGATGAAAGAGATAGATATAAACCAAATCTAAACAACAGTACGTGGCATTGTTTCAGGAAGATCTATCTATAACTTAAGATACTTAGCCAAAGGCTTTCACTTAAGTTAGTACGATAGGGATACCAGTTTCCAGCCTATATACTGTGAATAAATTTGTTTTATATTATTAATAGAAAATATAAACATAAACAGTAAATAAGAACATAAATAGTAAATAAGAACAGTAAATAAGAACACAGATCTATCTATAACTTAAGATACTTAGCCAAAGGCTTTCACTTAAGTTAGTACGATAGGGATACCAGTTTCCAGCCTATATACTGTGAATAAATTTGTTTTATATTATTAATAGAAAATATAAACATAAACAGTAAATAAGAACATAAATAGTAAATAAGAACAGTATATAAGAACACAGACAATAATATAAACAGTAAATAAAAACATAAATAGTAAATAAGAACAGTTAATAAGAAAATAATAACAAGCAATAAATAATAACAACAAGCAACCAACTCGGGAGGCAAGCCTACCACATCTGGTGCTTAGTAAAAAAAGAAAAGAAATATAAATAGAACTTTATTATATAAAGGGAGAGTACATTAGGGATAAACAGAAAAGACCTTATGAACAAGAGGGAGGACTTTCCTGGAGGACTTGGAGATTTATGCTAGAGAGAAGGGGGAGAGAGATTTAGAGAGAGAGGAGAAGCCATCCAAGTTCTGCTTACAAATGAGGCAGAAGCCTGGTTTTATAGGGGAAAGGCGTACTGTTTAATTACTGTCGTAGGACCAGTGGCATTTTTGAAATAAATGTGAACAGTACTACTGTTCATTGACCGGTGGCCTTTTTGCAATTTTTGCAAACAGTAAATAAACGGTGTTTACAAACGGTGTTTACAAACGGTGTTTACATATCAAAAAGATCCTGGGCATACCCAGGAGGAAGAGTATCTTCCTGTTCTTCTTCTTCTTCTTCGCTCGAGTCTTCAGTATCTTTTGCTAGGTCAACAACCTTTGCAGAAGACTTCTTGGAGGAGGAAGGAGGTGTCAAAGCTTGAGACATTTCTTCCATAACGGCAAGATATTCGTCTCTGGTTTTAGCTGAGGAGAGTTTAAACTGCCAATGAGTCTTTTCCGCCAGAAATACAGCATGTTCTTTGTCCATAGCTGGAAGCTGAGGGAAAGAGGATTCTTTGGATTTTAAAAGTTCAGAACGGTGTTTAAGAAGCCATTTTTCAACAGCTTTAGGTTTAACATTGGAAGGGATGTCATATTTATTCTACCAATAAATGTGGAAAGTTCTGACAACCATTCTTCCTGCTTTGTGGTTTACAAAAGCACAGTCCCATTTTAGGACCCATGGTATAAAAAAGTTTATGGAGAACGAAAAAGATTTTTGGAAATTTCTTTTCTGGTTCTGGAGGTGTATAGTGTTGTTCAAAGAGTTTATATGATGGAAGGAGTTCTTCCGGGAGAATAGACATAGTACAACCAAAATAATCCCACCATTGGAGGAACCAGTTTGGGATGAGAGCTGGTTCAAATGTTCGATCAAAATAGATAAGCCAAGTGTGGCCTCTTTTAGAGTTTTGATAGAAAAAGGCATTGAACCATGCCTGCTGATAATCCCAGTAGGAAAAGTACAGGGAAGGATCAGGATTGTTAGGGTCAAGATGGATGGTTTCCAAAAGAAATGGAGAACCAAAGTTTTGAGGATGAAGAAGATTCATAATCTGGCAGGTAGAATACGAATAGTCTTTGGTAGGGTCAAAGGTAGTATCCGTAAGGGTTTGCCATTTACCATCAATCTTCTTCTGGTATTGGAATTTCCATTTTACTGAGGGTGGATCTATTTCTTTCTATATATATATATATATATATATATATAAACTGAATCCATCAGGGAATTCAAATTGAGGTAAACATGAAAGATGATGTTAAACAATACTAAAACTCAAAGAATACAAACATTGGTCAACTACATCAAACTCTTAATCTTAACACAAACTCTTAATCCTCCTACTTTTTTTTAAAAAAAAGAAAAGAAACAAAAAACACATAATTTGAGTTATTAGAAGAGATATTCGAAGTTGGAATAGTACAACATCCAACTTCAGCACAACACACAATAGTGTTGCATTTCTTTTTAAAATAATAGTAATATTTTTAATTTACTAAAACATTAAGCCTTTCTTTTTACCTAAACATTAGGCATTTGTACCTTTCCCATTCCCAGTGCATGTAGAAATCCATCAGACAGAGACCAATGCTAGTGGGGAAATCGAAGAAGGATCGAAAGTTGACGAAAGAACTATAGAAGAGAAGAGTAGCTGAAATAGTTTGTCGTTTCTTTTTTTTTTTTAATTTTTTACTCAAAAATACTAAAATATCCTTAACATGTCTTGGCCGTGTCCAACACACACCCTTCATGTGTCTAACATGCATGTCTGAATTATTTTTTTTTATTTTTGTTGGATTCTTTTTGATGTGTCTGATACGTGTTCGAGACGCGTCGTGCGCGTGTCCGTATCAAAGGCATGTTTAACACAACATAGCTCTATAAAATGGAGTGTTTGTACATCCTAGGTAAAACTCCCTTTCTCTGTATTTGCTAAATAGGTTTAGTTGTATCACTATCATCAAGAATTCCTAAATTCTCAATTTTGAATTGTTGTTTACTAAATCTTTCAAAATGAACATACAATTGTTTTTAAAAAAAAAAAGATATATCAACTGCATATGCAAGTATTTCTTCAAACAATTAATAAAACATATTTCATCACAATCAACAATTATTAATTAGGGTTGAACTCACACAATGAAGATCACAATTTTATACAAACACAATTATATCATTTGTTTGCTATTTTCTTTCATATTTAAGTACTAAAAACTTGACTGACTTTACATCAACACGTATATTGGATGCGAGAAACAATTTTCTTTTGTAATTTATAACATATTTCAAATATAATATTCTTGTAACCCAAAATCATAATACTAGACAACCTAAGTCATAAATGGGGGTAAAGTTATGGAAACAACTCAGCAGTTAAATATTTATAAAAAAGTTTAAAATCTCTATGGAACAACTAATATCACTAAGTTTTAAGATCTATGACAGCAATAGATCTTATGCAGCAATTTTTTTTGTCATATTGCAACACATTTTAAACTGTTGTCTTATGTGTTTTATGCAACATTTTCATAATTATTTGCAATGCTTTTGGAATATCATAAGCAATGGTTGTAAGAGTTATATACAATAGTTACTGATTTTTTGAAACAACAGCAAATTTAATAAAAAAATAGTTACATGAAGTTTCACCAATTTTTTCCTTGAGATTGAGTCGTAAAAGACACCTAAAAGAAATCTATATTACAAATTAATATTGGGTACAAAGTTAGCCAAAACGATCAACTACAAGAGAAGTTGAATCAATACCTAAATAGTCAGCTTCTCCCTTGGAATTCTACCCACAAACAAAGATGACTTGCCCGAAACCATAATCTAAGAAATTACATATCACAATCGATATCGAAACAAGCAAAAGCATTCAACATAGATAAAAAAGACAAGATGACTACCGTAAAGCACCAGCAAAAGCATCTACTTATAATTTTCACCTGAAATTGAAATGGAAGTTTTTGTTATTTGATTGTACATCACAAATCAAGAGGCAACTCGTCTTGTCTTCTTTAGGTTTGGTTATTTGTTGGTTTTCCAAGACAAAAACAAATAATTTATGATATGATATAGTACTATGAAGCTTGTGCGATAGATGGTAAGCAGTTTTGGAAGTCCTCAGATGCTATGATTAGAAGAAGTTTTTAGTCTTATTATGTTATAGTGTGATCGACGCGCATTTGCTCTCACAAGGTACAAAAATAGACTTTTGCCCCTACTTATAATGCAATTATTTGGGATGACACTTTATTTAAATTTCTTGGTCTCATGTTGGAGTCCTCGTTACTTTGTTCCCATTTTTTTTTTACCTTTTTAGCCTTTCTTGTAACAATTTTTTTTTTTTTAAAAATGTAACAGATGATCACACTAAACTAATCAAGGTATTATATAGGCACTCAATCTAATTCTAGGCATTAAATAATGATTATGGGATTTAAAGCCTGCCGAAAGTTCAAGCTAAAAGTAGGAGAAACTCATATTCATTATAAGTCATGTTACAGACTTGTTTCTTATCAATATGGGATGTTAAACTCTCTAATATGCTCTCTTGATACATACTAGATCCGACTAGCATATGGCATAAAGAAATTGAACTAAATTGGGCTAAACCCATTGAAATGAGCTAAATTAATGAGTACAAACAAGAGGGCTAAATCAAGCTTTGATACCACAACAAAAGTAATATGAGAAATAAGAGCATTTAGGAATGCGATAATTATATCATGAAACTATGCAATCTTACTTATGGAAGGATCCTATTTGTAGGGTTGTATATGACTAAATAAGTAAACAATCTACAACAATTACATAATCTTATAATAATGAAAAAAATCATATTATAATCAGAGAATATCAAAGAGATTACTATAATCAGAAAAGATTATAGAAAGGTTCTTAAATCATAATATGGAAAGATCCTAAAATTATATTAATATTTACAACAAAAACTATTGGAAACATATTTAGGCTTTAGATAATAGTGCAACTCCAAATAATGGTCCACTAACCCATATTACCAAGCACCAACATATTCTTGAGTCACAGGTCATTTATAAGAACAAAAGCCCAAGGACTAAAAGGGAAAATCATTAAAATAAATTCCTATTAGATATTTTGACTACTAAATATTATATCAAGTCTGTATCTGGAATTAATTTAGCACTCTATGAATAAAAAATGAAATTTCACTAACTTTTCCAAACAATGAAAAAAATGTATGCATAAAGCCTCCTTTAACTGTGAATTAGTATCTTATAATCTAATATCTATGCTTCGAAACTCAAGCATTTATCCACAACATAATCAAATAATTGGTAAAACTTGAGTCAAGAGGAGCATATCATGAACTAACAACACTTATTAATTCAAATTTAGGTCTCATAACCATTGCCATTCATGTATAAGATAAATATTAGAATGATGAGAGGATGAAAGATTACAAATGGTGAGAGGTTTGATACAGTCAGTTTCTCCTAGAGCAAAACGACAACCTCTCAGGCCAATTACATCCAAACTAAAGATTTTTAACAAGTTTCATTGCTCCAAGTGCAAAAGTCTTGGAAAACAACGTTGCTGTAGATTTCGTAATTAAATTTTTAACACAATGACTACTATGGTAAATACAACCAATTCATATGGATATCAAATTTAATTGACAAGAAATTTATACCCATGATCTAGCAATAATTTTTTTTTTTTTTACAAAACAAAAAAATGTTAATGAAAAATACTTTAAATCTAATATTGTAGAAACGGAATCAACTCTATTTACCAGCTTTCATGTGAAATTTTTTAAAACGAGGACCTACTAGCCATCTTCATGTGAAATTGAAAAAGCTAAAAAGCTTCTACAACAATTATCCACAATTTCTCAAAGATGTATTTTGTATTATATTAAACGTTGTCAAAATTGAACATGCCAATAATAGATTTAAGCGTCAAAGAACCTAAAGCATCGATTTTTTTTTATCGAAATTGATGCATCAATTTCAAACACAAAAAGATCAAAAACTCACATTTATAAAGATAGAGAGAGAGAGAGAGAGAGAGAGAGAGAGAGAGAGAGGTAAGGACAGATCCATATAGGAGAGAGTGGGGGGCAAATGAATGAAGTGAATAAAGTTGAGCTAAAAACCAAACATGTAAATTAAGCTAGTCATTAAAAACCAAAGAACTAGCCCATAAATTGAGCTAATTAAACCAAAAGGTGAATAAAGTTGCAAAAGGAATCTTTGTTATATAAGAAAGGAGTCTCCCCTTCTTCACTCTCACTCGCAATGTGGAATTGAACATATAAGATCGCAAAATCTCATATTGAAAGTGGGAGGAAAGCGGGGATGCTCCTTCCTTATTAAAAAGGCAACCCCTTCTTTTCCTCTCTTTAAGTTTACAAACATATATTAAACATTTATTCAGTTTATGTTGAGCTTTTTGAATAGATTCTTATTTAAGGTCAGCTGATTTATTAAATGAGCTTTCAAATCAAGCTTTGGTATCATACATTTCTGTTATCAATGAGCTCGAATGAGTTTTTATCGAATTGAACTACAAAGTTTTGAATGAGCCTATTGGTTCGTTTACACCCCTAACAAGCAGATTGATTTATATTTTTATAGGAGAGGATTAATTGTAATTTGAAAAAATAGGCAAAAAAAATAAGGGAAGAAAATAAAAAGAAAAAAATGAAAAAAGAAAAAAAATAAAAGCAAAATTAGGAAATTAAAAAACTAATAATAATAAAAGCATTTATTAGTAAAAACCCCATTTATAACTACCCAAATACAAATTCCAGCCACAAAGCCTAAATGACTAGCCCAACATAGAAGAGGAGGGAGTATATGAGTCTAAAATACAAAAGGCCCAATATAGCAAGGGTAAAGAAATTTTACAAAGCTAATCTTCAAGAGAGGAATTCAGTGAATTTATAACAAAATTAAAACTCTTTCAGTCATATTCCACTATCTAATAACCTTTTTTTCCACACTAGCTATTAGCTATTAAAAATTTTGACATTTATATTCTTATACTTTTCTTTTGTTCTATTTGTTAATTTTTAAAAACAATAATTTACCATAAAAAAAATGCAAGAACAAACGAAAAATACGGGCCCCTCCTTTCAAATAAAAAGACAATGAAAATAGAAAAAAAAAGTCAGTCTTAGAACTGGATTTTGATTGATAAGTAAAAAGAGTTGTAATTGACAAATAAGACCAATTAAACTCAAAATTAGAATAACCCCACATGGGTTATTTGGCCATGTCTCATCAACCAATGATTTATGATAATAAAAAATCATCATGATGTCAACGCTTTGCGCCTTCATTAAATTTGTTAAACAAATTTTCACTCAAAAGAAAAAAATTTCATCTTTGAAGAAAAATTTCTCATCCTCAACCTTCTCATTTCACATCCCACTCCACTACGAGGATTCCAATCCCAACCATCTCCTCTTTGGATACCCTTTTATATAAAGAAAATAGAAAATGAAAGACCATAAAGAGAAAATGGAATAGAGAATGGTATTTGATAATAATAACTTGGAAAAGAAGAAAGATGAGCAAAAAAAAGTAGAAGAAGGATTAACACTTTACTCATACAATAAACGGTTCTATGTAATTAAGAAATACTAATCAAGACCAATTGTGTATTTGTTGGATCGGATTCAATGCATTTAACTCCAACAAAGATATTGGGAAGTGTATTTTACAATGAAATTAATAATTTGTGTAGGCATGGATATTAAATTCAAGTTCATTTTAAGTTAACTGACTTATTAAAAAGAAAAAGTTTATACCAAAACTCCATCATCTTCCAATAGACCAAAATACAAGCTCTCTTTGTTGATTTGTTCTATTCTAAACAATCCACTGCTTTGTCTTTGTTTTCTTTTTTTTTTTTTTGGTTCCCAAAAAGCAACAGCTCATGAGATCAAAATTATCATAAATCACACCACCGATATTGTCTTGAAATTAAAAGCCAGCTCCCAAATTGTGCATACCTGGTGTTGTTCTATCTCTAGTCGTTAAGTAGAAGGGCAAGAGCGGTCAGAAGTTGACAAATTCTATAGAGTTCTTCAGAAATATTTTTACAGGTAATAGAGTTTCTCTTTGTGTTTGTGATTGTATCATAAATTTGTTTGTATATAATGCTTACCGGTGTCATTTAGAGAGATCAAGTATGGGTTTGTGCTCTCTTTTTGCCATCTGCAAATAATTATGCCAGCAAGTCTAATTCAACATTCAGTATTTCATCGCTTATCCAAAAGAAGTATATATATGTCTTAGAGAATTTAATTGAACCTTTTATAAACCAATTAGTGGTGAGCGAGTATGGGTGCATACTTTTTAAGAATACTAAAACTATTTAAGTGGCAGTTGGGTTCTCATGAGAAAAGGTAAAACAACTAAATAATGCTTAAATACTCATTTTTCTATAAAATTTTTGTAAAATTGCCTTCAATATTTGTAAGATTTTTTTAAAGATTCTTCTTATAGTATTCCCCTATTCTCACTAATCTAATAAATTTGTGCAACTTATACAAACAAATTTTCAACTTGAGAAACAACTACTGTAATTGGTTAACTGATTTGATAGGAAACTAGTAGAGTCCATATAGGATTGCAAAAGCAAATTTAGGTGGTGTACATGGTATATATAGATATAGGATTTTTTTTTTTATAAAATTAATAAGCTCCAATTGAAACTTGAATTTGAGATCTTTAGACTAGAGGTAAGATATAGTTAGTTACAAGCTAAAAGAAAACTTAGCATTCTTTGTCGTACTACTGAGACAAATATCATCTGGCAAGAAAACAAGGAGCCTATTAAATGCCTACTTATTATTAAGCCCTTACAATTGCTCCAAAATGCTCGGTTAATTATTTCTCTTACGCCATAATTGCCAGAGAATGCAAGAAGGATTGATAATGTGAAATCATCTTTTCTTATAAGTTGTTGCAAGTAAACAGTTTGCATAAGAGGATATTCTCACAAGAAGTAAAAGCACGGTAGAATGAGATTCAAATTGAACATGTTTAAGAAAATGTCACAACAACTGAAAAAACCTCTTACGAAAGAGCAATGAAGTAGAAAATGGTTAATGTTTTAAAGCTCATTAATGCGAAGAAACATCTCTAGTTGCTCTAGTTAAAGTTGAGAATAATTAATAAACATTTATTTTGCTTTGAATCAGAATTTACCTATAAAAGTAACATAATCATCATTCTATTGTACTATTATGTTTTTTGGTTAAATATTCTTATATGTAAAATGATGGTTGAGTCATTTTTGTCTCTTTGGTAGACTTACATGTAATAACTTTTGCTGGTTTGAAGTAGATGGACTCTGAACATAATATGGAAGGCATTTCATTGCCAAGTGATGATCTCACATTTGATGAGATGGGTTGAGGGACGATCATAGCTCACCAAACTTTAAAAATTATCGACGGTGTTAAAGAACATTTGAAACGACAATGTCAATTGGCAGTTATGCAATTGATTATATATGTGGTTCATGCCTTATATTTGATGCATATTCATGATGAATTGTTGGTTGACAAGCTGTTAATTGAAAATGCCAACCATCAAAAAAATCTTAAACAACAGCAACTCATACAACAACTCACTGACAATGAAAGAGATTATCAATCTATTCTCCACGAGTCCTCAAGCTTTCATTCAATTTTGTCAACTATTAAGAGATATAGATCAAATAAAAAAGTTTCAAAATCCTACAATGCAAGAACAAGTAGCAAAGTTCTTGCACATATTAGGTCAAGATTGGAAAACTCATGCACTTCACTTTTATTGGATCTAGTCCGCAGAGACAGTGAGTCGTCACTTTCATAATGTCTTGAGAGCTGTAATATCACCTGAAGCAAAGTTTGTTAGGCAACCCAATGAATTAGAGGTCCCTTCGCAAATCCTAAATAATCCTAGAATTTATACTTATTTTAAGGTAATACAAATCTATTGTCTCTGGAACTTATCCCTTTTATATATGTACTTTCTTACTAGTTAATATATGGAATAAAAATATACTTTTTCCATATCGGATTGTGTAGGAGCAATTAAAGTAACACATATTAGAGTAAAATATTGGCTTACCCAATCAGAGGCAACTAGATATCGAGGAAGAAAATATTGGCCTACCGAAAATGTTTTAGCCACATGCTTATTTGATATGAAATTTACTTATATATTAGCTGACTGGAAGGGAACTGCATTGGATTTCAGTGTTTAAGAATGCTCTAACGAGAGAAGACAAGCTTATCACTCCTACAGGTAAGCATAGTCAAATGCGTTTAACATTTTTTTAGGTTATTACTACATTAATAACAAATTTTAATGGTTTAGGGAAATTTTACATTGGTAGTGTGAGTTTTCCACTGTGAGAGTGAAGTGCCTACGCCATATAGAGGTATTCATTACTATTTGAAAGAGTACTCAAGACGTGGTCCGCAAAATGCTAAAGAGTTATTCAACCATCGTCATGCTTTACTTCGCAATGCAATCGAAAGAGTATTTGGTGTAATCAAAAAGTGATTCCTGATAATTGCTAGTGGAAATGAACCTCGTTGCTCCTACAATACCATGATTGAAATTGTGCTGGCCTATTTCATAATACATAACTTTCTAACTGGTGTTGATCCTGATGTGGCCATATATGATGAAGTGGATGAAGAGATGGTACAGGAGAAGAGAAACATGCGTAAAATAAATGAATCAGCTAGTGTGGACTTGGATCATAGGGAAAGAGTTCAATTAAGGAATAATATTACTGAACGCATGTGGCTAGATTACCATTATAACTAGACCAAAATATTTGCATTCTGAAGTTGATGTATTCGCCTTATTCTTTGTCATTTGACTTTCATGCTCTTTTCCTTGTAATCTTATACCAAGTGGATCTTTTATGGATAGAATATGTGATATCTATTTACGAATTACTGATTGTGGTTACTGCTTTGTGGATTGTAGTAAATTAATCTCTTCACATTCTTCTTTCTTTTGTTCGAGGACACAAGTCTCTAATGGTAATTAGCCACTGAAAAATAAATAGATTGGACTTGAATATTGTTTTCTTAAAATTTAAAAATCATTTGGGAGTTTGGCTGGTGGAGAGATTGGGAAATAATTCTCTATTGCTCTATTCTCTTCAAGTAAATAAGTCTCTACTACTAATTAACTTCTGACAAGTTATTCCAATTTTTTAAATTTTCTAAAAATCCACTTGCACATATAAATGCTTCTTATGTCTTTTACTCTTTGTTACACTGATTTGTGCATAATTGACCTCGCATTTGCAAATGGAAAACCAACATAAATAGATTGTTATAGGGCTCATGTTTGTAGTTTGTGACTTGTAGAAGCTTCTTTAGCTGTCTATGCAATGATAGATGGATAATACAACGTGATGTCATTTTTTCAGCTATTTTTCAAGATGCGCAAGGCCAGAAAGGGAGCAAGTGATAATAGAAAAGGTTCTTTGGAGCAAGGTGGGGCTTCTGATGAATCGCTTGGACTTGCTGAAGTGACAAGTAACAATTTGATATGGACAAATGAAATAAACGATTTGTTGGAGGAACAATACAAAGGTAATAGGCCAGATGGGAATTCCACAAGCACAACATATGCTAATGTGGTTCATGAATTGCGCCAACACTTCAACATTCCAATTATTTAGACATCACATATTCAAAATGGACTGAAGACCCTCAAAGCTCATTTCAGTGAGTGCAAGGATTTGTTTTATAATATTAGTGAGTTTATTTGGAATCTGATTTCTAGGATGTTTGAGGCCACAAATGATGTTTGGGATCAATTAATTCAAGTATGATATATTCTAAGTCGAAATTGTTTGGTTGACAATATTAACACAATCTTTTGTAAGCTTGGACATGTTTGTTTTTGTAGGAAAACCCAGAAGTGAGAATATGGAGATTCACTCCCATTTATAATTACCATAAGCTACTTGAATTTTATATAGATGATAGAGTAACTGGCAATTGTGCTTTTAGTCCTCATGACAAAGTCAGACATTGGCAAAGCATGGGGAGCTCATTTCTTGACTTGAATAGAGCAGGTGATCAACCAACGATGAATGCAAATTTTTTTAGAAATGAAGCAACTAATCCTGGTGGCAGCCAGCATGTATTCAGTCCTGATTATGCAACTCATTTGGTTCATCTTCTAAAGGATCAAAATGCAAAGCTACAGTTATGGAGATATTAAAAAGTCAATATAAAAGACTTAATACATGAATTGATAATATGTCATTGTGTGTTGATAAGAAGCAATGACATTGTCGAGAAAGGCATTCATATTGCAAAACAGTCAATTGAAGTCATAGAAAACAATTTATTTCGCGTTTGTCAAGAAAAAGAAATATATACACAATTGAAGAACACCATACTGCCCTCATCATTGTTTCATAGAGCATATGGATTCTTATTAAATAATCAACGGACTGCATGCAGTGTCTTCGGTGTTCCTAATGAGAAGTAAATGGAGGAGTTGTTGGATCTTATGTATAGCAACTAGTTTGTGGGGCATGATTTTCTAATGGGAGTTTGCATGCTGCAACATATAGTACAGTATTTATTTTTGTCAATGGGGAATTACAAATATATATATTCTCATTTTTGTCTTTTTTGAGTACTTAGTATTGCTGTTATTTTGTTACAGATTGATGGGAACTCGTGGTAATATAATGATGGATAATATGTAGGGTTTGAAAAGTTATGTCTATTATTCTTCTATTGTCATTAGACATTATTATTAATGGCACAATGGATGTAGAATTTTGTCTCTCATGTATTATATGCACATCCATTTTCTAAAGTAATATGTATCTTTCGAATACTGTGATTTCTATTGTGAGCTATTGTACTCGTTGGTTGTATTCACCTAACCACTTTCATATACTTTTTACAATATTTGAGATAACATTGTTATATCATGATTGATAAATGCTCTGTTTGTATCATTAACAACTGCATAGTTTTACTAATGGCACATTGATGCAAACTAATGGGTATCTTTTCGTTACTTGAAGTAGAATTGATCCAAAAAAAAAAAAAGGTTACTTTGATATAAATAAAAAAACGAAAAGAAAAATTGGGTGGTTACCCATGCTGCAAACAAATTTGGACTTGGTTGTTCGGCCAAATCAATTTTTTTGTACCTTTTTTGTCTTTTGCATGTACTAAAAGCACTAAACAATAAGGAGTAATTTTGTAATTTTAATCATATAATTTTCTTTCTTATCACTTTCTCATATAATCAAACATATAAATTGACTTTCTCATCATTTTCTTTCCCACATTTTCTCAACTATCTAAAGAACGAGTTCTTACACTTTTCTTTCTTACAACTTTCTTTTCTGATAATTTTCTTTCTCATACTTTTCTTTCTTACCAAAATCTCACAATCCAAACACATTATAACTAACTATTAGTTATTAACTTTTCTTTTGTTTTATTTGTTAATTTTTAAAAACAAGATTTGTCATTAAAAAAAAGTAAGAACAAACAAATAATACAGGCCCCCACCTACAAATAAAAGGATGATCAAAATGAAAAACATGTTAATCTTAGAACTGAATTTTGTTGAGTGATAAGCCAAAAGAGTTGTAATTAGCAAACTAGACCAACCATACTTTCGGAGAGTGGCTTCCATGTTTAATTTTAATAAAAAAAAAATCAAAATTAAACCATTCCCACCTAGCCAAAGCATGAGATTTATGAAAAAGAAGGAGTCATTACACTATGTAACTTATAGCCTGATGAGCCTTATAATAGACCAAAAAGAAATGTGAGTATATTTGTTTGCAAGATATTTTAGTACAATACAATCGCATTCTCAGTTAACTAAAGGAGCTAACCATTGTAATAGTCGTAAGATGTAAACTTTCTTTTTACTCAATTTTAAATATGTATATCAACAACATAAAACAAAAATAAAAACAATATGTCTAAAATAGTCATTATCTTGTTTAATCAGCAACAATTACTATTAATCTAATTAAAAATTATAATTCATTTTATTCAAAGGCAATAGCAATTAATAATCAATAACAATAATAAACAACAACAATCAACAACAACAATTAATAACAGGTAAATCAAACACTCCTTAATACTCTTATGTATCACACAACAAAGGAGGCCTCAATATAGAAAATTATCCCTATGAAAGCATTTATGATGGCCACGAGATTCCTGCATTTTTAATATCATTTTATTGTTGCTATCCATAGCCTTTAATGGTCAACATTCCCAACGTACCCCTCTGCTGCTTTAGTCTGAGGGCCGACGGTGGTCCCTCTCTTTCCATCTCCTTCTCTTTCCTCCCCTCTTCGCCATTCTTTCTTCCTTCCCAACTCCATCCCCCTATATATGATGCCCTCTCCCTCTTATGTGGAATTTTTCTCTTTTAGTTTTTGCAAATCTGACTCCATAACCAGCACCAATGGAGTTTCTATCACCAAATCTAGTGTTCCGAGTCATTTACTGTCTATTTTGCCATTGTCGCCACTGTGGCCGCTATCGCTGCCGCCATTGGCCTTCCTCTCTGCCAGCCTCGGCCTCAGAACAAGCACCCATGGCCTCCCAACCACCATATTTGGCTACTTTTGTCGCCTGCCAACATGTCCATCGCCTCCTCCGCTGCATCCGCTGCCCAATCTGCCACTGCTGTCTGCCTACATCTCTGCCAATCTGGTTGTTGGTATAGAATTTGCTACTGCTTTTTGATTTCCATGCCTTTTGTTTGCTTAGTTTTATGTTATATAGGATATTGTTGTTTAGTAGGTTGGGAGATTGTTGCTAGATTTACTAGGTCGATTTCTATAACAGGTCTGGCAAAGTACGGTAAATGTCCCTTAAAGTGCGGTCAATGCTATTATTGACAGCTTGATCCAGCTAAATTAAATTTATTTGAGACTTTAGCTTTAGATAGATTTAATTATATGTTTGTGGATACCCTCGTTAGAGAGCTTTGTGTCGATGGGCTTTGTGCCCAATCAATGAATGGTCGTTTTCACCAAGCTAGTGATTGGCCGTTTTGACTGTGGTGTACTCCTTTGTGCAGGTATTTCCAACCACTTAGTGTTGGATTTATATACAAAATCATAATATATTAATGCAATGATTTTTAATGTTAAAAAAAAATTAAGCTACTTCTGCTATCTAATGCCAATGTGTAGCCTCTAATAAACGCATTGCGTTTTAGTAGTTAGAAACTATGTCTCGTAACTCTCGTTGCATTGAAATTTGAAAGCCTATATAAAAAGCCGTTATGTTTGTGTTTGTACAAAAAAAAACGATGAATCCTATTCACAAAGGGCGCAAGTGTATGGATAGAATTTGGTGGTTAAAAAGAGTGTTAATAATACAACGATTTTAATTATTTATACAACAAAACTGATAAAATATGGTATAAAAAATTATAATGTTATTTTTTATTATAAAAAAAAAATTAGCGCCGTTACAAAAATATTTCGCGTTGTTCTATTATTGACACTCTTATGTCTTCCTCATTTGGTCCTCTCATCATTTTCAATTTGCAAAACATCCTTTGGTTATAAGTGTAAAATGACCATATTGCCTCCCTCACACACACACATATATAAAAGAACCAAAACCTATTGCAAAACAATTTGTTGATGCATCCTGTTGTAAATCATGAGTATTGTCAGAACTACTCATTCAACTCTCCTCCATAACCCATCTTCACCCATGTCTGTTTTTGGCTTCTGAGGCCAGCTTCTTGATGTCACTAGTAAATTTTCCAATAGACCCTTTTGATTTTTTTTTCCTATTTTTTATGGGGTTGTCATCGATCAATTTCTTTGAGTTTGGTTACACGGGTGTCTTTGCTTTTTTTTTTTTTTTTTTTGTTCATTTGGTCTTTATCATTGTGGGGTTTGGTTTCAGTTATTGGGTGTTCTAAATTAAAAGACATATAATGGATTTCAAAACAAGGTACTTATGTTTTTGTTGCATATGTTAGCAATGAGTACTACACACAAACCTGGACATGTATAATAACTATGACCCTTCTTAGGTTCTCCTGTCAATTTGAGACTCTCTTTCATGGCTCACTCCCTCCTACCAACTTAAAGCTCCATTTTCCTCATCCCCACCAACTAGCTGTTGCCTCTGCCACCACCTTTGCGGTTTCCCTCTCTTTCCTACCATGAAAGTCTCTCAACCCCCACTTTTTCCTCCTAAAAGCCACGAAAACTCCATAAAGTTTCATTCCTATGGGCACAAAATTTAGATTTGATGTTTAAGCTTCAGTATCCTTCCAACCCCTCTCATTAGGCTACAATTCCTACAAATTGGGTCAACCCAAATCGTCACCAGTGATGGGGACGTGACAATTGTGCATCCAAATCAAACTATCCCTCAATTTGAGCAACTTGGGTATTAGGACATGTGCACAAATTGGTTAAACTTGACTAGATAAGAGAAAACCCCTTTTTTTCATAAACCTCACTAAAGAAAAACTTCGCATCTATAAAATTTGTATAAGTCAATTTTTTTTACAACTTGATCTCAAGTATTGAATTTGAATTAATAGATTATATGCAATTTGCAAACCACCTAACTAGAGATTAACTTTTCTCCAATACCAATTACCTGACACTTCCAAACCCAAGATAAATGTTAAGATTTCACATGGCGAAACATTTGAAAGCCCCCAATGCTTTTGTGTTGGTCTTTTTAAAGTTAAGTTGCCATAAAAACATTAAGTAGCAGTGGTGTAGTTTTGTCACCAATTGTTTAATGGGTAATACTAAGTGGCTTCAGTAGTAATTAATAAATAGCTACACAATCTCATTTAATAGTTCTAACAATTTATCTTTTTTGTAATTTTTTATGAATTTAATCATCCAATAACTCATATCACTTGATAGCTACTTTGAAACCGTTTAAGTGAAATTATCAAATTTTTTTCTCTTATTAGATAGAGGACACATTAAAAATAGCAAATCTACCAACTTTTTCACACTTTATGCAACCAATTTGATCAATCATAGGTACCATTTATCATTTAATGTTTTCGTTCATGCCTTTGCTTGGAGGAAATAGAGGACACATAACATGCACATATTAAAAATATATGCAAGTTCCATATTCATTGGCCTGAGAAACCCCCAAGAATATCTTGTAAGTTTTTTTTCTACTCTAACAACCTTCTCCTGATAATTAATTAGGGCTCTATACATGTTTGAAAAAGACTTGTGTATCAATCCTCTGTTTAAGAACTTCTTGAACAAACTGAGAGGAGTCACTAACTGTCTTCTATTACTTTTGAAAGAATAAAGCTTAGCACCCATATGGTCTGGAGCTTTTAGTGAGACCAATTTGAAAGACAACATTCTTCATTTCATCCCTTTGGACCTCCCTTGTCAGTTTATGCAAATTATGGTCAGCAATAGGAGCGAAGCAGCCTATCGGCATGGGGTCCTTGCGGTTTTGCAATTCTTCAGTATATAAGCTTTGAAAAAATTCACAAAAATTTTCGCTTCAGCCTACTATAGATATAATGAAGAGAGGGAAAGTAGACCTATATTGACTTGTGAATCTTTATTTAGAAAGAATTTAGTTTAATTAGGTCTTATAGTTAACTTAGTGTGTGACAGAACAAAATTGCAAGAGTAGATTTATACAGCAAATTGTAATTAAATTTGGAATTGAGACTTTGTTGATATTGTTATTAGAATAGAATTTAATTATGCATAATCAATCTAAATTGAAATCGGGATTAAGATAAAAATTTTGTTTTAACCAGCGATTTAAGGTGGAACAAAATGGAGCTAAAATTGTTTGGGCGGCACATTCATGGAGTTGAAAGCATTGACAAAAAGAACATGCGCACCCCAAACAATAATACCATTTGACATAAAAGTGCTTAGTAAGAATAGAGGGCACCCTTGGCACTATGCTCAGAAAGTCATGTCCAAAAAGAAAGGAAATTATTTTTAAATTAATATAGAAATCCTTTGTACGAAAGTTTAAGTACTGCCAAGGAGAAAGGTGATTTGTTGATGTTAATTTCGATATAGTATTTAATTATTATTTGAGTAGAAGTTGGTTGTTTAGTCTAATTTTCGTATTTTGGTAGAGTTAAGATTTTATTATTACTAGTATATAAAGATGTGTGATTTATATTTGTATGTGTACTTCTCATTATTATTGTGTGACATTATTCAGTTAATAAAGTAATAGGGTTAAGTTAATCGAATCTAACAGTGGTATCAGAACTTATCGATCAAGAAGTCGCCGTCACTAAATTAAATTCGATTGATCAAAAATAAGTACCGATCATAAAATTTTATTGAGTTTGTTCGAGTTGAGAATGAAGTAAGTCGATTCATCAGGTATCTAAGCAGATATATGATCTGAAACGAAGAAACAGACAGCATCATCAACGTCGCCGGAGCACAGCCGAAGAGTCGTCGGAGTGCCGACCACCACACTCCACCACACACACCGCCATCAATTGTTATTTTTATCACCGGACACTCCCATCAACACTGTCGGATGCCGATCTCCACATATCCGGCCTCCATGCTGCCCAAAACAGCCTGAAACACCGCGAATCTAATAAGAACTAGAAGCTTCCACCAACCCTTCTCCCGACCAGAAACGCCTCTTTCTACTGTCGTTGGAGTTCAAAACCACTAGAAATCTCTTTCTCAGTCACCAATCCACCTTTCCCCACTCCCATCTCATCGTTTTCTAGTTGGAACAATGCTGGAACCGTTTGGGAAAGCCAGAGATTTTTCTGTCAAAGCCAACACTGATCCCCACCGTTTCTACTGCCACTCGTTTCGGGAACCTCTGGTGTCTTTGTTGCTGACCGGACCTAGACCTTACTTGCTTACCGTCGTCGGCGTTCCTTCCATCGCCGACAGTAGTTTTAAACCTTGGCTATAGTTTTTCTTTTGAGGAAGAAAAAAAAATAGGGATCAAATCCAAAAATAAAAGTTTGATACGATGAATTTCAACATGAGCGGCAGTATTTCAATCTCAGTTTCCATTTTGGATAGAAAAAATTACAACAAATAGTGTGTCCAGATGAAAGTTCTGTTTGACAACAATGAATTACTCAGTGTTGTTGAGAACAGAGTTGAAGAACTTGCTGCAAGTGCAACAGAAGCACAATGGATTGCTCATCGAGACATGCAAAAGAAAGATAAGAAGGCACTCTATTTTATTCATAAGGCGATCAATGATGATAATTTTGAGAAGATTGCAAGAGCAACTTTGTCAAAACAAGCATGAGATATTTTAACGACGTCTTTTCAAGGTGCAAATAAAGTTAAAAAGGTGAAATTTCAAACCTTACGACATCAATTTGAACTGTTACAGATGGAAACCTCAAAAATGATTTCAGTTTATATCGGTAGAGTTCTTACCCTGGCGAATCAAATGAAGATCTATGGAGAGCAGTTGAATGATCAAGTTAAAGTTGATAAGATTTTGTGAACAATCACACCATGATACGAGCACATCATGGTTGCAATTGAAGAAGCACATGATTTATCTTAGATATCAGTTGATATATTAACAGGCACGTTGCAAGCTCATGAACAGTGTATAAATGAGAAGCACATTGAGAAGCTAGTAGAGCAAACCCTCTAAAGTTAAGCTCCCATCAAAGGCGAGCAGAGTGATCAATCAAAGTAAAGGCAAAATTCCTCTTGTGGAAGAGGATGAGGACGTGGTAGATCCTCTAATAATCGAGATCGAGGAGGTCATTATAATAATTATGGAGGTGGAGACAATCATCAAAGGAATTCAGACCAGACAAATAGAGATCGAGGTCGTGGTTGAGGCCAAGCAAGAGGTCAAAGTAGAGAAAGGCAGGACAAGTTTAAGGTTGAGTGTTTTTATGTCACAAGTGTGGCCACTATTCTCATAATGCTGGTCGAAAGAGAATAATCAGACAGCTCACTTTGCACAAGAGGGAGATAATGATAGAAATCAAACTCTCATGTTAGTTACTGCAGCTTGAAATGCCAAATTGCAATACATGGTTCTTAGATACCCAATCCACCAATCATATGTGTGGAAAGAAGGAGCTCTTTGTTGATCTTAATGAGTCAATCCACTCTACAGTCAAGTTTGTTGATCATAGCAGTATTCCAATGATGGGAAAAGGGTGAATTCTCATCAAGTTGAAGAACGGAGATCATAATTGCATCTCAAACATGTTCTATGTGTCAGATATGAAAAGCAACCTTCTCAGTTTGAACCAATTGCTTGAAAAAGGGTATAACATTACGTTGCATAATAACTGTCTCTCAATTACTGATGGTAAATGTACACTTATTCTCAAATCCCCTTTGATGAAGAATCAGATGTTTCGACTTGATATTGTCATAGATGTTTACATTTGTCTAAGTGTTGTTGTAAAAATAAGTCTTGATTGTGGCATATTCAGTTGGTCATTTGAATTTTTGCAGTTTGAAGCTGCTTGCACAAGATAATATGGTGAAAGGTTTCCCATGATAAATCATCCGAACAAGATATATGAGGCTTGTATTCTTGCAAAGCAAAGTAGATTGCCTTTCTTGGAAAGAAGGACTTGGCATGCAAAGCATCCACTTTAGCTTATTCACTCAGATGTTTGTCGCCTGATGAGTGTTCCATCAGTTGGGAATAATAGGTATTTTTTTATCTTCATTGATGATTTTTCAAGGAAGACATGGGTTTATTGCATGCAAAAGAAGTCTAAAGCATTCAATTGCTTTAAGAAGTTTAAGACACTAGTTGAAAGGTAAAGTGGCTATTACATAAAGATTTTGCATACTGGTGGTAGTGGTGGATATGTGTCTAATAAGTTTAAGGAGTATTGTGAAGAACAGGGCATAAAGCATAAAGTCACATTTCCCTACACACCACAGCATAATATAATTACTGAAAGAAAGAACAAATCGATCATGAATATGGTGAAAAGCTTGCTAAAGGCCAAATGAGTGCCCAATCCCTTTTGGGCAAAAGCTGTTTTGTGTTCTGTTTACTTGTTGAACAAGTCTCCAATAGTAAGTATTCAGAATATTACTCCTGAAGAAGTATGGACTGGTTTCAAGCCTAGTGTGAGGCATCTGAAGGTGTTTGGTTCTATTACTTATGCACATGTTCCTGCTAAGACAAGGACAAAGTTAGATTATCGAGGAGTAAAGACAATTTTGCTTGGCTATTCAAAAGGAGGATATAAGTTGTTTAATCCTATGACAAAGAAGGTGATTTTGAGTAGAGATGTGACCTTTGCAGAAGATGAACCATAGAAATTTGATGTTGATGAGCAAAATGATTCTCAGAAATTTCTTATTACTATTTTGGGAGAATAGGAGTCTCAAGTTGCTGTTTCTAATGCAAATAAGGAAATTGTCCTAGTTCCTGTTCGGAATCCTACACCACAAACTCCCCAAGAGAATCAAAAATCGAGGAGAAATTGCCAACAGTCGGTTAGATTACAAAATTATGAGGTAATCCCTAGTAATGCAATTAATGATGATGGGGATTTGGTGCATTTTGCGATGTTTGCAGATTGTGAATCTGTATAGTTTGATGAGGCAATTGAAACGAATAAGACTTGGAAGCTCACTAATATCCTACAAGGTTACATAACTATTGATGTGAAGTGGGTTTTCAAGACTAAAAGCAAGTCAAATGAAGAAGTGAAAAGGTATAAAGTGAGATTAGTAGCGAAAGGATTTGAACAACGTCTTGGTTATGACTACCATGAGGTATTCTCCCCTATTGCTCGCATGGAAACTGTCAGACTCATTATTGCTTTGGTTGCTCAGAATTGTTGGAAAATTCATCAAATGGATGTGAAGTCAGCTTTTCTCAATGGTCCTCTTGAAGAGGAAGTTTTTGTGAAGTTACCCCCAAGTTTTGTGAAGAAATTAAGTGAAAATAAGGTGTATAAGTTGAATAAAGCACTATGTGGCTTAAAACAAGCACCTAAAGTATGGAATAAGCGTGTTGATTCTTTCTTCCATGATGCCAAGTGTTTTTGAGTCTCCACATTAATCTCATATGCAAGTTGCTAAGAGAATTATGCGGTACATTAAAGAAACTTTTGATCATGGCTCATTTTATTCTTCATCTAAGAATTGTGTTCTTATAGACTATTCTAATAGTGATTGGGATGGAAATATTGAGGATCACAGAAGCATTTATAGTTACTGTTTCAACTTTGGCACGACTGTTTGTTCATGGTCGTCGAATAAACAATCTATTGTTGCACTTTTAACTTGTGAAGCAGAGGATGTAGCCACAGCTTCTAATGCTTGTCAAGCAGTTTGGTTGAGGAATTTGTTGAATGAGATTTATGTTCCAGTTGAAGGTCCTACAAAGATATTTGTTAATAATGTTTTAACTATTAATTTGACTAAGAATCCAGTGACGCATGGAAGGAGTAAGCCCATTGATACTCATTTTTATTTTCTAAGAGATCAAGTTGATAAAGGAGAGATTGAATTGACTTATTGCAAATTTGAAGATCAAGTTGCAAATATTCTAATGAAGCCGTTAAAATATGATGCATTTGTGAAGTTGAAGCAAATGTTGGGAATGCGAGTATCACCAAATCAGGATTAAGGAGAGATATTGAAGTTAATCACGATTTAGTACTTAATTATTGTATGAGTACAAGTTGGTTGTTTAATCTAATTTTTGTGTTCAGGTAGAATTAGGATTTTATCATTGCTAGTATATAAAGATGTGTGATTTATTTTTGTGTATGTACTTCTCATTATTGTTGTGTGACATTATTCAGTTAATAAAGTAGTAGTGTTAAGTTAATTAAATCTAACATGGTTGAGGACAAATTTTATGATTATTTTTAAATTTTATATTAATCAAGAGCAGGCTAAAAAATCTTACCCTTAAATTGTGACTAGCCAAAGAAGTAGTGATTTACAACAAGCTAGTCCCTGATTTCATATGTCGTGTTGGAAATTTATACCCAAAACTTGTTAGCTTAGATGATGTACAGTTAGGCTGCCAATCCCCACTTGTGGAGCTGTATATATGTGTAATCACAAAACTTTAGATTCATCACATAATATAATGGCTTTCTCCTCCGAGTCCATTTTATTCACAATGTTTATCAATTCGGTTGGCACTCTCCATTACCTCCACAGTCGGAATTTTTAGCCAAAATTAAGGAATAGGGATAAGTTAACATCAAGATTTTACTTATAGTTGTTTGCTTTTTTTTTTTTTTTACAATTTCTGCGTTTGTCTAAGATTGAAGAAATGTAGATTTTCCACCCTTCCGAAATGAAATAAATATTATTATGTATATATGTTGGGACCGCTTCTGATCATATGAGCATCGTCATAAGTATCAAATCTGACCAGCCGATCAGATGTTTCGTTCAACTCAATTATAAAAATAAAAAAATATTGGTGGCTTTACTTAAATAAGTTCAAAATAACAATGAAGTAATGTGAATTGTTGAATGATTGAATTCATGAAAAAAAAAATTGATAAACTGTCGTATGTTATTAGATGAGATTACATTACTATTTGTTGCAATCTATTTGTAGTTATGTTGTGTTATTCTATAAAAATTATAAGAAGTCAAAACTAGTGAAATTCAAATGAAGTTAGAAAACCATGTAAAAAAATGGGTCATGACCGACTGATTTTGCCTTTAATATACCAACAACAACAACAACAACAACAACAATAATAATAATGTGTCCCTTAAATAAAGAATAGTCTGCGCGCTCTCTTGCCCGAGTTGCCGTTGACAGATTTTCTGTTTTTCTGTCTTCCGAATTTTGCTTGAGTCATGTTAATGATATTATTGAAGAGGATGTAAAATGCTTTTACTCCAATAAAAAATAGTTCTTCCTCTTGCTCAAAAGAAAAAATAATAATGATAATAATGTATCCCTTAAAACTTATTTAATTTATAAATGAATCCTAAATTTTCTTTAGAAACTTGGAATTGACTCACATATTTTACAAAAACAGATTTAGTCACTAAACTAAAATTTGATATAAGATAAAAGTCTCTCTATAAGTTGTTTCTATCAATCCATTTAAATTTAACAATTAATATTAACTGAAATATATCAAATATAATTATAATTTTAAAAATTATACTGACCCGACAGTCGAACTAGTAGCCTGAAAATTAAACAGGCCTGAGTCCCATCTAATCGAATAAGGAAGTGATATAGGGAAAACCACATGACTTGATTGTACCAATCGATGTGACCAGCCCGATTAGATGAGTGAACCTATATCTGTTTTTTTTTTCAAAGAATTGTATATAATCATGTTATTTTATTAAGAATACTTTAAATATACACTTAAATTAAATATTATTTTTAATAACCTTTTATTTATTTTTATATAACATAAAAAAATTAATTATTTCTAAAAACAACAATTGACCCATCGGTCCAACTACAAGGTTAATAGTCAAATCGTTAACCAATTGAATCAGACCTTAAATTGGGTTGGGACCTGATTTCAATTTAAAAACTATGAATATAATAATTATTTCTTATGATATTTAATTGTTAATAAATACATATATATTTATCATTAAGGACTAGTTTAACTCTCGGATTAACTGAACTAGTTGAGCCAATTAAGATTTGACCTTCTAACTTGATTTGATGATTGGTTTGGTTCTCAAAACACAGTCATCCACAAGCCTACAAAACACGAAGAAATATATACTATCAATCTTGACTTGAATAATAATAAGAGAAATTCAAACTCTTAACTTGTTGGAAATTTTCAATTTAACTCCTATTATTTAATAAGTATAATTTATTTATAATGTTATACTACACAATGAATAAAATTTATTTAAAATAAAAAATTAAAAAATAATTTTATATAGTATAAAATCATAACTATATTTTATTCACTAAAAAAATAAGTAAAATTAATAAATATCTTACCTATTATAACTAATTTTTGTAGTCCATAACTGAGTTAGAGTAGTGGGAGATTTTACACGGCAGTCGTGGATTTGGACCCCAAACTTTGCCCCAAGCCTTGGTTAAATGGCTACGGGGCTAACAAAATGGCATTACTTATTAAGATTTATAGTGTTAATCTATTATATAACTAAATAAAAACGTCCAATATCATTAATTTATTTCTATATCACTTATTTTTTTGTTGAAAAAAATGAAAAAGTAAAGATGGCAGTATCTCACAGTTTTACTTGGGATGATTGCACTAATCATATCATACAGTAGGCTGAGTCTCTAGACCAAACTCATATAAGAGCAAGTATCATGGTACCAAATAAAAATTACCAATTTCTCTCACAATTATGTGTAGTCAGACGTACGCTTAATCTTACAAAATACCTTAATAAGAATTCGAACCCATAACTTCATAATATGAGCAAAATTTTCTAACCATAGACAACAATGAGCGGTGGTCTTCCACAATTTATTTAACTAACCGAAACAAGAGCCATGGGCGACATGAGGCACCCACTATCACCAATCTGAAAAAGCAACCCAAAAAGGAGAATGGAGCAAATCCATGTGAGGTACACCTCCATATATTTGCTCACATGACATGAATCCAACATTAGTTCGGCTCGAGGAGGCATAATAGGTGTGATTAACAAGAAATCTCTCTTTCTACTCGTGTTAATAAAGTTGCCAAGTTTAAAATTCTTGTCAATTACATACGACAGCTCTAGGATCTTTAACACACACATGCATATATTTATCATATATGTATCCTCATCTACCTTGTTATCGCTAGAAGTAGTAATTTAGTAGTAATTTGATACGTTGTCTTCCATATAGGTCAGAGTTTGAGTCTTCTTACAGTCGCTCGCCCCCCCAAGAATTTAAGGAAATGCGTAACGCAGTATTGAATTTTAAATTTGTTAATATTAAGGTCAAGTGTAGGAAAAGCCCAAATAGGCCCAACAATATTCGAGTGGATGGTCCTCCATATTATGAGATTAAACGAGAACGTTAATAGGTAACTTCCAGTTTCAGCCAAAAGTGTAATTATTGACATATCTTTGATGCACGTTTTCTTAATTAAAAAAAAAAAAAAAGAAAGAAAGAAAATCTAGCTTGTTAATAATTAAGCGACATTAAGCCGTGATGTGGGAAGGGACATCGTGGGGGGCAAATGATACGCATGCGACAAGAGAGCCAATAAGATTGTTGTGTTAGTGCCAAATCATTTGTTCTTGCTTTACATTGAGATGAATGTCTACTGTGCATGTGTCCTTGTAAGCAGCGTTGTTAGAGTCGTTGAATTGCTGAGTTCAGCGTAAAAATAGAGAGAATCAATCTGATTTTTGGTCCAGTTATCTTTAAAAACCATGTGTGGTCTAAATCGTTTAAGGACCATTGACCCTGCATGCCATCAATTTCTCAAAGTTAATTTGGTCCTGCGTTCGTTTAACTCGGGCGAAGTGACATATCAATAAAGTGACATGTTGCAGAAACAGCTTGTTTAGATTGGAAGAAAATGAGAGGAGAGGAAAGATTTTAGGTGGCAGAAAAAAAATATAAGTTGTTTAAGGGAAAGGTGTGGGGTTGGGGAAAAATTTTGCTTAGGTCCCATTGAAAATTAATCCCTAAGAGGGGAATAGCCAGCAACCAATTTTTTGTTAAAAAAAAACTTGTATAACAACTAAATTGTCTCTACTCTTACTTCTTAATTATTATTTTTATGGCAAAATTAGTGCATCAAACAAATTATCATTTTCATTTTACTTTTTGTTGCTATCTAATTACAAAATTTATAACTTTTTTCTTCACATTGTTTTTTTAAACACAAAAGTGATGAAAAAATTTTTTTACCGCCAATTTTCCTCATGCCTATTTTCCTCTCCCTTATATGCCTCTTCTGTTTGTTTTTTTTTTTTGGTTCTTCTAAACAAGGCGTAACGGAGTCTTGATAAAATAGCGGAAAATGAGTTGTACTTAGTATGGACATTTCTAAATGACGTGAGTTTCAGGCACATGTTAGATATTTCTAAAATGTATTCAACAAAACATATAAAAAAAAATCTGTCATGTATGTAATTTTTTTTTTTATCACAATCTGACATGTATGTAAGATACTTTTAACCCGTGTTCAGACATGTCCAACGTACATTTCACACTCTTTAAATGCATATGCTAAATATTACTAATTAATATATCACATACACATCAGATAAAATTATGTGAAATTTCTTAAAAGCTATACACATAATAATTTCTTTTCTATAAACATATTAATGAATAGATTGATGGTAAAAAAAAGTAATAATAAACATATCATTTATTCTAGCAATTATACTGTTCGCTTTAATTAGTAATTTCTTATTCTTCTTTTTACTTGCATGTATAATATATATATTTAAAATTATTAACAAATTACTAGTTATAACATTAAATAACATAGTACTTTTTATAAATTATATATTAAAACTACTAAATTTATTAAAAATATTTAAAATATATATAATTACATTTAATTTATTTAATTCATATTTTACACTTGCGTCCTAGTTCTCTTCATGGCCCTACAAAACAACATTACTTCAACACTACTGTATTAGCAAAAAAACAAAAAATTTAGAATAAAAAAATAAGTTTAGAGTAATGTTAAATACATTTAACGTTCAATTCTTTTTCAAAAAAATTAAAAAAAAGAGGTAACAGTGCGAGTAATTTCGTTTTGTAAGGATATATAATGGAGCCCTAACTATATACAATGTATATATTTAATATATATTTTACACTAATGTCCTCATTTTTTTAAGAGTTTATATGTCATTGTGTTTGTGTTATGTAGTGTTGTGTCCATGTGTTTGTATTTACTCAGTTCTAGTTGGTGGACTATGCCTTTCTTGTTAAAAGGATTACGCCCACTATTAGGCTACACCCTCTAATGGGTGTAATGTGCAATAATATTTCACCTTTATTCTATCATTCCTCATTTATTAAAATTTATTAGCGCAATAACTTAATCTATTCTTTTACATTATTTTTCCGTGTTAAATACACTATCAAAACAATAAACAAACTATAATATACATAGGCATTATAGTGACTAATTAGTATTAATTATTATCGGAACTGTATGTTTAATTCCAAAATAGACTTATTTCTGAAAATTAAAATTATAAATCCAATTTCGGTTTCAATTTTTGTAGCCTAATCACCTAAACATGAACTTGTTAGGTTTATGAGGGCGTTGATGCAGTAAAGTCCACCAACCAATGCCCTACCTAACCGGATCGAAAAGGCATATCTCTACAAAAGTCTTATTGTTCAGCTGTCAATGTTTACGACAAAATTTGCCTCCCGATTAAAAAAAAAAATCAAACAATCTTTGCCGGTGCATTTATGAATACAAATAGACATATGATATTATTATATTATACAAAAAAAATATTTTTTAGTACAAAAATATTTATAAAAAATAATATAAATCACATAAATCTTTTATATATTACATAAAAAAAATTTAGTACAGTAAAAAATATTTTATATATTGTATAATTTATTCGGATGTAGGAGTGCGAATCTGTATGATCCACTGTTGTCAGAACCGGACCAGACCGGCCGGTCTGACCGGTTGAACCGGGGACCGGCCGGTGGTCTGGGCCGATTTTGGCAAATTTCGAAGGGTGACTCGGACCGGTCAAAACCGGAAAAAACCGGTCAAGAACCGGTCAAAACCGGTGAAAACCGGTGAAAATCGGACCGGTTGGACCGGTCCAATAAAATTAAAAAATTCATAAATTATAATTTGACTCCAAATGCTATTTAAATTATAATTTAAGCATTAACTTTAATTTAAAAGTTCAATTTAATCTTAAATCTATTAAAAATTTCAATTTCATCCTTAAAATTAGAAAAATTAATATTTAATCAGTATTTATAAATATTATTTTTATAATTACTTTTATACACATATATATTATTAAATACCGGTTCGACCGGTTCAACCTTGACCCACTAATGTTTCCGGTTCGATGACCGGTCCAGTTCTAACAACCTTAGTATGATCAACTTTAAAAAAAAAAAAAAAAAAAGACACCACCATCCTCTTGTTGCCTTGATGGCAGTACACCGATGACGTTACCAAGGTCATCGGTTTCAGAATGATATCATCAAAATTAAAAAAAATGACACTAATTTCTTTTAAGAAAAAATTACGTAAAATATATAATAATAAGTATGAAATAAATATATAAAGATTTAAATTATTAGATCGTAAATGATATATTAAATTTTAAAAAAATAAATAAATTTTTAAATAAATTATATATCTTTAATGAATTACAAATTATATGACTATATAATAATATTTTTTATGATATTGGCACAATAGTGACATTGCACCTCTACATTTGGGTCCACACATTAATTGTTTCATGGAAATTCAAGTCAGGATGTAATTAAAAAGATATCTTGACCTTAGTACTACTTTTTGTTTTATTGGCACAAGAATGACACTGCAACTTTACATTTGGGTCCACAGATTAATTGTTTCATGTAAATTCAAGTCAAGCGGTAATTAAAAAGATATATTGATTTTAAAATAGTAATTTAGTAGTAATTTAATATATTTTTTATTATATTAATTTGAGTTTGAGTTATGCTATTATTGTCTATCCCTAATTAAATAGAGATTTATACTAAGATATATTATTGTATTTTAAATTTATTAATACTAAAATCAATCGTTGAAAATGTCCATTTAAACTTAATAATACCCGAATAAATTCTGCTTATAAGAAAAAGTAAATAAAGACATTAATAGCCCAAAAACTCATTTTGACTGATAAATTTTATGGTCAATATCGTATAAATACGTACTCTCAAAACAATACAGTGAGGCACCACCCGAGGTAGTGGGTAAGTGGCAAGTTGGCGTGCTTCCATATTAGAGGTCCTAAGTTCGACTCTCTACGGCTGCGCTCCCCTCTGATTGAACTATACTGGGGACCCCTTTTTGTACAAGTAGTGATGCGCAGCCTTGGGTTCAGAGTCGCCTGACAGGAACCCAATAACGGAGTCACACTCAGTTTTATTGATGCTTAGGAGGTAGGTCGGCCTCTTTAGGATTGTTAAATAGGATTCAAATAAACGGGAATTACACTAATTCTGGCCTAAAGATCCGATAACTAATACGTCCAATAAATTTTTTTTTTCGTGGCAAAAAGAAAAAAAAGCAATACAGTTAGGTACAGTCAATGACCATATTAATTATTAACCTAACTTTGTACTTCTTTGTTTTTTCAAAATATTTTTGTATTTAAAATGAATTTTTTTTATAATCTACTACATAATTCAATTTCAAGCTGTCTATGGCCAGTCACTATTTAAGTGGACATTAATCTTTTTCCATTAATCCTTTAATTTTTTTATTCGTGAGAAATAGGTTTGAATTTTACTAGAATTGGAAAAAGAAAACCCACTAAATTTTGGTGTGGTACCAAATTTTGCCTGTAACTAATCGCGCGGACCACAATTCTCGGGGGCAAAGGCGCAGTGGAACCACTCATGCACATTATTAGCAACGTAATGATAAATATCAAATTACGAGAGGACACGTAAGATGTAAAATCATATCATAAATAATAAATATCCTAACTCCCAAGTATTATGTTGTTAAAACAGTCTGTATTTAATTATGACTCTCTACTTAAGAGTTAAGGATAGTAGCATGAACATTTTTACTGGTCTACTAGCATCAGGTAAATATCTAACAATTTTCAAATCATTATATTAATTTACCAAAATAACAAATTATGAGAATATATATTTAATCTCATTAAAAATCTCAACAAGATTGTAAGAAAATAAATTCTCAAAATATATATTTAATCCGACTGTTTTAAAGAAAATTCGCACCTATGACTTTTGACATATCATCAACCTATGGCATGTATGCCATGTAAGTATGAGCTCTTTTACCATTTTTTTTAGCCAAAAAAATAATAATAATAATAATCACATATATTTGTAAACTGAGGCCAGTTTTAATTATTGTTATACCTCGTTCAATAGTTTCCAAAGAGACTAATCCAGTATCCTAATATTACTGATTTCAAACGTAACTCCTCCAAACCAACAACAAAGTTAACGAATCTAAAATTAGTACCACATTAGAAGCTGAGGTCCAAGGAAAGCTGGTGCTGCCTTAAATGTTAGCACTGATACTCAAAATTTAGATTAAATATGAAAAAAAATATATTAAATTATTACTAAATTATCACTTTAGGTAGTAAATCTTTTATCATTAAACCGTTATGCTGATGGTCAAAGCATTTAGTTTGTCCATATTTTATGATCTGCATTTATTTTGTCCACATTATCTTTCTGATCTATGTAGTGAATTATAGAGTCGAGTCACGTGCCTACCGAGCCCACAAGCATTCGTAGCCATGTCGCGATCAAGTTGAACACAAAAAGAGGTCCACAGATTCCACAATGGGTTACAGCAATAGGTGTTCTTTTGGCCTTAGGTAAAAGATTGGCATCAACAAAGATCTGACAATGAAGAAGATGAAGAAGAAGAAGAGGGAGAGATGAAGAGTGGAGAGAGAGACAAAAAAAGCAACAAAGGGAATTTAATGAGAATGTACAAAGGGAAACTAGCTTCGAAGATGAAGACAAAAAGATAGAGACAGAGACAGAGAGCTATGCTATTATCCAATCTTCACAAAGACAATAATAAGACAATGGTTATGGCAGCAGCACCCACCACAACTTCCCATATTGCTTTTTATTTGAGACAAAGCAGTTAGGGAGCAAAAAGGCAATGGCTCTGATTTGATTGATCATTGTAGATTTTCCATGGCTTGGAAAAGAAATAGTATACTGTATGCACATTATGAACAACATGAAAGCCTAAAACCATCATTTGACACACCTTAAATTGAAATCATTATTAACAAACTGCACATTGGATAGAAAAAATTGAGGAAGTTTTCTTTTTTTTCCTTTTTTACTCCTTTCCTTCCTAACTCCAATACATAGTGTCAAAATTTCACTACCATTAAGTCAGATTTTAAAAAAAAAAAAACATTGAAATGTAAAATTGTTAATTTGTTAACAGTTAGCGAGTCACAAAGTCCTTATACCAGCCGAAATAGTCTAACTAGCTTAGAATTTAGAAATCTAATATAGTAATTATTTTTGGCATAAGAGAAAAGTTTCCTTATCTGTGGGAAGGTGTCCTTGGTATAAAAAAAAAAAACACTCAGTGAGTCAAGCAAGAGAGCCAATAATTTTTCTCTGAAAATGATATGGTGGATCAAAGAGAAAAAATTTTAAAATTTTTTCTCCTCTCCGGACCCATAAAACTTGAAACAAACTAGAACGCTGCCCCTTTTCCCTCTATTTTCTTCTCCCCTTTGTTTTTTCCTCTCCTCTTAAATAAAAGCTAAGGGTCTGTTTGACATTGCAGTTGAATTTTATTATTGTGATTGACAAATTGACAGCGGAGAATGCTACTGTTAGCAAATATGACGGATTGTTTAGTAATAGGGAAATATTATTTGGCTACACTTAGGAAGGAGTGCAGTGCACGTATAAAGATCTAAACTATTAAATTATGAAGATTGTATTGAATTTGAAAAAAAAAACAGATACCGTTAGATATCGTTGAATTAACTGTGTGACCTCTGTATACCTATTCATGTTTATCTGCATAGTAAGCCTCTTGGTAATAATAAAAAATTTACAATGTGTCACCTATTTTCAGCACATTAAAACACTGCATTTTTTTAATTTGATTTTGAGTTGTGATGTTCTTCTATCAACTGCAAACCTTAGACATTACCAAATAGCCTTCGACGAATATTGAACACTTAAACACGAATTGTAATATTGAAATATGGACTTGTCTAGGCAAATAAACGCAGTGGCCTTCGAAGAATAGGCTTTTATGTTCAAAGAATAGGCAAAATTACCTTAGACAAGCTCACAGTATAACATTTATCAATTGTTATTAGGAGTTCCAATCGAAAATCAATTTTGGCCACGTCCTCTTAGAGCAATTTTAGCATAAAATTTTTGGACATTGGCCACATAAGCTAAGAGCCAAAAATTCTTAAAGGACTAACTATTTGCATTTTCTTTCAGCTTTTAGTTTCATTACACACTGCAGGCTTTTGTTTTTTAGGCCAACAATATAGGAAAAATGTTATATAGTGTTTTAACTTGTATAACGAAAATTCTTCAGACAATTATATTTGATATAATGTCAAAACAAATGGAAAACAATCATAATTCGAATAACAAAAATAAGAAAAGAAAAATAGGCGCAACCTTAATCTAAATTAAATATTATGGCGAATTCATTTATAATTTATTTATTTATGTGTTCGCTATGCCATCGATTTAGCTATATGAATCACAAAGTGAAAAAATAGTATTAGCTTAGTAAATTTCATAAAGTAATAGAAACAAATGTGCCAAATTAGGGGAAAAAAATTCGGCAATTCTACCCTTTTTTCATGGACTTGTTCTTTCTTTCCCCCTCTTTATACTCCTTCAAATAAAGACCGTAAATTAATTAAACAATAATATGTAATTAGGAAAGAAAAATAATAAATCTAACAAAAAAAAAGGTGATAATCGTTCATAAAAAAGGTGCAAATAGAACAACCTAAAAAGAAAGAAGCTTATTTATTGGATCATATTGAAAGGGAAAAAGACAAATAAGACAGTAAATTTCCTAGGGGGTGTTTATCTTAGTTTTAAGAGAGCGCTTTTGCATTTTAAAAAGTAAAAATAGTAGTGTTTGGTGAATTATTTTAAAGTTATTTGTTGATAATCTCCTAAAAAATAATTAATTAAACCTTTTAGATAATATATATGTTGATTCATAATATTAGACTAAAATATCTTTCATTATTCTAAACTCCAAACTCTATTTTTTGATGGTAATACTGAACATTATTGATTTATAATATAAGACTTAATTTATTAATATTTTGTACTTACTAATAGGTCAAGACATTACATCTATCATATTATTAAATGATAAATGCAGAAAGCACCACTCAAGTTTTTTTTTTTATTACATACGAAAAAAATAAAAAGCAAACTCTCCAAAAAAAAATTATTTATTATAATTAATCATAACTAAAATGTTTTAAATAATCATTTTATTATTTAAACCATAACAAACAATTTAATTTTGACCAAACGCTACTATTTCATTATTTTTATCACTAACAACAATCAATGATCGGCAACATCAAAACCAAATTCCTTAATTTTTTGTGGCTTGAGGACGGGGAGTGAAGGGGCGGCGTTTGGGTTTGGGAAGAGAAGGGAGGTTAGTTTTTATGATTTATGAGTACTAAGAGATGTAATTCCAAGAGTAGATGTAATTAAATAGGAAAGTATTTTTCAAAAATTTCTAAAAATCTTATTAGGTAGTAAATAACCTTAATTACTTTCTATGTGATACTCAATTGAACAATTTAGATCATCTTGAATTATTTTAAAATCAATTTGGGCTTTTTAGTTAAATTTCTACATAAGAAATTTACTCTTCATTTGTTAGGTTGTGTATTTTCTCACAGTTTAACTACATACTACTATTAGGCATTATTAATAGTAGTATTATTACTACATATTGCTCTTTATTTGTTAGGATGTCAGTTATTAGTCATATTACTACATATTAATAGTAGTATTATAACTACTACTACTACTATTAGACATTATTGATTGAAGTTTTGCTGCGCAAGAAGTGTGTCCCAGGACCAGAATAAAAATAAGAATAATGTCCTGACATGTTAAAAAAAATCTTAATAATCCCAAATACACATGTCAACTTCAATCCATTAACAGTTTATAATTTTATTTCAATTTTAGAAGGTATATTTGTTTTTGGTTCAATTTTAAGGTGTCACCAAATTTTGTCAAATTGTTATCAAATTAAGTTAACACATGTTCATATGGCACAAATAAATGACATGTGAAAAAAAAAAGAAGAATAGATGGCAAAAAGTTGGTAATCTAGTTGGTGTTAAGTTGGTAGAAGAGCCAAAAATTTTACGCAAAAAAATTGAAATTTTATTTTATTAACAAAAAAAAGAGGAAAAGATGGCAATAATATGAAATAAGAAAGAAAAAAAATTGATTTTATTAGAGTTGTTTAAAAAAAGCAATAAAGTGATATAGATTATTAAATGATTAAATTTATAAAAAAATAAAAAAAATTATTAAATACAGTTAATTGTCTGTGTAGTCTTGCTTAATGGAAAAAACAAATGTGAAATGCCCATATTAAATATCGTCAAAGTTTTGTCATATTGTTATCAAATTAACGTTAACACATGTTTATGTAGCATGAATAAATGACATGTAAAAAAAAAAAAAAAGAATAGATGGCCAAAGTTGGTAATCTAGTTGGTGTTAAGTTGGTAGAAGAGCCAAAAATTTTACAGAAAAAAATTGAAATTTTATTTTATTAACAAAAAAAAAGGAAAAGATGGCAATGATATGAAATAACAAAGAAAAAAAAACACTTTTTGATTTTATAAGAGTTATTTAAAAAAGTAACAAAGTAATATAAATTATTAAATAATTAAATTTATAAAAAAATAAATAATTATTAAATACTGTTTATAGTCTGTGTAGTCTTGCTTAATGAACAAAATAAATGTGAAATGCCCATATTGAAAAAGCCTTAATTTTAAAATATGAATAAATATACGTGCGACTGTCAACAAGCTTGCAACAGCTTGATTCACGTGCATTTGCAAACTAAAACAATATCCAAAATCTTTTCTTTTTAAAAATTTTAAACTTAAGATCTGGTGGGATCCAATCTCACCCAATAAAGATTTGTATTAAACGGCTACTTTAGTTGAAACCACATCTACCCTGATTGGCAAATTTCCAAAGGAAAAAGAAAGGAAAATGAGAGGAAAATAATTTTTTTTTATTTTTTATTTATTTTTTATCAATTCAAATAATTATTTTTTATTTTTTCTCGCAAATTATTATTTATTTTCTTTCTCACAACTTTTTAATCATTACTTTTTATTAATTATAATATTATCATTATTGTAATATTTTTTATTCTTAACCCTTTATATTTACTTTCTTCATATCTAATCACACCATAAAATAAAAATCTCAAAGCCTTTGACTGATTAAAGATTTGGTAGTTAATTGCAACCCTATTTGCTTTTTATTTTCCTTTAAGGAAATAACCTATTTGTTGTTAGCTTATACATACAGCTTATATAGTTTTTTCTTTTCATGTCAAAAAACGTTTAAGAGTAAAAGAAATATTCCAATTTTAGGGTAATAAAGCACCTAAAATACTACTAAAAATTGATTGTAAGATGTATATGTCATTTATTTAAAAAAAACACTCGCGAAATATACGGTACTAACAGTTAAATTTTTAAGTACAGAGGCCCACCTTATAAATCTTATATAATTAGCTTAACTGGCAATTTTAGATCACTAATACATACCTGCAAATCCTTGTTTTAAGTGAAAAAAGAAACATAATTAATTAAGACTAGGAATGAATTACTGAGTAACAACACGTTAGTTTGTAGTCTGTGGAGTTGTACAACTATGTTGACAGTGAAAGGACAATGGATGGGGGGGCTCTCTGCCCACAGCAACCTTTCTTCTCTTTCCCACTTTCTCTCACCCTTTCTCACTCTCTTTCTTGCTCTAAATGATGGAATTTGAGCATCCCAAAGTGATACCCGAAAAAGCATACGGATGTGGAGACTGCAAATGTTGCTGCAGCAAGCTTCATTGAAAGGCCCAAAAGATTTTCTGTTCTGTTTTTTCTCATTCCTACTTCATTTTTTTTGTGTTTTTTTTTTTTTGTTTTTGCTTCACACTTGAAAAAGGTGAGGACTTTTCTTGTTTTGTTCCTTTCATCCATTTTTAACTCTGCTTAAAAGGGCTTTTCAACTTTGTCTTTGCGTTTCCTCTTTATAAACCAAGGGATACCTGTGCCAGCCGAGTTTGGTAGATAGCCAACGCTCCTCTGGGGAAGTTTTGGAAGTGTTCAAGATTTCTGCTTTTGGGTCATTGGGTCTTTCTTAGTTTGAACTGAAATTCATGCTCGTGAATATGGGATTCATTAGAAGCTTGGAATGGGTGAATCGCTACGGCAAGAAGCAATGCAGGAGCCTTCTCAGGAAAGTGAGGGCAGCAGTGAAGAAGGCTGTCAAGAAAGGGGACAAGAAGCAGTTCAACTTCCAGTATGATCCCTCAAGCTATGCTCTCAATTTTGACGATGGCTGTTGCCATTTGGGTAGTAGAGGTGGATTTGGAATCAAAGAAGCAAAGTTTCAGGGTTGCAGTGATGCCATTATCTGGGTTTATGTTCTGTGGGTAGAATATTGAGTCATGTTGTGGTGGAAGAGAATCATTTGTTTATTTGTTGGCAGTATCTGTGATCTGGACTGTTACTACTCATTAGGCAGAGAAGGAAGTCATTTTCTACTTGTCCTGGTGGATTAACCATTAAAATATTTATATTTTGGTCTCAGCTTCTCATTTTATCGGATTCAAGCCTCTGCCATTTTCAATATACTGTAGTTTTCTATGCTGTTATTATGTTTTTCGTTATTAAATCTGCCAAAATCTACGACCCAAACGCATTCATTGCATTAGTTCGTTTACCAATTGTCGGCCTTATCCTATCGCGATTGTAGGTTTTACCATGGTGAACACTATCTTCCTATGAGGAGCAACATTAGTTGCATTGGTTGGAAAAGTAGCCTTCAACTATCGGACTGAAATTTGAACTCTAATTTTCTCTTTCCCATCTCCTTCTTTTATGTTGGATTATCAATTCCAATAAACCAAAAAAAAACAAAAAAAAGGAGTTATCCCGAGTTATCTTACTATCTTTTCTGCTTCCCCGTATGCTTGTGGAAGGGCTTTCGGCTGTTTAAAACATTGAGTTCATCGTGTGGATCACAATTTTTCAGATACACTCAATCCCGTTTGAATCTTGAACTAAGGCAGATTCCGTCGACAAATCAAAGGTGCAGAACACTGAAAATAGGACTTTCATAGAGCAGAATTAACATCATCCAACAAATTGCTGCCTGGAGTCGTAAATAGTCCATGAACTTGATGGTTCCATCCAGCCTGGTGTGTTCACACTAGAAAAAGCCCAGATGTTAACAAGAAATTCTATGGCTATCAAACTGCAGGGTCTTCAAGCACAGCAGTAGATAAGTCCTTTATTCGTGGATATGCAGCTTTTTCGTCAAGTTGGTTCTGAGCCCAAATAAGCATCTTTAACAAGCTTGGAAGCTTTGGATCTGTCAGAAAGAATTCAGTTAATACCAACAATGGAAAAACATCAACTTAGTAAACAAATGCGACCTGAAACAAGTATAGACCTGGAAAACATTAATAATTACTCATATTTTTGGATGATTAATATATTCCAAAAAAATAACAATTTCAGGGCCACCTGACCACAAATCGTATCCAAGGACATACAAAACAGACCAAAAAAAAAAACTGGCCATAACTACACAGTTCTTACAAATGCCAGTTGCATGAGGATCCTAATACTCTTTCTCAGACAAAATTTCCTTGCCCAGACGTCATTAACCCTTACCAGACTTGTGTTCCCTATTATCAGTCTTTTACAACCAGTTTAGGATTGAGCTTAGCTTAGTTGAATTTAGGGTCTTTATGTACACCTGTACTTATGCATATACTGAGTTTATGATTTGACATTAAAGGAAATATTAAAGTGCCCATACTGCTACATATCTACTAATATCTTATTCAGCAAAGATATTCCCCAAGCCAAATTCAGGTCAGGAGTGATTTGGAACATTAATGTCAAGCAATTGTTGTTCTGTTTACATCCCTCATGACAGGCAGTTTCTATGCAAATGTGCACAACATGTTAGTTCCAACTTGATCCTTAATAAAATACTATAACTTTGCATGTCCTTTGCTATTAAGCAATTTATGATCAGCAGCCTTAAGAGAACCAAAGACTTGAATGCCAGTTTTCTTGTAATGTCAAAATAACTGCAAAAAAAAAAAACAAAAAAAAGAAAAAACAAAGACCCACCAACCTTTCTCGTGACTCTGACTTGTAAGAATGGCTGCATTCACCTCACTAGCCGTCTTTAACCGCTGTTTGATATCCAGAAGTTCTCCAACGGGGCAGTTTGAGACGTCCTCAAAAGCAAGCAATGCAACAGTTCTCTCCAACTCTTCTAAAAAGCTTTGCTGCAGAAAAATTTGACTTTATCAAACATATTTTCACCGAAGATAAACAGCTTAATATCATAATAGCATAAAATAGACTCTTGCATTAAGGCAATTTCAACCAATAAAATACAACAATTCAGGCAGGCAACAATGGTCATAGGGGAAAATTATGCGGAAGTTGGGTACACAAATTCAAAAGATGCAGCAGTCGAGAAAAAAGCACATGAAATTATGAATTACATTTTCTTCGCCTCTTGGCGCGAGCTCCTCCTGAGCAAATTCCAAAGCCTCTTCCACTTTTCCATTTCGAATCAACTCTATTAATCTTTGCTGTTGAAGGTGGAAAAACAGTTGTGGGTTCGTATCCAATATCTGCAAAGAGAATTTTTCACAAGAGACATCAAAATCAAAAAAGGCAGTAGGCCTTCATTGCAAACATCATAACAAAAGTCATAATACAAAACAGACTAAACTAAGATTTGAGTTTCTTACGGTTGGTCCGAAATGGCTAAGTTTTTCTACGATAGAGAAAACCACTTTATAAATTACATGTGGCCAACATACACAGCTGCCCCAAGATTAAAGCAAGGATTTATAAAATCTGGAAAACCACTCAAGAAACAACAAACACGGGTTGAACCCTAAATTGTTAACATTGGACTAAGTCATTAATTCTTCATAAGTTACACCGACAAAAATCACATGGTTATTGAAAGCTTGAGCTATCCTAGAGTAAAATTCAACGGAAAGGCTGCATGAAAATTAAAAAGTAACAAACGGGTAACTGAAGCTGTGTGGATGGTTGTTTGATATAGTTTTCATTATGGTATTAAGGACGTAGCAATCTTAAATCCATTAAACAATCCAACAAGCAAAATCCAGGATTCCTCTAATACATTGAAAATTTCAAAAATACAATGTGAAAAAGCAGATAGTCAAATATTTTGAGAGTTTAACAAACATAGTACACACAAAGTAGGAAAATTTGATTTGAAAGCCATATGTCAAGGAGATTACATTAAAGCAGATTCATCAAAAAAAGGTGAAAAGAAAACACAAGGGCATACCTCAGGATTTAAATCATTAACTTTCTCGATTGCATCCTCAACATTCCCACACTGCACCGCCTTCTTGACAGCCATTCGATCCGTAATTGTTGCGAGATCTATATCTGCTATGTCTCAATAAGGAAAGACATAAGCTTTCTCCAATATAAAATGCACAAAGACACCAAAAACAGAAGCCCACACCAAAAAAAAGTACTTAAGAAAATCAAGGATACGTTCAGTTCCAGATTCCATCCGGAATTTCTCAGCGGCTTCAACATAACCCTCGGTGACAAGAAAGTTCATGACCAATTTATTCATGTCTTCTTTCCTAATCTTCACGTCATTAAGCTTCTTTTCCCACTCTTCCCTTGTAATTACTTTCTTCGATGTAGCCTACACACAATAAACACGATACCATAATTCTACTAAACTGCATATACACTCCACTGCACTGTAAGCATTCCAGGTCAAACAATTTATTTCATCAATTCTTCTTACAAGCCACACATACTATTTGGCCCTATGAGTATGACCCAGAATTTATCCTATGTTTCACTTCCTATTTTGACACCATTATCGATAACAAACACTCAACTACAACAAGAACTGATCTATAATTACCCATTCAAACCAATTCAATTAAAATTGAACACAGGGTCAAAGCTCTCTCTCTCTCTCTCTCTCTCTCTCTCTCTCTATAAACTCCCTAAGCAACCATCCAATATGCAGAAGGCAAGTCAATGCACGATTATCAATCAACTACAAACACCGACTTGGCTAAAAATTGATCGAAGAAAATTACTTTTTAGGTCAAAACCCTAACTACTCAGCGCCGTGGTTGCCATCAATCATAATTAAAAAAAAAAAATACTGCCAAAGGAAAACAATCATCTCAGACACAATAAAACTAAGATTAACCAAACAAATTTGAAAAACAAAAAAACAGAAAGAACAATCAGAAGCCATATTCACCATTGCTTCGATCTCTAAAAGCCGATGAATCACAAACCACAAATGTGACATCAGTGCGCGAGCACCATCAATCCCATCGACGCCGCGCAACTGGAATCCACCAATCCCTGCAACCAAACATTAATTGAAAGCGCGCGAAAATTAATCGGAAAAAACCAAAAAAAAAAAAAGAAAACACTGCTAAATTCGGAAAAAAATCTCAAAAATCTTGTCTACTTACACTTTGCCGGAGAGTCCCAAGCCCTGAATCTATTAGACCTCGGCCGTTCGCGTTGACTTTAGCCGAGAGGAAAATTGGAAATTTTCCGGGAACGTTTTCGCCGGTTTCCGGGAAAGAAAAGTCAGAAAGGAATAGTTGTTTCGACGAATCGAGAAGGAATTTTCTGATTTTTAAGAAATAATAATACATGTGGCTCTTTGTATGCAAGACGGTGTCGTGTTGGATACACCAACTTTTTCTTTTTCTTTTTAAAAAAAAAAAAAAAGGAGAAAAAAGAACGACATTAAATAATTTCATTAAAAAATATTACACTTCTACCTAAAAAAAATGTCTAATCTGAATGATTATATACAAAAAATATCAAATTAAATGTAAATTTAGTCTCACTAAATATTTTAATAACATTAAAATATATTTATCAACATATTTGAGGTTAATTTGAGATTAATTACCATATTACAAAAAAGGCCTAATTTTTTCTTGTTTGCTGTATATTTGCTCTCTTACTATTAATATTATATTTTTTCTGTTGTCATAAATCTACTGTTAAGGTTTCTGCTTTACACTAACATGGTTCAAATTTTTTTTGCCTTTTTGTCTACTTTGTTATTTACATTGCAGTTTGGATTATAAATGTGTTTTGTTTAGAAAAAAAGGTAAAGAGTAAAAAATTAAATAATATGTGTGAAAATATTAATTTTACTATTTTTTTTAAAAAAAGAAAACAATAGTCATGTTTCTTATTCTCTATGCTACTAAATTACTGAACTACAATTGTTTAATTTTCATAGTCAAAAAAATTGTTAAAAATATATATCAGGAGATTGTATCATGAATCCATTGATTCTCTAACCAAGCCTGGGTGACCAAATTTCTCACTTTGGTGAGTCGGAGTGCTTATACTTCGTACAGTATTTGTAGACCTATTTTTTTTTATTTTTTGCAATTATTTATAAGTTAACCACTATTTATTTTTATCAAAAAAAAAATCTCTATACAAACTACAGCTAAAGTTGTTAGGATCGGGATTTTACTTAGGATCGTTTTGGATATATCAGGATCGAATCGTAGGATCGAATCGTAAAGTCGCAAGATTCTACCGAAATTTAAAAAATAAAATTAAAAATAACATTTTTAATATCCAACAATACACAAAATATACATCATTTAGTTAACAACCTAATTTTGATCATTATTTCTTTGATGTACATGGTCATCATAATCTTTATAGGTTTGTGGTACTTTTTCAAGATTTTCTAAATTGTAATTATACCCAAAATCATAAAAAATTGGATCATTCTTGAATGTGCCATCATTGTCTTCAACGTTGATATTATAAATTTCCACATTAATTGACCCAAATTCATCGGGACCTATATCATACAAACAAATTAAAAGTTAAGTGAATAATGAAAAGGTTTAAAATTTAGACAACTTTGATGACTTACATGTTTTCCTAAAATTCCTTAGAATACATTCTACTTCTCCTTCATCTCCATTTTAAAAAAGAATGTTAATATGAGCAGAAGAAAATTTTATTAAAATAATTTTAATAAATACATTATTTTTGTATTTTTGAGTCTAATTATTACATACTCGAAATTTATGTCTGTCATAATATTAATTTAAGAATTATAAAAATGAAAATATAATTTGTTTCCCTAAATTTTGATTAGTAACAAATCAAAAGTGAATATAATGAGTTTTTAAACTTTCAATTAAATTAAGTTATTTTTAATATTATATTTCATTGTATTATAATTAAATGATATTTTATATTTACATTTTCATAGTTGTTAATAAATACTCTTCTAAATATTTTATTATTAAATTTTTTCGATATAATTTTTTTAATTATATTTTCTAACTATTAAGTATGGTTGAAATAACAAAATTATGACTAATTTGATAATTTTTATCAAAAAAAATGATTATAAATGATATATTTACTAATTAATTAATTCCTAAAACTATTTTTCAAAAATTAAAAAAATTATATATTTACGATCCTACCTCGATTCTACTAGCGATCCTACACGATTCTATACGATCCTACGATCCGGATCCCGATCCTACCCGATCCTACCAAAAAAATGATTTTTGATACGATTTGAATCGTTGGAAGGATATAGGATCGTAGGATCGTGCGATCCTACGATCAGGATCGCGATTTTAATAACTATGACTACAGCTCTTTTTTCACTTCATCCACATATGGGACGGAAATTTTTTTTGTAATTGCGAAATAATGCTTTTGTATATAGATATTTACAAACTGCTCAACCCATTAAAAACTGTTTAAACTAAATTATTGAAATCGGCATCCGTCAAAAACTGAAGACAAAAATACAATTAACGGTTTTATTTTTGAAAAAGTACCCTTGAGAGTTTGGATGTAGATTGTGAGCTTTGAAAATTGTCAAAAACCGAACCATTCACTAATATTAGTTAATTTTATAATTATTTAAATATTACCAGAAACCGATTTTAAAAGCGTCAACTATCCTTGCTCCAATCACAAGTAATACTCTTTTTTTTTTTTATCACAAGTAATAACTAGCAGTTAGTCGATTAATCATTAAAAAGGACGGAAAAAGCTGGGTCAAAGAACATAAAGGGTGCAAGTACCTCTATCTGCATATGTGAATATTCTCCATATAAAAGATTTATGAGTGAAGAGAATCGATCTCTCTACCACACAAAGAGAGCTTTCTCCCTTATCAACCAGGTTGTTATGTCAAATTCTTTTCGTGCAATTAAAATTATCAGCTAGGCCTGGTTCACAACATTCAGCAAGTAAAATTGGATCAAGCTTCAAATTTTTACTGTGGCTTTTTTCCTTTTCTATCATCAATAATTACCCTTTACAAACTAATTGTCATTTTGAATGTTGTCAATTATTACTCTTTTCCATTTCTACCGTTTCTGTCTGTTGCACAATTACTCCCATGGATGTTGCGATTTTGAAATTAATGCTCCCTTCTGTTTCTTTCCTCAATTTTGCGTTTTTAAGCATGTTGTTTTGTGTGTCTATTGTTTTGTAGCGAAAGAACCAAAGAAAAGACGACCCAAAGAACTAACGATTCCAAGCTCTGCAAAGAAAGCAAGTAACCATGAATTGAGTCAATTGGATTGTCGTTGTTTGAGTCCCTTTGGCAATGGAGAAGAATTTGCTAGTCGATTTGAAGTCTCCCAGATCATTTAAATATGACTGGATGGTATCTCTCTTTGAAGTTCCTACATTGCAAAGCCATGATATAGATTTTAATTGGCATCAACTTTTAGCTGTTCTACTGATCATTTTCTCTGATTTATAGGCTATAGTGCCTGATGAAGATAAAATGGAATCAACAGCTCATAGATTTCTCTCTGCAGTTGTGAAGGTGTGGACTAAAAATGTCTTTTTGGAATTGCTTTCATCAATTAATAAGTGGTTTGCATTATGGATTTTTTTAAATTACATTATATGTTTTTTTAGTTGCATCTAGCTTGCAAGTCGAAATTTCCCCTGAGGAGACAGCAATTAACAGCCCAACATGAATAAAGAATAGTTTTTTTTTCTTTAAATGCATATATTTATTGATTAATTGAGAGCCTTGGCTGGATGATTATCACCCGCATGATTTCTATATATTTACATGAAGAACCATATAACTCGTGAAGAACATTCTATCATCTTACAACTGACAAAGGTTGATTTTCAGTTCATAAATTATCCGAAAGATGTCTCAAGGAAAACAAAGGGAAAAAGAGGGTGGGGAATTGTAGTTAATTAAATTGTACTATGATATGTTTCTATATGCTGCTGTTCTTAAAGACAATGACTTGGCTAGCGGCATGCTATCATAGGATTGGATGTATGAAGTAGTTGTCATAAGCCAATTCTTGAATTAAGAATAACACCACAAAGAAAAGTTGACTTAGCATCTAGAGAGAAACTTTAGAACTGAACAGTTTGGTTAAACATAAAAGTGGTTTGATCTTGAGGGAGAAACCAATAAACCATGAAGTGTGTAAACCATCAAAATGTATGGTTTTCATTGCCTAAAATGTGTGTGCAGATTGTTTAAACCTTGCAAGTATAGTGGTAACTTGAAAGCTTCTTACATTCTTGTTGAATCTATTATTTTTCAATGTCTTTACCCCCATGCCTTGCAGCTTAATTGCAAATCATCAAAATGTGCGTTTTTGAAGATGATCCCAGAGGCATAATTGCTGCTCACAACTGCACTATGATGGCTGTGGCATTAACAAGCACTCATCCTGCTTACGTACTCTCATGTAGATTTACCAACCCGATAAAAGACTAGCCTTGCTATGTGTAGGATTTCTTTTTCTTGCATCGGTTTTGGATTCTTCACTAAAGTCTTCAATTGCCACTGCTTCACATGGATTCCACTACTTGGCTATTGCATTTTGAGCTACAGCGAATTTGAGAAAACACTGTTTCCCCTTAAATCTTGCTGACAGGTGGCGAAAAGCCATAAATTTTCCTTTAATTTGTTATTTTTTAAATTAATTTTAGTTGCATAAATCTTAAAATGGAATTATCTATTTATTTATTGCTCATTAATTTTTAAATTAAAATGATTTAATTTGTTTTGAATGTCATTATGACATGATTAATTTTCATTATAGTTATTTATTTCTATTTAAGTCTAGCCATCATTTCATGTTTAAGTCCTTGAATAAATTTCATTATAGTCATTATTTCGTATTTAAATCATTGATTAATTTCTGTTATAGTCATTACTCTTATCATTTGATTCTCCTTGCATTTAGCTAAATGAGTGAGATTTTCAAAGAAGAGCGTGTGTTCATGCATAGCAACAATTCTACTAGGTAAAAACTCGATGATAAAATAAATATATAACAAGGAACAAAAGTTGTACCCTATTGAGTAAATTCAAAAGAAACTATATTATTAGTTTATGCAATAGAAGTTAGGCCTAAATTTTGTTTAATTTTGGTATTATCTCAGAAAAATAATATATTTTTTAATATATAGTTGCATACCGTAATTTTTATGCGGTAAGAACATAGAAATTGAACTATGCTAAGTAAGAAATATATTTATATTTTACATCTTATTAATTATATATGTATGCCTACATACATTTTTTTAATTTCTTACTTTAATATTCAAACAAAAATCATAAAAAATTATATACATATATATATATATATATATATATATATATATATATATATATGTATGTATGTATGTATGTATGTATGTATGTATATAATATAATCAACTTATTTGAAATTTATGTAATTAAAATATTTAACCCACGTAATACGCATGCTAAACTGAGTATTAGATTAAATCGTTACACTGTAGCCAAAATTCTAAATTAGTGCCTAATATTTGAGTTAACGTTTAATTATAGACACAATATTTTTTTCGGTAAAATCAGTCTCTAACGTTTTCACTGTAAAATAATTCAGCACTTTTCTATTATATGAATGTTTTATTAAGAATTACATCATTTGTTAGACCATCTCCTTATAGGATGTAATGTTATTAATAATATGATGTTATGATATTTTATTTAAATTTTTTTCTTTTTTTCAAAAATAGAGAAAAATGAAAAAATTTAAAAAAAAATATTACGCTACTATATTTTTATTGATATGATATCTTATTAAGAGGTGATTTAATGATACGATGAACATATAATGTACTTTTTGGTAAATTAAACAGTTAGATAATAGAAAAGTATTGAATTATTCTACAATGAAAATAATGAAAATATTGAGGACCAATTTTACTAAAAAAAATATTGTGTCAATAATTAAATATTAGTTTAAGTGTTAGACACCAATTTTAAATTTTAGCTCACTGGAATAGTAGAATAGCATGTATATACGTATACTCTTTAATTTAATTTACAGTCTGTTTGGAGTGTAAAAGAGGTGGGAAGAGAAAGTGGAGAGAAAAAAGTGGTGAGAAAGAAAGCGGAGACAGAGAATTTAATTTTCTCTTATATTATTTGGAGTGATAAGAGAAATGTATGAAAATAAAGTAGTGAGAAAAAAATAATTTATTTGGATATGAAAAAAAAGTGAAGAAAAAATTTTTTTTAATTAAAAATAACCATTATACCCCCAAACTAAATTAATATATAATGAAAAGAATTTGTACACTTATAGTTAGTTAGAAGAAATTGTGCCCACAAACCAAAAATGGAAGAAAGTAGATAGACAAAAAAATTTGATTGTATGAAATGATATTATTATTTTTATATAAAAATTATTTAAGTCATTTTTTTATTTTGGATTTAGAAAACTCAAAATAAAAGAATTAAAACTAACTGAGAATAAGACAAGCTAAAAAAAAAAAAAATCAACCCAAGTCGCAGATGGTCACACGGACAAAATACCTATATGGTAACCAGTGAACAGTTGGTTGACAATAAAAACAATTTCATATTTTTGTAATTACAATTCTATTCGTATTTAATTTCTATTACTTTCTCTCTAACTTAGCAAGGAAGTTACTTTCTGCGCCATGCACTTTTTTTTGACTTTATTTTCTTATGTGTTTCTTTCCTTTATTATTCTAAACAGTGCAAATTTTTTTACACTTTGGCCTGTGTTTGTCTCTTATAAAATATTTTATAAAAAAAATTTTATAAATTTTTCGACGTTTGTTTCATGAAAAATATTTTTTTTAAACAAAATTTAAGAAAAATTTTCAGATTTTCAGGTGAAATAATTTCTCTTTTTACAGAATTAAAATTATTTTCAGAGAAAATATAAATTATAATATAAGTAAGCGACAAAAAAAATTATTATTTTTATTATAAATATTTTTTTTATAAATATAAGTTATTTTAGAACAACCAAACGTACCCAAAATCACCAAACAACTTATTAGTGTTTAAAAACGACACGAGTCTTGTTAAAAAAAACAAGACGACAAGAGCTACTCCGACTATTCCCACGTTCAGCGCACGTTCAGCTCACGCAAAATAAAATAATAATAATAATAATAATAATAATAATAATAATAATAATATAGAAATAAATATAGTTGGATATTATTAAATCGAATAAAAATGGATAAGTACAAGCACAAGAACAAGAATAGAATACTATTTATCGCAGTTACGTTTCGCCTTCCTTTTACTTTCCTCTCTGGTTTCCAGAAAGAGGAAAAAGTCAGCAAGAAAATTCATTTAAGAAAGGTGTATAAAACCAAAGAAAAATCGCGAAAGTTCTTGGAAATTTCTTCCTAAATGTCGTCGTTTGCGGCGGTACGTTACGTAAAGAATGCGGTTGTTGTTCGATTTTGGCGAATCTGAATTTGGAACCCTAGGGTTTTCGTTGGCGTCTTTTTGACTTGCGATGATCGCGGAACCGAGCTCGGAGCCTTTTTTTCCTGGCGGCGGCGGTGGCCAGAATGACTGCCTCGGAGACGGCGGCGGAGTCGTAGTAGTAGACGACGACCTGTCGATGGATATGGAAACCTTTTTCCACATTCTCGATGAGTCCTCTTCTAATCCTCCTCCTCCTCCTCATCAGGTAAATTAGGGTTTCCGATTTTATTTATTTATTTTTTTTTTCTGAATCGACAATGTAAATATTTTTAGCGGGATGTTCGAATGGTTGTGTAGAGATTACACAGCCTGAATTTTCAACTGATTTTTGGGCCTTTTATTTTTTGGGAAAGTTGGTATTATCTTTTTCTTGTTTTTACTGGGTTTATTAATTAATGCTGAAGATTGGACTTTTTGGGACTATCTTTTTGGTTCCAGGCTTCAAACATCCTTTCCCATGTGACAAACTTGAGAGAAGTTGCTAGAATACTTAGGAATAGACTAGAGAAAACTGACTTGTGGAGACCAGAGATGACTGTGTAGGTTAGAATTTGAAAATTGCAAATTGCAGGCCAATAGTGATAAATATCTCTTCTTCTTCTTCCTTTTTTTTTTTTTTTTCTTTTGCTGTTTTCTTACTTTTTAATTGTCACTTGATGGTCTAATGTCTACATGAGTGTAGATATGTCTTTTCCCTTGTCTATATATCTATATATATATATATATATACACACATATGTATATAGTCTATATTTAAAGTTTTTTTTTTATTTGATATGTTAAATTACCAGAAAAGTGCAGAAGATTCTTCAAATGACAATTTGAAAGTTGAGACGGCTCCTGATGTTGGCAACCATACAGTCTCCCAGCTTGAAAGTGGTAAAACAATTTTTTGCAAAGTTTTATTTTTTTGTTAATGCTTCTGATTGTAGTAACAGAAAACTGAGGAATACTTTAGATAACATGTGGGTAGGGATATGATATGATATGATATGATGTAGCCGTGCGGACAATGAATTATTCCTTTTTGGTCTTCTTTGTAGGACATCAGATGCTAGGAGTTGGTGCCTTTGACACTGCAGGAGATTTTACGATGGTCATTAATAATGTGAAATCAGAGCCTTTATCGCAGATCAATTCTTCTCTCTCTCACTCTGAAAATTTTTGGTATTCACAATGTTATCAAGGAATTGATGAGGCTGAAGTACTACGATCTGAGTCACCCAGTTGCACTGGAAAATCTACTCTCATTGAAGGAGTTTCTAACCATGTTTCAGATAACAATGCAGATTGTTTGGATCTCAGTTTTCTTTCAGGTAAACTCGTACTTGGTTCAGGCATGTGAGAGAGGACATTGAGTCCAATAGTATGCAAACTGGAACTGTTCTTGGCTTTTTTTTTTTTTTTTTTTGTGTTTGATCACTAGACTAATTATTTACATGGTTGATGGGATTTAACTATGTAGTCTACGGCTTCTTGACTATCTCTTCTGATAATTGCAGAAGCTTCACGTAGTATTTGGATGCAAAGTCTGGGTGGGAAGTCTGGCTATTCTGATTCTACGTCTGGAAACAGCTTTGGAGTGTCTGTACCTGAAAGTAATATTGAGAAATTTGTGGATAAGCCTTTCATGAATGTAGATTTTTCTTCGCATGATGTAATTCCTAATATGTCAACCATCTATCATAATTCTGATGTTAGGAGCAACTCAGATTCCCATTATTTGCCTATGCCATTTGACATCAATACTGATTTCTCATTTTTTGCCAAATCTCCTCTGGATAATTTTGGTGATGGTTTCAATTTTGAACTATTGCCTAATGAAGTGGGGGAGCTTCAAAGTCCTAGTGGATGCTCTGGATCAAGGATGTTGATGACTGATTACGTTAGTGTACAGGGACTGGACGCTAATTGTCCAGGTGGCAACTCTATGTCACCAATCAGTGGAAAATTTTCTTCTAATTCTGATGTTAGGCTTATTGATCACAAGGCTTCAGTGGTGCCATTCGATTATAATCAGTCAGGCTGTGGCAAGAATCAAACGGTTTGTGTGGAAGATAAAAAGATAGACAATGAGGTTGCATCCAGGGGCATGACAGGGTATTCTGTTGGAGCAGCAGATGAAACAGTCAACAGCAAGTATTCTTGCAGCTATGATAGCTGTTTTTCTTCCAGCTATGATAACTATCTTACTGTTGGTGAAGTCTCAAGGCAGTCAACGTCTGGTATGTCACCATTTCTGAATTGGAAGCTGGTGGATCATGGAGGGAATGGGAAACATGACTTTGTTGTTGCCTCTACACGATCTTGTCTCATGGGTGGATTTCCTAATGATAATGCTCATGCAACTTTAAATGCTTCGGAACAGTATTTGTCATGTGCTCAGCCATCTACTATAAACAGTAAGCAGCACAATTGCATTGGGTATGAGAGAGAAGGTAGGGAGACGCAACCTAGAGATTCTCATCTTTCAAGTGTCAGCCCCGAATCCATTCGGAGTAATTCATCTGGTAGCAAGTCCCATGTCGATGATGATGCAGATATGTACATTCTTGATGATACCTGTAAACCTCCATGCTCAAACCGAAGCATAACACTAGGAAAGGTCATTGATCCTCTGCAAAATTCTTCACACAGTCGATCCCATTACACAGCAAGCAAGTCCCATGTCGATGGTGATGCAGATATATGCATTCTTGATGATACCAGCCAACCTACATGCTCAAACCGAAGCCTAACACTAGAAAAGGTCATTGATCCTCCGCAAAATTTTTCATACAGTCGATCCCTTCATTACACAGGGGGATTGAGGACAAGGGTGAATGATGAACGACTTATATTTCAAGCTGCATTGCAGGTCAGCCTTGTCAATTAGTGATTACACAAGATCTGGAAATTAGGTGTTACATTTTCTGTACATTTAAATTGTCTCAATATTTTGCTATATCCAGAGTTTTGAGCTTTGTGTAAATTCTATTTCTACTAATTGATCTGCAAATAATTTCCAAGGTGATTGCTTGTGATGTTTTGCAAGGATGCATGCTTTTTAATCCTATATCATGCTCATTGAGTGTCCTACAATGTAAATGGGTGCCATGTGCAGACATTTGGTTCATTTCCATGGTTGAGACATCAAGCATCTTTTCATATTTTTACTATGTTTAAGGGTCATTGCTTATTTGTTGTAGTGTGTTGGGTTTCCGACTGTCTGTGCTCTTTGTGTGTGCGTGCGTGTGTGTGCGTGCGTGTGCGTGTGCATGGAAAAGTATTATCAATGTCTCAGTTTAGGAAAATTTGAAGCTTGATCCTATTTTGTATTGCATGGTTTGTTAATATTGTGGCTTCAGTGGCAATTGATTTTTTTTGGTGTCTATGATGTAACAAACTGTTTGATGACTATTACTTTGCTGTGACTAAGATTGTAGATTGTGTGACAGGATCTTTCTCAGCAAAAGTCTGAAGCTAATCCCCCAGATGGTATGCTGGCAGTACCTCTTTTGAGACATCAGGTTTGGAATTCATCTTTAATGGATTCTAGCTATATGTGTTAACATCATGTGTAATGGATACCATACTTGGCATCTGTAGAATGAAATGATTGCTGACCTTCTCATTGATAAAGCCATAAAAAGGAAAAATGATATGATTTTTTCTAATGATGGAGATGCCGGGAACTCAAATGGGGCACTTTCATTAGAGGTGGCTAAAGTAGACTTGACTTGAACAACCCGATTTGCTTGAAACTCAACATGGTTGCATTGACTGTAAAAGTTACTGATCTATAACCTAGAACACCTAAATCCAAAATAACGAGAATCAAATAACCTGAATCTAAAATGTCCTGAAACCGGAGTTACCTGAATTCTTAAAACGTGAAATGCTAACCCAAAACTCCCAATAACCTGAGCAAATTTAAACTGAGGTAAACCAAAAATTTTAATTGATTTAATAAAGAACTAAAACTTCTAGATATTGGTTTTATTTTTAATTAAAAAAATTTATTTTGTTTTATTATTTTTGTTATTTTCTTTAGTTTTATTTATGAACAATACTTATCTTTTTAGTTATTGACTAAAATTTTGAACTCTCATATGGCGTGTTATTGCAAATATATCACATGTCAATTATTTAGTTTGAACCTAGAGTTCTATTCTGAAAATTGTGCTTGTTTAAGTGATGGAATTCGTAACTTTATTGTGAGATGAAAGATTATTTACCTACTCCGTCTAGGTTTTTATATACACATGACCAATAATATCCTAGTAATGCTATATGCATGTGGTCCATATTTATATTTTCATCAGTTTGTTTACTTCACAAAGAACTATATATTTTTCCTTTTATGTGAACTATATAGATATTCATATATTTTTTTTTTCCCTTTTATTTGTCTAAAGGAAACAATTATAATCAACATCAAGCTCTCTACTGTTTTTCTTCTAATATTTAGATTTAGTGACAATATTTTCATGAAATTTTGCCTTCTTTCTAATGCAAGTCTTATTATTATTATTATTGTTATTATTATTATTTTAATAATCTTATGATATTACTTATAGAGACAATTAGCTCAACTTTATTAATCTTGTGATCTTACTAATAAAGAGAAATAGCCTAACTTTTTTGATGTAAAATTGAGATAAAGGAACATGCTTTTTATTCCATAAATGGCAAAATTTTGAGGTAAACTTCGCAATGAATTATGATTGAGATAAAATGTTGTCATTTAGTGTCTCTACCTCAATTTCAATTTTGGAAAGAAAAACAATTAGAATATAATGTTAATGTGACCATTTTTTGTTTGTTGTCAGTTTTAGAAGCTATGGCTCGGTTCTTTTTGTATGTTTTCTCTACAAACTTAAACAAATGTGTCACATAAAATTATTATGACATGATATTTATCAGATTGTAAATCAAATTATTTAATGTAATTCGTAAAATATATATATGCATTGATTTAGAATATTTTTTTCTTACTAATTAATTGTGAATTATATTGAAAATAAAAATCGTTATGTGAATTATAATATTTAAACATTTTAAAAGTAATCTTAAAATTTTGGATTAAATATTTTTTTTAACAATATCTGGAAAAAAGATACGTAGATAACTTTTGTATCAGACAATCTGGTAAAGAATAATTCGCTGGGTTAACTCAAGCCCAAAATCCAAGATGTACAACTCAAAATAATTCAAACTATCTAACTCAAAATACCCCGAAATCCTAAAAACTTGAAATTTGATGTATCCAAAAGTCGAATAACCTGAAACCTGTTTGACCTAAAACCCAAAACATCTCAGCCCAAACCCAGCCTGATTTGTCTGTTCGCCACCTCTAATTTTCTTCTTGTGGTACTTTTTCAAGAGAAATCCTTCGATTTTTCGATATCTTAAACTCAATTGGGCATAATGACCTTCTCAAACATCTTAGTGGAACTGCCCCAATTGTTCTAGCATCAAAGGAATTTTTATTCAAAAACCTAGCGTGGAATGACCACCACACATGTGTTTGCATTTTATGTGTCCAAACCGGCTGTTGAACTCTGGCTGGGTGGTTATATTCTTATAGAAGAACTCCAAGTTTGATTGTTCCATTCAACCACAACTTGTTTGCATTTCATGTGTTTGTATTGCTGTGTATATTTCTATTTTTTGTTATTTTCACCGATATCAAGGTGTTTTTGATTTAGGTTATGGTAATGAAATAGCTACCAGTAGTTTAGACTGTGTAATCGATTAGTCGTTGTCAGAGAGAAATGGTTGTTTAAACATGAGTGGCTTTCTCTTCTTACATTTGGTGCTTCCAAAATTATATATTCTCTCTCTTATCTCTCACTGACTGCATTGTAGCTTTGGATTTGTCAACACTGCCATATGATTGCGTGTGTGTATTGCATACATGTAATAACACGAGCTTGCCATGGATGCTTTATGTCTTGCACTTTATGAACATTAGAATCATTCCCTGTGAACAGAGAATTGCTTTGTCATGGATGGTTAGAAAAGAAACATCTGGTGGTTACTGTTTGGGGGGAATCCTTGCGGATGACCAGGTCAATATTCTTCTCTTGACTTCATAAAGCGGCTGATGATATCCATCAAGAGACTCTTTTTCTTTTCCTCTGGGGTCATGCAATCGTTCTTTTGCAGGGACTGGGAAAGACTGTGTCAACCATTGCACTTATTCTTAAGGAAAGACCTCTATATCTTAAACAAGACGTGAAGACTCCAAAGAAAGAAGAGTTTGAAACATTAGATTTGGATGAGGATGATGATGAAGTTATTGACGTTGATCGAGTGAAAAAGGTTGCTGATGGTTGTCAAATCAATTCAAGCGGAAGTTATACTAAGAGTCCAAATTTTTTTGGGCAATCAAAGGGGAGGCCAGCTGCTGGGACTCTTGTTGTTTGTCCCACAAGTGTCCTGAGGCAGTGGGCTGAGGAGTTGCATAAGAAAGTAACCAGCAAAGCTGATTTATCTGTTATGGTGTACCATGGAAGGAACCGAACAAACGATCCTTGTGAGCTGGGGAAATATGATGTGGTCCTCACGACGTATTCAATTGTTAGTATGGAGGTTCCAAGGAAGCCTGTTGTTGATGAAGATGATGACGACAAACCAAAAGCAGAAGGCAGTGATGTTTCCCCTCTTGGATTTTCATCTGGTAAGAAAAGAAAACATCCACCCATTTCTGGAAAAAAAAGTTCAAATAGTAAGAAGGGATTGGCTGATGCACTGCTTGACTCTCTTGCTCGACCGCTTGCAAAGGTGTCATGGTTTAGGGTTGTCCTGGATGAGGCCCAATGTATCAAGAATCGTAGGACTCAAGTGGCTAGGGCCTGTTGGGGTCTGCGTGCAAAACGCAGGTGGTGCTTGTCTGGTACTCCTCTCCAAAATGCAATCGATGATCTTTATAGCTACTTTAGATTCCTCAGATATGACCCTTATGATATCTACAATAACTTTTGCTCTGCAATAAAGATGCCAATTCAGAAAAATCCAGTAAAAGGCTATAGAAGGTTGCAAGCTATTTTGAAGACAATAATGCTTCGTCGCACGAAAGGTTAGGTTGCCTATAAGTTTTTTTTTTCCCCTTATTATTTAGCATTTATCTTAGCTCGTGCAATGAGTTGGATCTGAAAGCAATGTCCTTGAAGATATCCTTTATTCCATTGCATTACTACATCATATGTTCTAGGACCTTCCGTCTCCTTTGTTGTAGATTGTTTGACATGTATAATTGCTTTATCAATTTATTGTGGTGGTTTGCTCCTTGTCTGGGGTCTTTGTTGTTTTGCTAAATAATTCATTTTTTTCCCTTGGGAATGGGCTGCATTTATATTTGAGGAGATTTCATAGGTTTTGATTAGTAAATTTTATTTTGGTACTCTTATATGTATATATAATCTAGTTACTATAAAAACTAGTTAGAGTGGTTTAAACATTTTCTTCCTTGTGGTTGGTTGCCTCAAGGGTCTTGATTTGGACTGTAAGTTGCATCTTCTGAACTCGTGGATGGTGAACTCCTTACTTCATAGTTGTTTAGAGGATTTTAGAAGGAGTTGGAATGTTTCTATGCTTTACCTATGTCTCACATCCAACCAATGGGTACTAAGCTAATGAAAGAGCTCCAATTTTTTCTTGCGGCATGCACATGTCATTTTAATTGATTTCTCAGAAATTATGGCTTCAAATTTTCTATTTATTTGCGTGCTCATCTATATGATAGTTTCAGTTTCATTCCACATTCGTATTGGTTATTTATGTTTAATTTTGATCTAGGCACTCTACTTGATGGGGAGCCAATTATTACCCTACCACCCAAAGTCATAGAACTGAAAAAGGTGGATTTCACAGAGGAAGAGCGTGACTTCTACACCAGACTAGAGGCTGATTCGCGTGCTCAGTTTAAGGTATGAGACTACAAGGAAAAAACTATGGTGCCATGTTTGAAATTAATCTTATGCATCATATTATGTTTTATTCATGAATTGCATATTTATCACACTATCTACGATGAAGCAATGCTTTGTAGTGGACGTGTTTAATTGATTCCTTCATTTTATCTCGTGTGCAAGAATAATAAACTCTGTTTCTGCTGAATTTGTTCGGCTTGTTAGGAATATGCTGCTGCTGGAACTGTCAAGCAGAACTATGTTAACATCCTGTTGATGTTGTTGCGTCTCCGTCAAGCTTGTGATCACCCTCTTCTTGTTAGGGGCTTGGATTCAGATCTGCTGGGGAGATCTTCAATAGAGATGGCGAAGAAACTTTCTCGTGAAAAACAAATGCAACTTCTGCAGTGCTTGGAAGCATCTTTTGCAATCTGTGGCATCTGCGATGTAGGTGATCACATTTTTTTACATGTACTTCTTTCATTCTCCGACATCCTCCTCCTCTCTGCAAGCATATAATTGTTTTATCTACTTGCATCCACTTAATTGGTATTTTGCTGCAGATGCCTTTTGTGTGAATAAATTGTATGCATTATTAAATATTAGTTCAAAGTTCATCTTGGTTGCAAAACTTGTTAATAAGATTGAAGAATCTGAAACGTGATTTTGAGCTAGGTTTTTGTGTGATTGTACCTCAGAACGATAGGCTCCTTATGTCAACTGGTAAGCATGCTTATTTTGACTGAGTGCATTCCACGCATTATGGAACTCAACAAACTGGCCATGGATGCTGCATCAAAAGATTTAACAGAAAATAGACTAGGAGACAAACCCAAATTTAAATACATATGTTTCCACTGGTGGGTCTGTCTGATAGGGTTAATGAGCTAATGATATATTGACCAGTGCTGTTCCAAGCATGCATATGGTTGTTTGTGAAAATTTAATGTACACAGATTTTGTATTGATAACTTAGATGTCCTTAGGCTTTTCTCTTGTCAAATAGTTTCAGTTTGTGAATTCGATGTAAGGTCCTTCTATTTTGGTGTATACCAGTCCTCGAAGATTGTTTTTTTTTTTTTTCTGGTAATCATCTTTGCATTTATCATTTTAGGTCAGCTTTTCATTGTGGCTAAGTACAAGTTTTTTGCCTGACATTATCTGATATCTCCGTTTCCTTTTATATAGGATCCACCTGAAGATGCTGTTGTTTCTGTCTGTGGTCATGTTTTCTGCAATCAATGTGTCTGCGAGCATCTTAGTGGTGATGACAACCAATGCCCAACCTCAAACTGTAAACAGCGACTCAATGTTTCTTCAGTTTTTTCGAAAGGAGCATTAAGCTGTTCTTTGTCTGACCAGACTGGTCTAGGTGTCTCTGGTTCTGAATCTGTTGAGGTGGTCAAAACTTTTCCTGATTGGTGCCCGTATGATTCTTCAAAAATTAGGGCTGCTCTTGAGGTCTTGCAATCGCTTTCAAAAACACAGGATTCTGTATCTGCAAATAGCACAGTTGAGAACTCCATTGATAGAAATGTTATGTATCCTGAAAACTCTGCTTCTGGGAATTCACTTAATGATAATAACAAGGAAGCAAATTTTGTCACTGAAAATATTGTTAGAGATTCAACTAAGCTAGCTGGGGAGAAGGCCATAGTGTTTTCCCAGTGGACAAGGATGCTAGATTTGCTTGAAGCTTGTCTTAAAAGGTCTTCCATTCAATATAGAAGGCTTGATGGTACAATGTCAGTTGTTGCCAGAGATAAAGCTGTGAAGGATTTTAATACACTGCCAGAGGTTTGTTTTAAATGCACTAGAGAAATTTTTTTTTTTTTTTTGACTTCTCTTCTTGGGTGTTGGTTCTGTGTTTCAGAAGTTGTATTCCTATGCTATCTAGGTATCTGTTATGATCATGTCTTTGAAAGCTGCAAGCCTTGGACTGAACATGGTTGCAGCTTGTCGCGTTTTGCTGCTTGACCTCTGGTGGAATCCCACAACAGAAGATCAGGCAATTGATAGGGCACACCGTATTGGTCAGACTCGTCCTGTTACTGTTTTGCGGTTAACTGTGAAAGATACTGTTGAAGATCGTATCCTAGCTCTACAGGTACCTTGTTCTTGTGTTTTTTTCTGGTTGGTTCCTTGTGAAAAGTTTTTGATCTGAATATTGAAAGCTAAACATATAGAGGTCGACTTACAGCTAGAATTAAGGATTTTAGTGTGATAGTTTGTTGCTTTGATATTTAACTGCATTTTAATGGTTAATGTTACAGGCTCACTGCTTATATACATTTGTTAGGCTAGACAGTAGTGGAGCTTATGCATGACCCTGTGCTGTTTGGTCAGGCATGTTGTGGTGAAATAATGATTCCTGCCACCAAGGCATTGCTTAAGTTGAAATGGCTGTTCACATAGCTAATGTCATTGTTTGCTGCAATTTGGAGTCATCTTGCACGCATGTTTTTGGGTACTTAATTTGTAAATAAAAAAAAGTGACACGAATTTGGATATTACATGAACTCTGATTAAATCGCATGCATCAACCGATTTATGTGTGTAGAACAACTTTGAATTGGTTATTCACAGTTGACTATACTGGTGAGATGTTGCCCTTTTACTTTAATTTGCTTGACGATTAATACAGGCTCCCCCAACACCCCCCCCCCTCCCCCCCCCCCCCCCCCCCCCCCCAAAAAAAAGAAAAAAAATAATTTGGGGTTAACACTGGGAAGAGTAGGCATGTTTAATTACTTGCTTTAGGCCACAAAAACTGGGTAGCTGACAAAGAGATACCTATTTTTGTTAATTTTTTTCTCTTTTGCATTGTTGCCTATTGGGGCTCCAGCCTGTTGGGGGAACTATTGTATTTACCTACGGCCGTGTGCTTCACATCCTGTTAAGGTTTAGGATGTTTGCATAGCACCTAGGTGCATTGTGTGGTAGCAGCTCGAAGAGATTGCATGGAGGCTGCCTTTGTTTTGAAATATTTCTTTATTTTCATTTTCTAATGTTTTCTTTTTGTATTTTATAACTATATCTTGTATTTCACAGCAAAAGAAGAGAGAGATGGTTTCATCTGCATTTGGAGAGGATGAAACTGGGAGTCAGCAGAGTCGACTAACAGTAGAGGACTTGAATTACCTATTTAACGTGTGAATATTGGAAGTCTATAACATTTGGCAGACAATTCTTTGCTAATCTCGGATGCCGTCAATTAGGTTTTACTTTAGAGCAGCCTGATACATCAATACATCCTTGGCTGTTTGCTGCTGCAGCTCATTTTTTGAATCATTGGCTGGTAACATTTAGGAGAGATCTATCACAGGAAGTTGGCTTTTGCTTTTTTATGGACTAGAAGGTTACATGTATAGTTCATAGTTACTGGGAAGATGATCCCATTTTGAGTTTTTTCATTTTTCTTTGCATTCTCCTGATCATCGTGTATGGGATCTGGAGTTCATAGTCTTTATTACAACAAACTAAAATTTATATCTGCAAATAGTTGTCATTTTTTGCAAATGGTAAATGATAGATGGGCTTCTCTCTCTCTCTCTCTCTCTCCTTGCATTTTTGTTTTCCTATTTTATGGAAGGTTATACTTCAACAAGTTTCTCTTTTCTCCTGTTCACACATTGCTCGCTTGTAATTGTCTAAAGCGACGGGTCCTGCGCTGAACTAGTCCACTAGTGTTCAGGAAAAGATTCTTCAGAATTGCGAGATCCATAAGAAGCACTGCAAGGTTTATTTATAGGCAGACCTGGAAAACTGGTAAGGGAGAATCTGAGCAAGGGTTCGCTTCTAAGAAGTGTATCACAAGTTCACAACTCTGATTCAGAATAATTATCCCATAGTTTGAGTTATTCCGGAAACACCATGAACCGACAGTGAGTGTGAGTTTAAGCCTGAAGCATTAGAGTTTATGGTACTTCACAGGATCACAAGAGATGAGCAGCAAATGTACTGTGCTGAGATTTTGGCATAGGTTCCAAATTGTGTAATCTGAGGTAATAATCTTTTTTTTATTAATTATTATTTATAGCATCTGAATTTCGTCCACATATTGAACTCGACCAAACATGGTTCCTCAATTTTACTTAGCTTCCAATTTGGTCCTCGTGCTTCTAATGATATTAATTAGGAAAAAAAAATTCCATTTGACATATTAAACCATCTGTTAATTATAAAATACGTACCAAGTTTTTACAAATTACAAAATAAATATATTACAACTAACAGTATTCAATCAAAATAGATGGAACTTGTAAAAAGACGTTAATACCGTCATATACGAGCCAAAGGCATTAGAATTCCACCAAGCAATTCCTCACGTGCGTTCTTCTCTCCAAATTCTTGTTCAGCTCTTCTCTCTCTCTCTCTCTCTCTCTCTCTCTCTCCTCACAGTCTAATCTTATTTTCTTTCTTCCTCTCTCGCTCCCTAGCGCCGGGCCCTCCTTTGTCTTTCTCGAGCGGGCTGGCTCCAGATGGCAACCGGAACATTATTATTATTTTTTTTGATCCGAAGGACAGTGTTGCATTAATTCTCAAGTTTTGTACATAAAATCGATACGAAAGTGTTGAAAAAACCTGCTTAAAGTAAAACGAGACGGCACGGTAACTTACAAATGACATTGTTAGAATGACTATTAATAGGGCTTGAAGCCCGCAAACCTTTCTAATGATAGTACAAATCAGACTAATCAGACTAAACTGAGCACGGCAGTAAATCTAACACTTTGGTGGATTTAGGACGAAATTGACCACATATATTCAATAACGATTTCCATCAACCCTAACCTACACCAAAACACAACAACATATAAACACAAGACATACATTCCAAAACACACTGTCCAAATAAGGCCTAACACCCATCCTAAAAATAGTCCACAAAAACTGATTCTGTTGGGATCAAAAGCTATGATAATGGGTGACGGAAGTGGCAATTGGGGTTGAGGCTTCAATAGGAGCAACAGGCGCGGCAGTGGGGACGTCGCCAACCCAGTGGCTTTATCGCTTGGAAACTGCTCTGTCGTAGACGGCGGCGGACGTGGAAGGGGAGCCGCCGGGTCCGGCAAATTCGATAGTGGATGCAGCGTCTCATCCTCTGCAACACGATGGAACGGTGCAGCGGCGCTGTTGTCGGTGGTGGTCGGCACGCCAACACTGGTGCCGGAGACGTTGCTAGAACCCGTGAAAATGGCAACGACGGTGAGAAGAACCGGATCCAAACCCAGAGTGGCCATGAGTGTCTTTATTAGGCCTAGATCTGAGAAACAAATTAACTAACAAGCCATTTAAAAGGAAACAGCAGATGGGTAAGCAAAAGGGAGTGATGGAGATGGAGGAGTAGGCACTAGAAGGGAAACAATGAAGGATAAAAGAGAGGGAGTGAGGAAAAGTGGTTGGCCAGCAGTAGTGGCTAGCCACCATCGGCTAGAAACAGGAGATGATTGTTTAGGCTGTAGAGAGAAACTAGTTTAGAGAGAGGTTAGTGAGAGTTTTTTTTTGGTCCAAGAACATTTTCTGAACTTCTTTTGTTGCTTTAAATCAGACGGAAGATGCTTGCTGCTTTTTAATATGAGTTTATTCAAAAACTATCACACCAACAAATTCAATGAAGTGCTGACATAAATTTTGGTTTGAGCGGAACTATTATAAATTGTTGTTGATACTTTTTTTTTTTTCTTTTTTTGTTTTATTGTTTTAGTGCTTTACTCGTTCATATTGTTTGTTTTATATTTAATTATTGTTTATTATTATATTTTTTTTAATTTATTAAAAGATTTATTAAATTATAAATTATACAATAAATTATTTTCTTTTGAAGTTGAATTTGAGCGAATGTTGAGTAACCTAACCTATTAGACCCAATTCACTTCCTTCTTAAGTTACTTCTAGGACCAATAGTAACTGCATGTCACTGTCACTGATCCTTCTTGGCTCTCGTACGTCCCTCCAGGAGGATTTTTGGTGAATAAACATTCTCTCACAATAGATTCTGAAGTTGCGAATTTCAGTCATTGTTCTACAACTGTTACGAGTTTAGATACAAATTGCTCCCTCCTAAAGTTCAAAATTTCTTTTTTTTTTTTTTAAAAAAAAGGAAACTTTGCTTTGATGAATGTTATCAAGAATCATTTGCATAATCAAATGGAAAATGAATGATGAAATGATTGATTAATTATTTGTACAGAATAACAGGTACTTGAGAATATGGATAACAAAAAAATTATATGGAACAAGATCTACTTGTGAATATGATAACAAAAAGGAGCTATATATAGAAAGACTGAAGAATATGAAAAGTAGCATAAATGGACAATGATGTCAAAATTAAATGTTTGAAACTAATTGTTTTGCTATTTTTTGAATTCATTTGGTTATTCTCTTTACATATATGTCTGAATGTTGCCCCACCCACAAATATTTTGGATATCCAAGTGAACATAACTACTCACCTTACCAATGTCACCAACCCAATGAACAAATGGAACCATGCTCATGCAAGGATAATCTACAAGTTGCATGCTATTTGTACTCACAAAACATGTGAGTACAAACTACCCAAACTTGTAGAATAACCTGTTACTGGCTGTAAAGGTTGAAAGACACTTAAAAAAACAAGGACAATCGGGTTAAAAAAAAAAAAAATTCTCTTCATCCTTAATCCTAAATCAAACCCATAGAGGTTTGCTTCCTTTTCATCCTCGAATCCTTTTTGTGACTTCCTCTTCTAAATATCGTTCTCTCTCATTCTCTTCAAAGCAATGGATCTTCTTACACTTAAATTTAATAGTACATAATTTTAAAATTTTGAGTAGTTGGTACTTACAATTAAAAATTTGAGTAAAAATACTAAAAATTTGAATATACTTCAACTCAAATTTTAACTATTTGTTCATAATTTTAATAAAATAGAGTAATTAAGTGCTCAAAACTAAAAAATTGAGTCTATTACTACTCAAATTTTAAGTAGTTGTACATAATTTTTAAAATTTTGAGTAATTAAGCGCTCAAAATTAAAAATTTGAGTAGAAGTACTAAAATTTAAGTCTATTACTACTCAAATGTTAACTATTTGTACATAATTTTAAGAAATTGAGTAGTTAATGCTGAAAATTGAAAATTTGAGTGGAAGTACTAAAAATTTGAGTCTACTTCTACTTAAACTTTGCATATTTGTATATAATTTTAAAAATTTGAATAGTTAAATGATCAAAACTAAAGATTTGAGTACGGGTACTAAACATTTGAGTAAAAGAACTAAAAATTTTATTTTTTAAAAATTCGTATAATTTAAATTTTTTTATTTTGTATTCAAAGGATATCCTATGTGCATGTGTCTATTATATAATGAAAATATTAATATAACAAAATATTTTAAATCCACTTACAACACACAATAACCTCGAGGAAAAAAAAAATTTTGACAGCGTAATACGCTTTCCTCAAAAAGAAAAGAAAGGTTTTTGCTGCAGTTCCCAAAACAAAAAGAGTTGTTGCACACGATTAAAGAAGGGCAACAAAATCCTAAAAAAATAAAAGGTTGGGCGCATACGTTAAAAAGAAAAAAAAAAAACCTTAAAACAAAAAAGGCAGGCAAGCTTAACAATCGGTTGCCCACTGTAATTTTTGACGTTGAGCCTTTTTTACTCATCTAATAAGATAAGTTTAAATAGATTTTGCCCCTAAAATATTGATGTCACATTTATGAGATTTCCATCCTGATAAATATTAGAATCCTATGTATTTAAGACAATGATTTTCCATATGTTAGATTGACTTGCCCTTAAAGGTAACTTTCCAGTAGTATAAATGGGCATGCTGGTGGTGCACTGTACTTGTGCCATCACCTTGTTCTGTGAATATTGTCTCCAGATTTGATCTTTGTTTTCAATATGAGCACACTGTCTATCCTGAGAGTATTGTTCGCTTTGTCTCTTGCTGCTCTGATCTCTGTTGAGGCTGTTGTTGCTGTGAGTGTTAGAGACCGGCAACTGCTTGGTGAGAAAGAATTGAACCCATCGGGAAATGAAGATCTGGTGACCAATTTACCAGGCCAACCGGTTGTGAAGTTCCGGCACTATGCTGGCTATGTGACAGTGAATGAAAAGAATGGAAGGGCGCTGTTTTACTGGTTCTATGAGGCCACAACTCAACCTGATGAAAAACCTCTAGTGCTGTGGCTAAATGGAGGTAACATACACAAATAATGATGCACGGATGGGATAATTGATATCTCATATATAGCTTTTTTGCAGCATACATAGGCAAAATGAGACGTGAACCAATGCATTGCAATTGAAAATTTATTTCATACAATCAAGTGCTTAATGTTTGCAACAAATATATTTGTTTTGGTGTCTTTGGCTGTATTGGCCTTCGTACTTGGTCTTTAGATCTAGCCACCACTAGCCCACTTCATGTGTCAACGAACTTCTTGAACTAAAAATTTTATGGAGTGAAGCTATAAAAGATTGAGTACGTAATGTTCTTTAAGGATTTACGCAAACACTTATTGTTTTTGAATCTAATTATTCGGTGAACATAAACTTTTACATCTCAAACAAGTAATTATTCTTTTAATATAAATTTTGTTTTTCAAAGAATGATTGTTTTTTTTTTTTTTTAATCTGAGACCGTCCAGTGTTTAGTCCAATGGACTGACTAATCTGAATCGATTTGGGTAGGATCTCAAAGGGTGGTAAAGGTCTCCCAGCAAGTATTTAACGCGACTGTATTTCAAAAAATTCAAACTCGAAATCTCTAATTAAGCGGTAACAAGCTCCTATCATCCGCACCAGTGTTTGGTGGTAAAGAATGATTGTTTTAGAGATAAACTTAGCCCTCCCCCCCGCCCCCAAAAAAAAATATGACAGTACTCAAAATATAAGAACCATACAATATCTCAACACAAAAATCCACAAGGAATCCATATACATATATATATGTAGATAAATATTTGAATTCTATGAATTTATGTAAACATTGCCATACCGAGAGTAATTTCTGGATTCGCATCTTATGGGGATGTTTTTATTTAATAGTTCCAACTCCGAACTCAACCAAAGAAAGAAAGAAAGAGCTTCCTAATCCACTGTATTTACTTATTTATTCTATGTTCTCTAATGAGGCGACAAGATGCTTCATGTTGCAGGTCCTGGGTGCTCTTCTGTGGGATATGGAGCAACACAAGAGATTGGCCCTTTCATAGTGGACAAAGGGGGACTTGGACTTAACTATAACCCCAACTCATGGAATATAGGTATATGATGAACGTTCTTGCCATTCAAATTATGATTATTTCTTTAATGTGAAAATATGTACTGATTATGCCACTGGCATAGTTTTCTATTACTAATATAAGATTGGTTTCTAAATTACTTAATTCTTATCATGATGCAGAGGCCAACATGCTATTCATAGAATCTCCAGTTGGGGTTGGTTTTTCGTATTCAAATACGACTAGTGATTATGATATTCTGGGAGATGATTTTACAGGTAAGTTATATGCTAATAGTTGAATTGTTTATTAAGTGCACGTAAGCTAATAGCTATGCACCAATGCTTGAATTGCTATGGTATCTATGTCTAGCATGCAATAGTATTGCTCTAAATGAGTAGCTGGGACCATTTTTGTATTAGCTGAGCGAATTTCTAATTTGACTCGCCCTTTCTGTGATAGCGAATGATTCTTATGCTTTCCTGAATAATTGGTTCCTCAAGTTCCCATCATACAAGTCGAGGCCTTTTTACATAGCAGGGGAGAGCTATGCAGGTACTTCACATTTGGAAGCAGTCTGCTCTATTAGCAGTCTGCTCTATTCACCATGATCAAATTTCTTATCTGATACCCATACCCTTTCAAACATGCTTCAACAGGAAAATACGTACCGGCGCTTGCTGAACTAATATATGACAAGAACAAGGAGGATCCTTCCCATCTTATCGACCTCAAGGGTTTTCTGGTGGAGTCTTTGACATTAAGCATCAACTTCCCTGTGTTCATTTCGAATTGGCCTTATTTCTCAAAAATTTTGGTGTTTGAACTTGCTCCCTTTTTATTTTTTTTCGTTGATTTTACAGTTGGGTAATCCTGAAACAAGTGAACCTGAGGACACGAGAGGTTTCGTGGATTATGCTTGGAGCCATGCTGTCATTTCAGATGAGAATTACAAGACAATCGGAGAGAATTGTGACTTCAGCCGCAATGATACATTTAGCAATAAAAAGTGTTCTCAAGCTTTTGATGAATTATATGATCAGTACAAGGAGATAGATATGTATAGCCTCTACACCCCAGTCTGCCTTGACAATCCAGCAAGTAGCTTGGATGAGAAGTCAAGACGAGTGATGTTCATGAAGAAAACTAATAAGATGGTAAGCCATGGATTCATATTTCTATGCATTGCATTTCAATGCAGTAAACAACATGGTTCTGCTGAGAATTCTGTTGGAATGTAATGCATGATTCATATATTGGACCTCACCTAACAGCTTCAGCTTTTGGATGGAACGATTTTTTGACATAGTGTATAAGAACTTTATAACTGTGTGGTTTGTAATTGAATTCTGCTGCCCTCACATTTAATTGTGAGTCATTATGAACTTTTGATTTGTTTGTGCTTTAGGCCCAAGTGAGGCTAGCTTGTTCATACTTCCAGTTGGCAAGTAAGCTGGATTTTCGCATGAGAAGGCTATTTATATTTTAAGTCTCACCTAACAGTTTAAATTTTTTGATGAAATGGTTTCTTCTTGTTATAAAAGACCTTACTTAGTTTTGGGAGTGATCGACAAACACCTATTTTTCAAAGCATTTTGATGTTAATGAGCATTGATGCTAAGCAATTCTATAATCAGATGCCAAGAATCGTGGGTGGATATGATCCATGCCTTGACAATTATGCAAAAATTTTCTACAATAGACCAGAAGTTCAAAAAGCCCTCCATGTTAGCGATGGTCGCCAGCTGAAGAACTGGAGCATCTGCAAGTAATAGAAATTCTCTCCCTGCTTCTTTGCACTAATTTTAATGCTATAGATTCCTTTTATCTGTTATAATTCATGTTGTTTTACTCACCTGGAAAATTCAGCGACTCCAAGCTATGGTTAAAGTGGAATTACTGTTGATTAGGATGAGGTGGATTTTACATTAGACACTAAATAATTTGAAAAAAGTTTTTTTTTTTTTTCAGTGATAAGATATTCAATAACTGGTTGTATTCAAAAGATTCAGTTCTTCCCATATACAAGAAGTTGATTGCAGCAGGACTTAGAATATGGGTCTACAGGTCAGTGTTCCCAGTATTGCTGTAGATTTTATGAATGAAAAAAACTACCATAAAAATTGTAATTAAAATATAAAATTGGGAATTTCAGTGGTGATACAGATGGTAGAGTGCCTGTTTTGTCCACAAGATACAGTTTAAATTCATTGAAACTGCCAATCATAAACCCATGGAAGCCTTGGTACCAGAATAAGCAGGTAGGTAGACGTACCGATTTTCCTGAGAAAAATTTAAATTTTTGGGCAGAATAATTTTTTAACATAGTTGAATATATTTATGAGCTTCTTCTAAAAAAGGTGGATGCTTTTTTTTGGATCAGGTGAGTGGTTGGTTTCAAGAATACGAGGGGCTTACATTTGCAACATTTAAAGGAGCTGGCCATGCAGTGCCCCTCTTCAAACCAAGTGACTCACTGACACTCTTTTCAGCCTTCCTTTCGGGTCAATCCTTACCTTCTGTTCGACAAAAAACATAATTCATGAACATTGCTATTGATTTGGTTTTCATGTATTCCAAAAAATAATCTGAATTTGGATATTTTAATGAAATAAAGGCTTCAATCCATTATAGAAAATAGATCAAATTTATACTAAAATCTTCAATTATGCTATCAAAACAATGCACATAATTTCTTCATATTTTGTTCTAGATCCCTCGAATTTCTTGTCAATATTAGCTCTGAATGTAGTGACGGAGACAAATGAAAGATACTTAAAACATTGAAATTGCAAAAGACAGAAAAAAAAAAAAAAAAACAAGGGCATTCAGCTTTACTTAGTAATTTAACAGATAATTTAGACAAGAATCCAATTTTTCTTTGTTTGGATAGGCTCTAAGAAAGAAAGTAGTAAAAAAAAAAATCCTGCGCAAAGTTTTAGTTGGGAGCACTCTTACAAAAATTGTAATGTCCTGCAAGATAATTAATGAAATTACAGAAAAAAATAATTATACATTAGTTTTTATATTAGAGGCATAATTGCCATTTTATACACATTAATGTTCCCTCTCTCTACTTTCTCACTACATCTAAATAAAAAAAATTAATTTTGATTCATTTTCTTTCCACTCATTTCTAACTTTATCAAACAAGTAATAAGAAAATTATTTTCTTTACCTTTATCTTCTTTCTAACAAATTTCTTTAGTACTTCACTCAAATCCAAACAAAAATTTGTTGATTCAAGACTTGATCGAAACTTTGTTAGTTCATGTTAAATGGTTTAATTCAATTTAGTTTATGAAATTTGTGCTTGTAATTTATTATTGTTAGACATATTTTTGAGTTATATGTATTAATAAATTTAGTTTTCTATTAAAAAAAACTCTGGAAAAGAACAATTGAAAATTTTATTTTGCTCAGCTAAACTTTAAAAATAATGTATGCATAAATTATGTATTGTGCATATATTACCTATAAATTTCCCTGACAAATACGAGCTCCTTTTTTTTATTAACTAAAAATGCTATCATAGATATGCTAGTCATTATCTTTACGGATTTAAACTGACTCTCGTTGCAATTTTGATTTAATCTCTCTCATAATGAATACTCATTACCCATGATGGTGTTGAATGAGGCTCCCCACACCTAAGAGTAACCACCTATTTCATTTGAAATTGAAATTGAATCAGAATCAAATCAGGTTGGTTGACTGGTTTCAAACCGGTTATGGGCGATATAGTCTCAGTTCTGCCTCCTAAGAACTGTTAGATTTAAATGACTTCACACTACGGCTTTATTAAACTGAATAATGCACACAATAATAATGATAAGTACACACACTAATTATAACATTTTAACGAATATATTTATCTGCCACACAACAATCTGTGACTTTCAATTCCTTATATACTAAACTCTAACAACTTATATTCCGACTCTAATAATGAAAATATGACAAATTAATCATAATTCTATTATACCGCTAAATCCTAATTTATAAAGAATCTAAATTAACTTCAACATCCTCCTTTAATTATGATTCGGTCTTACAGTCATTCACAGCATTAGTTTCAACTTGACAGAATCTTCAAACTTCAATTTCATCATCGAAATCTGCATCAAATCAATAATTTCATAATTTCAACTGGAACCTTGATTCTTATTCAAACTGGTTCACAATCTGCAAACAAACTTTCAAAACTTCACTAACATGATCATCGTGAGTCTTTGACAATTATTCTTCTAAATTCTTCTGACCAATTTCAACTTGACCTTTAATTTTGTTTCGCCAATTCTTACTTAATCTTTCAATCCTTAAAAGAACTTGTAACAAATGAGCTTCTACAAGGTTTGAGACTTCATTCTTCACGACACATAGTCGTGAAATTGTAGAGCACTTTTACTCTACTTCTTAGTTTGTTTTCCAATCACACATGAAAAAAACTGAACTGAACTATCATTAGCTCTCAACTGAACTGAGCATCTTATCTCTCAACATAATATGTCCCTAACTCCGAACTCTTTTAGCTCAACAAGTCCTCACATGAGTTTTCTGATTAACTCTAACAAATAATTTCATCTGAGCATTCACTAGCTATCGATTACTAATAATTTCAAATTTTAATTCAACTCCTGAAATCATCTTTAAATTCAAATTTTCCTTCGCTTCAATTCAACTCTGCCTTCTCCTTTTTGTTGATTCATCTTTTCTTAACTGCTTCATTATTATCTTGATCTCCATGATTACTTTGACGTATTTTTATTATTTTAATTAAAATTCTTCGCTTCTAACTCCACATAACTATTCTATTCTTTACTTCTGAATTATCTGCAATTTCAAATCTTCTTTCTCTTCATGACTGCTGCAAAGTTATTTCTAAAATTAGTCTCTATGCCTTTCTTTTTCTTCTTTCTCTTCATATTTTTTCTCATACCCATAATTATTAGATCATCAAATTTCTTCTCTTTTTTATATTTTTCACCACAAACCAACGGTTCAATCGGTAGTTTGAACTAGCAATTCTTTTTTGGTTTTAAAAAAACCAATGAGTCATCAAGCCGTTGGATTTTTAAAACATTTAAAGAAAAAACCATGACCATTGGTGTTAAAAAATAAAAATAAAAAACTGAAATAAGTTTTTTTTTTCAAAAAAAACTATACGAAAAAAAGGGAATTTAAAAGAAACGATATGGAAAATCCTAAACGTTGGTAGAACTACGTGAACTTTTATTTCTCTAAACCCTGAAGAATGAATGTACGTAGACAATTTAACTAATGTTTAATCAATTTCAAATCCTTTACTTATTTAAACTTTCTCTCTTTAACCTAATTATAATTCAATTTTTACAGTTTAAAACTTGTTTTTCTCAAAATAAAAAAGGTTAGAACCAGACCGAATGAGACCAAACTAAATGAAACTGAACCCAGAACCGGATGTTACTTAGAACGAGAACAAAAATCGAAATTGAAAATATCTGGTGTTCGTAACCAGACCGAACCTCCTATTTTGGGCTGTGCGAATAAAATTTCAATGTATCTTGAGCTAGAACCACAACATGTCGAAATTGGAATCTAACGATGCATCAACCATGCATCCCCACTATTTCAATTGAAATTTGAGGGACACAACTAAGGAATTCAAACTTCGAATTAATGCGACCACAAATCTGCTGATTATCTACCAGGCTCTCACACATCTAGTGGTGACGAGCTCACTTGTTGACTTCTTGTATTGAATTATTTATTTATTATTTTTTGAGAACTTGAATTATTGTATTATTGTTGTGTTTGAATTTAAAATAAAGTGTGAGAAAGTTATAAAAAAATTGTTAAAAGGAAAATGAAAGAGAAAAATAATTTTTAATTAATTGTTAGATAGTTTAGAAATAGGTGAGTAAGAAAACAAATGCAAAGGAAATATCCTATTTGAATGAGGTGAGAATGTAAAGAAAAAAAAATTAATGGTTATAACATGACACTTATATCCTTATATACCAACTGATATATGATTGATAATTTTTTTTTATTTTTAACATCAAAATAAGAAGATAACATTTTATAAATAAACAATAATAATGTTGGAAAAATAAAGAAGCAAACAATATATGATTATGTTAAGATATTTTAAAATATAACATAATTTTTTAACTTAGATCCATGATAAAGAGACAAACAAAAAAGAATTACTTATACGCTCATGTTAATTATAAACCACTTTAACTTTTTTTTTTTTTATCAAAGAAAAAGTTCATTGGATTAAACATAAAAATTATGTACACAAAGCTCAACAAAAAGAGCCCACGTCACACCACAAAGCCCTTGTACACAGAGAGCAAAACAAATCCCTAAAAACCCAATCAGCTTAGCCCATCCCAACCAAGCGACAAACCAGTCTTAGGCAGACCAAAAGAAGCCCCAACTCAAGCCCATTGCTCAGGTGAACAGAAGGCTTGCAAAAGAAAGAAAATGAGCCAAAGCCCAACAAATCAACAATCAGGAACCAGAAGGTTCCAAGGTTGGGCCGCACAACGGCAACTACTCCTGACACAGCCGAGAAGATGGCGAGGTGAATCAGTACAGGCTGCTGGCAAAGCGGCATTGGCCAGAGGCCGGCCACAAGCTCGAAACGCCAAGCACAACACCAAGGTGCGAACCATTGATGCTGGAGCAAGCAAAGGAGCCAATGAGAAGGGAATTGACTAAAGCAGAACAAGGAACCCAGGGGCCGAACACAGAGCGAGGCGATGACGAGACTTCATGAACCGATGTGCCTGTACAGGGCTTTGACTACTACCTAGAGCCAGCAGGTGGCAAAAACGAGGTCATCCCCCACCTTCCCACCCAAAAACCAGCCGCAGCGAAGAAGTCAGGGACATCGGGAAAACACCAGTCGACGCACAACAAATAAGGACCCAATAGCGGTAAACGAAGGGAAACAAATCTCACCACCCATTGAAACTGTCACCGAGAAAACACCAAACCCCACGGAGGGACACCAACGGCCACAAGGACCAATCAAACCGATTAGAAATTCAAAGAAAAACCCTGCACCCCTCGGCGATACAAAGAAAGATGTGCACACGCATGGTAGTATACGCTAGTGTACGATAGCGCTCTTCTATTCACTGGAACACTTTAACTTTGCACCTTGAAATGTGCGAGGAGAAAAAAAAAATAAAGTGGGGGAATAATTAAAATTGTAAGAACAAGGGAATAGTTAGTGTCGGTTGCCAGCGGGGCATGTAGGCTAGTTGCTGGACATCCTTACCACTACAGGAACATTTTCACAGGACAAATCTAACTTGAACCATATTATCATTTTTCAAGTCAAACTCCTATTTGTCCATGGCTAATGCCATAGAGAATGAATAACGGCATCATGACAAAAAAAAAAAAAAAAAAACTCTAAGTAGTAGGCAGTGTTACCTTAAATATACGTGCTAATACCTTAAACCTTGATTTTAAAAAAAATTTTCCAAACTTTTTTTGTTGCTAATGTAATACACTTGGCTCCATTTGATTTTCCTCTATTAATGGGAGGAAACAAATTTGAAAAAAAAAAAAAGAAAAATAGATTTAAAAAGTTTCGTGCGGTAGAATTCGTGTGCGAAAGCATTATTCTTTGGCTACTGCCATGGATTTCACAAGTGTACAAGGTTTTGCGAAGGGCATCAGTTACACTTCGAAATAAAACAGAACTTAGACATGGGATTTTCTAGTAATGACCAGTGCTTTTATCTCGGAGTTCTATTGAACATGACCTGCCTTCTTCACAAACAATTGATTTTCCCTTCCGTCATAATGGGGTGATAATGTACATCTTGCAGTCGTGAGGAGCCACAACTGCAGTCAGTCCATAAAGCTTTCTGCTTGAAACAGTTGAGTGCTGCAATAAACATAAATAACATGATTGAGAGTATAGCCAAAGAGAGAAATAAGTTGTCATCTACGTAAAACTAATTGCTTATCAATTTCTGAGATGACATGTAAAATAAGATTGGTTTATTAAGGGCCTTGTAAATGCATCAGAATGACTGTAGGAGAAGGGACGGAGAAAGTTTTCTGTACCGCCCATAAGTCTCTGACTCTGGCATAACTATGTGCAGGAAGTCCTATTTCCCTCCAGGAAACAGATATGGGAGCCTTAGTCGGACTCCTATTCCATAGGACTACCGCCACTCTTTTTCTTGACAATGCCCCCGCCCATATCTGCATAAAATTGACAATAGAAGGTAGTGATACCGACAACTATATTTGAATTATGCAATTATTTGACGATTTCGTGTATTTGCTGAATGAGCATTTCTGTATGTGTCCAATGCAATTGGATGTTCATTTCTATGAATGCTGCAAGCATGTGCATGTGTACAAGTACACAATGATGATCATTCAAAGCTGACTGATCTGTTGAACATTACGTGACAAAAATACATGTCATACTCACTGTCAACCATGCATGGGATGCTGCTTAAGACTTTGCTTGTCACCATTTTTCAAACGAAGCAAAATGCTTTCTCAGAGAATACCTCTAGGCCAGCTTTTGAACGTATTTTTCTCCCCTGAACTCCCAATGGATCCTGATTAACGTTTATCACCTCCTTATTTCTAATGATCCTAAGAGTTTCTCTTGTAGTGGATCGAACATCACAGCCAATCAGTAGAGGAGCCTATTACAAAGTATGGACATCATAACAACTGCAGGAATGTACAACTGAAAGGGTTTCGATATTGGAGACTTACTTTCATTATAGCCCAAACACTAAAATGCGATCGGTATTCCTCGAGTGTCATTCCTCCGTTGCCCACTTCCAACATGTCAGGATCTATTGTGATCATACACAATTTTGAGCACAATGTCAGATGAAGATAAAGCAAAAAGCCAGCCAACAAGTTATTTATGGTTTCCAATTGCACCAGAATTATGACAATTTCACTGCTGATAGAAGATGGCAAAAAATTTTGCAGTTACCATTCCACTTCCCAGGTCTTGCATATCTTCCCCATTTGTTGTTCTCATCTGCAATAGATGTGACACTGAAACAGTATAGCAAAAAAGTCAACTTAGGTTGGACATCATGCAAAATGCCAAGATATTAAGGAAAGGGAAAAAGTTTATGGCCAAATGATTTTTCCCAATTGTCTCCACACGAAATTTTTTTTGTGCAACTAGAAACGTATTTTGTGCAACCAAATCGATAAAAAGTAATTCAAAAAATATTATTATTTTTTCGTTGCACATTTTTCCTATATGGTTGCACAAAAAATACTTGTGGTTGCACAAAAAAAATTCATGTGGACGTAGTAGGGAAAAATTATTTGGCCATGTAATGATACCCTTAAGGAAAAAGGACAGAAAGCTGAACCTTTCAAAGGAATCTTTAATATCGCCTGTAGTTCTCCACGAATTTCCATAGCGACCAGCCCATTTAGCTGCCTGCTCTTGTCCCCTATGAGAAGAATGCTATGTGGTAACTGTTATTGGATAATATATTAAACAATTGCCTGAATTATCGACTTCCTTCAAGATTAGTGTTGGAAAGGAAGGGAGGAATAAAATAATATATAAGTGTGGTTAGAAGATTCATAACCAAATCTTTAAGGTTTTAAGTAATATGTGGTGTCCAAAATCTCATTTAATATTGTTTGCTTCTTCCTTATTGTTATCTGTTTAAGTTATTGGGTTTATACTTCTACAAATCTTTACATGGTATCAGAACCCGAGTATTGCTGCCCCTCACATTTAATGGTGAACTATAGTCAGCTCAAGTGAGCTGAATCCAACTCAGGTGAAGTTAAACTTTCATTGTTTGTTCACGCTTTCAGCGCAAGTGAGCTGGACCCATCCCAGGTGAGTTGGGCTTTCGTGTGAGGGGGCGTGTTAGAATATAAAATATAAAAGTCTCATATTGGAAAGGAAGGGAGGAGTAAAGCAATATATAAGTGTGGTTAGAAGATCCATAACCAAAGTCTTAAGGTTTAGGTAATAATATGTAGTGTCCAAAATCCCATTTAACATTGCTTGCTTCTTCCTTATTGTTATCCGTTTAAGTTATTGGGTTTATACTTTTACAAATCTTTACAATTAGAAAGTGGGACATCAAAATGTGTTATTTTTGAAATTCAAAGCTTGCCTAGAAACACGGAAAAGGGGAAAAATGTGCAAGACTAGTGGTCTTAGTATTTTGAAGAAACTCACCATTCACATATAGAGTAAAGGATTGGCCGGCCAGCCTTTAGCAATGCATAACTCATCCTTGGATATCTGTCATGAAATGTAAACAGATGTATCTGAAAAAATGCATGAAGCTAGCAGCAAAGATAGATACCTGTCTTGAGGTTTAGAGCCATCATGATAGCAGTTATCATACTTCAAGTAGTCAACCCCCTGCACCAACAAACTTATGAATTGAAACCCATCTATTAGGGTGGGTATGACTCAAGGATTGATAGACTAAGACACTGACCCATCGCGCAAATGTTCTTGCATCTCGCTCTTCAAATCCAAGAGATCCAGGCATTTTGTTGCTGCAGGTTCTAAAACTGAAATACAAACAGAAAATGAAAATCCTCTCATTATAGACAACTGATAGCAAGCAGCCCAGGAACACTATTCGAATTTTATAATTGAAAGGTTATACCCAGCATCAGAATATATGCCAAGTTTTAAGCCTCTTGCATGCACATAATCTGCTAGGGCCTTAATTCCGGATGGAAATGTTGTGCGGTTTGCCCTTATATTACCCTTCGAGTCTCTGCTCTCATCTCCCCAACAATCATCTAACATTTCCAAAATCATAGAGAAAATCAAATGGCATCATGCTATATAGCTAGTAACCCCTCACATAATAAGAAGTTTAGACCTTTTCTACGCGAAAAATGGACCAAAAGGGAAGGAAAATTGCATACCAATGTTAACATATTTGTATCCCAGCGCTGCCAATCCAGTTGAAACCAGAGCATCAGCTGTTCACAGAAGTTGAAACCAAATCAGAATAAGTCAAGAGTTGACAAGAAAACGTTCTTTTCAGGAATTGAATTAAGAAACCAGGTCCATTAAGACCCAATCAACACTAGTGGTCAATACTGAAAAAACAAAACCTCTACAACAAGTTTGTTTTGGTCTTATGAATAAAGTCCTACAAGAATATGCATGACAGAGCTGAACAGGTCCCTGACTCACTTTGATTTGTCAGAGAATGCTAATAGTAGACCTTTGTTGGTCCAATTCAAACAATCCAGATAGTCTAGAATTGCCTAATATGACTAATAATGGTTTTTTTTTTTTTTTGGGGTCTTAAGGAACGGGTTAAAGCCCATAGTACAACTACGAGAGAATTTAGAAGAGGTGAGGTTAAAGCCAGACCTCTGTCCTGACATAATATCAATGAACAAGCTACTCTAAGAGTCAGTTTAATATGACTAGTAATAATGAGTAAAGTAGACAGTTCATCTCAATTCAGTAAAATATAATGTGGGTTGGGACAGATTCAAGAGGAGGTATTGATGGTCAGGGCAGCTCAAGACATTTTCTTTTGAACATCAAAACAACAAATTTTCTTCAACAGTAAGAGTAGAAATTAATGGAAACAAGAAGAACCTGTAGTCTTAATAACATTCTCATCTATGTTGCATTGGAAGTGATTCCAGCTGTTCCACCTGCAAACAATAAATCAGACACACTAATTAATCACCCCACATGTTCAAACATTTTGATTGTGATCCTGAAAATGGGAAAAAAAAAAGGTATCTTTTTTAAATTCAAAGTACCCCATAGGTGGTGTTCTAGCCACGCCATTGTCCAGAAGGAACTGGGTGTAATCTTGATGATGATAAGTCTTGTTGCTGATCTTAACAGAACCTGTTTCCTTGCTGTTGCATTGGGTAACCAGAAGAACGAGAACAAAAAGAAAACAACTGCTGGCTATGAATCCCATAATGCTAACATGCAAATGAAACTCGAATTTGGATTGAGAACAAAGAAGAGACACTGATGATGATGATGATGATGACAATTAACAGAGTAAAGTGGGCATGTGAGGAAGCAGGAGACGCACACGCATTGAAAATGAAAAGGAAGCAGGGCGTGGAAGGGCTATGGCTGTCGGTGACAACATAATTACACGTGACTCTGTCTGGCTCTTCACTTAATGCCAAAGATTGTTGCGTCAGGACAAATTTCCCTGTCAGCTTCTGAATCCACCTCAAAAGTACCATTCCGTCACTTGGACATTGAAGGTTAAAGAAATCCTGTCACCAGGTCTTTTTTTGTTTTTTTTTTTTATAATTTGACGCTTCCAGGCGACCACTTAATGTGTTAGCCTGTTACTGCAATTCATGTGATTATAAAATAACGTAATTTTAATTAATTATTATTAAAAAATTTAACAAAATTTTGTGTTGAATAAATTGTTAAAATTAAAAATTATAAGAGAATTTAATATCTAAATTGAAGTCATCAGGAGGTAAAAATCCAAAACAAGCAAAGCACATAGAAGTTTGATGCGTTTAATCCACAAATTAGTTTTTTCAATTCGATTAAATGACAGTGGAAGGTATAGATCTAGTTGCATAAGAGTGGAAAGTATATACTGATTATGATACATGCACACGGATACAAACACATAGATATGACCATGACATAACATGAAAATAAGCATACATGGACTCTTTATAAATTGGGATACCAGCACGACACGCCATTGCTACAAAATATAAAATAGTTATATTATATTTAATTGTTACTAATAAATTTAGCGTTTTTTAATATATAATTTTTAAAATTATTACGTTACTTTGTATTTTAATTAGTCTTTTTTGAAAAATTTTGGAAAAATATATTATATATGAATGTAACATGATTTTTTAAATATGTAATTTTTCATGAAATTATAATACATGATTAAAATTAAAAAATTAGATATTTGATTATTTTGTATTTAGAAATGGTAATTAATTCAAAGTAACGCTCAAATTAGTTAATTACACGGTAAGTGGCATTTGGAGCTACACAAGTTTCGATAATGTTAATGTTGTCTTATTTCGTCTGAATTTCACAAAATGCGTATAAGAGTCTCCAACATATTAGTTTTTATAATAAAGGACGTACAAGTTGTTTAGGAATAAAAAAAATCTTATAATTTTATACTTCCTTTTTACCATGCAACGATGGTTAAAAGAGAATAAAATTTAACTCTCATTAAATAGATAATAATTGTAGTCATAATAAGAAACTTCAAGTACGACACCTTCTACTAAATTTTACGATGTCTTTTGAAATTTATTACGTCACTTTATATTCAATTTTACCATAGATTTTAAATGACACCACTTCCTATATATGATTTTTCATGAAATTATGATACATAATTAAAAGTAGAAAAATTAAAAATTTAACCATTTTGTACTTGAGAAAATTAATCAGTTCAGGGTGGGCTCATGTTGGTTAATTATATGATTACGTGGCATCTGGACCTACATAAGTTTCAATAGTGTCTAGTACTGTCGCACTTTATCTGAATTCTGTAGGAGTGTGTTGGAGTTTTAGTAAATGACAAATTGGTTGCTGGGGTGGGGTGTTACCTTGCAGAGTACAATTTATTATAAGTATTTATCTTTTTTTTTTCAGTAAGTATATTATTTCTTTCCTATGTATTAAGGGCTTTTAAATTATATCATAAATGTCATAATTTAAGTCTAAATCCTTACAAAATTTATTTTATGGGTCATAATTTATTTTTAAATTTATCATAAAATTTAATATATATATATATATATATATATTCGTAATATATTTTTATATTTGTCGTAAATTGGACATTTGTCTTACTTATCGACCATTTAACAAAAAATTGTCAACTTATTTTATTCAATTTTTACTACAAAATTTATTTTTTCTCAACAAAAAAATCTACACATATTGAACTCATACACTTATAATTGCACTCTCGATTAACAGATTACTCTTTATCCACCCCTGCCTACGAATAGTGATGTACAAACAACATCAAATTTGAGTAAGACAAAACAAAATTTTGCTTTACTACTAACTTAACTAGTCGTTATACAGTTTATTTAATAATTTATTTATTATTTTTATTTTTTTAAATTTAACTATTTAACTATTCATATCATTTTAGTCCTATTTTAATTTTATCTATAAAATGCTACCTAATATATCCAAACAAAATTTTAAACATTATGAATTGAGAGAGCGTATGTTTGCATTTTTTTTCTTTTTTTTTTTTTTTTAATACCTGATTCCCTTTCTATCTTTCGATTGTAAATTATCTATCTAAGTTTCCAACCAACCAGTTTCTAAATTACAAAACAAACCTCACGTGACTCAAAAGACCACAGTCATATACTGTCGTATGTCCAGATTGGTCCCAAATCAGCTCTGCTGCTAGTCACACCCTTTTTTTTTTTTTTTTTAATGATTCTATCCTATGAATCTATAGAAAAAAGGTCGCAAATGAAATTAAATATTAAATTGATAGTTGGAAAGAAAAATCCAAAAATTCAACAAACATAAATAATTTTTTATATAAAATACATTCATCCGGTTGGTTGACATAACAAAAAGAAGTTTGATGTGTTTAATAACCTTTTACAAATTAAGATTACTGTGATTGTCCATAAGTTAGCCATAATCCTTACATTTTAATACAAGGTGATGATTACAAAAAAATAATATAAAACATTATAACTTATAATATGACACATATTTAGTGTTTCATATGTAATATAATAAAAAATTTAAAATAATAAAATTAATGTAAAATTATACAAAATTATAAAATTAGCATAAAATTATAAAAATATTACCTGTGATGCAGATTTATTTATAATAATATATAAGATCAAGAGCGAACTAATGAGAATAAAACTGCATAAACATACTCCTTGTTTATACCTTACTGCGTGGGTGTCACTGCAACTAATACATAGGACCCATATTTTTGGTCTAACCCATATGCATGACGGGATAAGCATTTTTTTAGTCATAAACTTTTAGGTTTTTTTACGTTTGAGTCCTAAATTTTTTTGACATTTCATTTAAGTCCTAAACCTTTTAATTTTCTACCAAATTAGTCCCTTTATTTAACAAAAGTGATCAATTTATTAAAAAATAATTTTAACTTTACAAAAAATTATTTAAAAAAGATTAAATATATGAATTAAATGTCTTTTCTATAAAAAAAATATACATGTTGCCTATTTAATTCGTATATTTGTTGATTAAAAAAATATTTAATATGCATATTTTGTTAATGAAAAAAATATTTAACTCATGTATTTAAACTTTTTTAAATAATTTTTATTAAATTAAACTCACTTATTAATAGATTGACTACTTTTCGTAATTTAAAGGACTGATATAGTAAAAAATTAAAAAAATTAGGACTCAAATGAAATATTAAAAAAGTTTAGAGTTCAGACGTAAAAAAACTTAAAAAGTTTAGGACTCCAAAAATGTTTATTCCTATGCAAGACTAGGTCTAATTTTAGTTGAAAGAGCACCGGGCAAAAATCTATCAAAAGAAAAAGTTAAATAAAATAATAAAAAAAATTAGTACACACCTTCGTGTACACATATTCATGCATGAATGAATATAATAATTATTCTGCTTTATTTTCATGGTATTTGTTTTAAATTTGAATTATTTTTTTATTAATCACACAAAAAAATTTTACTGGATGTGTCAATTATTATATTTTTAAACTGAAACCGAAGTAACTCTCATTTGTTTGAGTTCTATTCAACAATTTCAGAAGAGTCGACCCATCTCTTGAGTATCAATGGAGTCGAGCGTAACTCCGCTATCAAGGTCTTGACAGGCAACTCTAGGTTCAACGTTGCGCATCACTGTTTATACCTAAAAGAGTCCCCAACATGGTTCAGTCAGGGGGCACATGCGTGAAGAGTCGAACTCATGACCTCTACTGTAGAAGTACGCTAACTTACCACTAAACTACTACCCCGAGTGGTTATTAAATTTGAATTCTTTGTTTAATTTGTTAATGCTACTATATACTCTCTTGAATAACCTCTTAAATATATGTAAGTATGTAACATTATAAGTTATTATATAATTAAATTTATAAAATAAAAAATAAATTATTAAATTTTATTAAAATAATATAACATGAAAATACGCTGATTTATTATTGAACTACCACCCAGGTGGTTGTCAAATTTGAATTCTTTGTTTAATTTGTCAATGCTACTATATACTCTCTCGAATAACTTCTTAAATACATGTAAGTATGTAATAATATAAGTTATTATATAATTAAATTTATAAAAATAAAAAAATGAATTGTTAAATTTTATTAAATAAAATATGTGCCTATTTATATTTTTTTAAGAATTAGTTAGCTAGTGATGTTCGAAAAACAAATACAATTGAGAAGTGTATGTTCCATTTAATTGAGTATCAGGAGTGTTTATATTTTCACCAATAACCAAGAAGAGTCTTTTTTTTTTTTCTTTAATGGAAACAAGAACAGTAAAATTTTACTTTTTCGATTTTATGACTGTCTTTTTTCTTTTTTGGGGAAAGTATGACTGGCTGTTTAACTAATAATGGTAATGTTAAAAAAAAAAAAAAACTACTAACGGTTATGTATATTTGTTTACTTGATAATTGAGAGAAATATAACAATGATAGACAATTTATAAGTGAGTTATTTTCCACCAAAAGAAAACTAGCAGTTAAGAGGCTAGACTTCATCATGGACTAAAAACAATAGTTATTATCTCCGGTTCAAGTGTTGGGTTTTTAAGGAGGGACAGAAACCGAGGCAATATAATATTATTTTTTGTTTTTAAAAAAAATTAAAGAAAAAAATTTATATTTATTAGTTCATCTACTACACTTTAAATTTTAAGATACTAATTATTTATATCTAAATTTTATTTTTAAAAAATAATAAAATAATCTCGAATCGTTCCTGGTGTAGAAAGCTCGATACACTTTGCAGCGCCCAGGGGTTTTTAATTACCGTTTAATTACATTTATCAATATAAACTTGAAGCATTGGCTTCAGTGTGAAATTTTTGACAAGGCCTGCGCTGAAATTCTTTTGCATGTCGAGATGGAGGCTGTTGTGCTTTACAAAAGAAACAAAATTCCCAAAAATTTTGTTCGGATGCAGTGACTTTTTTTTTTTTTTTTTGTTATACCTTTATTTTTTACAACGAAAAAAAAAAAAATCTCATCGAAATTTAGTTTTAAAAAGTGAAAGGTTAATTACAGAAAAGAAAGAGCGATTATATAAGATAAAATTTTCAGACATTAATATTTTAGTACTGTAATGATGCCCAGCACTATAGAAAACCTTCTTTCCGTCATTTGTTAGAAAACGATTTGGGATAAACGCTTGTGTGTGCCACCGACCCACCGAGTGGGAGTGGTATCCCACGTCGCTGGCAAACAAAAAAGAATGGGGAGTCATCCAATATATAATTTAAAATAGCCCCCCAACGGCCCGACCAATCTTCATCTTCAAGGCCTGTTTTTTTCTTACTGGCGTTGGAATTTGAATTATTCTGCTGAGTTTCTTGTGCTGTCTTGGGGATGTAAAGCACTTAGGACTTACATGCGCAGGCAAGAGAAAAGAGGTAGCCGGCCGGATTTTGGGTCAATCGGGTCAGCCGGTTTACACCAGTTTGCTTTGGTTTTATTCAAGTTATTGATTGATCCGATTAAATAGCTAACTTGACCATTCAGATTGACGGCTGGTTCTTTGACAGGACCGGCCAGGTTAGACCGCATTTGATAATTATGCCAAAAAAATAGTAATAGCGACTAACTGGCAATTAAATTAACACCTAAAATAATTAAAACATTACTTTTAAAACGACTGAGGCCGATCTAATTATCAATGCTCAGACAGTTAATCTAACACATCGCGAGGTATTCTTAGAACAACTTCGATCTTGTAGCCATTAAATGTGCCTGCAATTTGTTACTGTAATGTTTGTGTAATTTGTGGTAAAAAGATGACATGCATATCCTATTTCTTAACAATTTGTACTCTAATTCCTTGCTCTTTTCGATTTTGGGCATCCAAGATTGTTAATTTTCTATAAGATTCGGTGAAAGAAGCAAAAGTCAATTTAGCTTTTGTTGTCGTGAACATGAGTGTAATGGGTAAATTTCGAGTTTAAAATAATTAAACTCGAAAATACAAAAACAAATTATAATAAAAAATTGTAAAATAAAAGAAAATTTACGGGGTTGATCTCCGTAAATCCTCCGATTAATGTTCCTTTTTTTTTTAACTCCGTTAAGGGCTGCACGAACTTGATCTTGACAGAAATAATTTTCACAGCTTTTTCTTGAACTGGGTAGACTGAAACCGGATCTGATTTGAACTTTTTGACTACGGTTAAGAACCGCAGAAACCTGATATGAGCCTATCTGGCTTAATTTCACCGAGAATCGAAGGGACTTGTTCTCGGATGAGCTGCCTGGATTTTACTGAGGGCCATATGAGACTTAATCCCAGTCGGATTTGTAGTAATTTGATATTTTTAGATCTATATTCTCATAAATTCAGATTTAGAGCGATCCGAGAATATAAACCTAAAAATAATTTTAGAAATGAAAACAACAAATTTTTTGGGGCTTACCCTTGAAATATCTCTCAAAAAGGAGTTAAGAGAGTATATTGTAGAGTAAAAGCACGTAAGAAAAGGAGAAATTTTCAAAATTTTCTTTTTCTCTCAAATTCTCTGAATTTTTCTATTTACAGATTTGCTGAATCTGTTTTGAACTGAGGGGCAGGGGCCTATTTATATGGTTCCTTTCCCATGTGAACATCACATGGGAAAGGAATCTTTTTTTTCTTAATTTTCTTTGGGCCGGCGTTGCCAATTCAAAATTGGCAATGCCGGCCATTGACTTCTTTTTTTTTTTTTTCTTTGTTTACAAATGCCCCCACTTCAAGGGTCGGTAAGGAAGAATTTTACGGGCGTGATCCGAACCGAATCTTGAAGTCTAGATTGAAACTTGAGATGCTCTAACGAACATTGAATGTTGAAATCTTCTATCTCCGACTAACCCAACTGTTGTTGGATCACAATGGAAACCGATATGATCTTGAGGAAGTTAGCAGCCCAGCCAATATAAAAATTGAAGTCTTGGCTCTAGGTGCGTTCGAGCTTCCATGGCCCGCAAAGGCTGGCAAATGTTCTTTGAAGTTCCAAAGCTCTGGTGAGGATGATCCAGTAAGTAAATAACTTGAACCTCCCCGAGAGGAAGGCCCGGCACTTTGGAACTTCAAGACCGGCACACAGAGAGACTGACTGTAGTGATGATTTCCAAGTCTGCTTCGACGTAAGGAGAGTAGTTGGAACTTCCCTGTACGTCGCCGCATCCAAAGAAAGATTAGGATGATTGCAGCGTCTCATCCCTCTGTGGTAGATGTGAACTAAGGAGAGTAGTTGGAACTCCATGACACCGATGGCGTTAGGGATCCCTCGAGGAAGACTACTCCTTCTTTTCTTAGCTCGTGCGCCTCTAACTTCTTGATCAAAGAACTTCCTGAAATAAGTGCAGAGACTAGCCATTTTCTTTTGAGAAGAAGAAGAACTGAGGGGTGAGTATTACAATTCAGGAATGCAAGATATATATATACATACGATAAAGATTTTTTTTTTTTGAAAAGTCAAAAAGAAGGTATGCAGAATCTAGTAGGGCCATCCATGTCTCTTTCCTACATAAGAGACAAAAGAGGCAGCGGCTGACGCGTGTCACGAAAGTCGTTACCGTGTGTTGCAGAAGTCATTGCCATGTGCTGCAGAAGTCGTTACCGTGTGCTGCCAAAGTCGTTGCACCTTATCTTGTCTACCGTCCTAGCGGGGCCTGAGGCGCAACTCCAAGTCAAGCTCGACCTCGTCTGGTGGGCGGATGATGTTGATGTCGACGTCGCTTTCCGGCTGGTTGATGCTGCCGGAATATTCTAGGAAGAGAGACAAAGTTTCGCTGGAATATCTCCTTTCTGCTAGAAAAATTCCTCCTAGACTTAAGTATCTAGGAGGGATGAACCCTTGGCTGACTCCGTGAGACCACCAAGACCAGTATGCATGCTCCCATAGGCTACGGCTTTGATGAACATATCGTGGAGAGACCATTGCAGTGGTAGAACTTGGGCCTGCTTCATTTGAGGGTGAAGCTGTACTGGTGAGATCTACTATAGGAACGGCAGACTGTGCTTTGGAAGAAGCAGTTTTCAGTGCTGGTTTCTTCCTGCTTCTCCGATTCTGGAACCAATAAAACACATTTTTTCCTTCGATTGCCCCGAGCGGGCGCAATTGTGAGACAAGTTGGTAAATCTGAGATGCATTAGGAATAATACCTCCATTGTTGTGGAACACTTCCTCCAAAATTTCCAGTTGTACCATGGTTGGTTGCCACCTTGTGCGGAGTGACCTTTCTTCTCCCTTATTTTGAGGTTCTGCAACTGATTCCATGTTTCTTGTGGCAGAGGAGCAAAGGTCTGGTGTGTGGTGAAGATCGGCCGAGACTGATGTTAGGTTTCAGACTCAAACCCTCCGTCGCTTTTATATTTTTGGGCCGTTCACAGTTTATACTCATGCGGGCCAGGAGTTGGATTGGATTTTGAACTTGGGTTCTGGACTGTGTTTGGAACTTGAAATTTTTGGGTTTTGGGTTTTGGATTGAATTTGGGTCGAGTTTTTGAGCCTGTAGACTTGGATTTTTGGATTTGGGTCGAGTGTTTGGGTTTTGGACTTGGATTTTTTTTGGATTTGGGTTGAGTGTTTGAGTTTTGAGTCTGGACTTAGTTTTCAGGTTTTTGAGTTGGGGCTTTGAGTTGGACTCAAGTGTTTGGGTTTGGATTTTCGCTTGCACTTTCAGATCGGGACTTCTAAACTTTTTTTTTTTTGACTTTTTTTTTTCTTTTTTTTTTCTTTTTTTATTATTCTTCTTTTTTTTCTTTTCTTTTTTTTGATTTTTTTTCTATTTTTTGATTTTTTTTTATTTAAAAAAAAACATATTTACACATAATACTGTTTCAAAAATTTACCATTGATCGGGTCAATTCGGATGCCTTCTTGGTCTGACAGCATGTAAGCGTTGTGAGTATAGGCCTCCTGCACTAGGTATGGCCCGTCCCATTTGGAAGTAAGCTTGTCACCAGGCCGATGCTTCATGTTGATTGGCCGTCGCACTGCAAGAACAAGGTCTCCAACTTGAAAAGATCGAGGGCGGATCCTGCGGTTGAACGTGTTGGTGAGCCGAGCTTGGTAGCACTCAAGTTGCTGTTGTGCTTCAAGCCTCCTTTCATCAAGGGCTTCTAACTCTTCCAGACGTAAGCGAGCATTTTCCTCCTGTGTGAGTCCTTCCGGAACAGCCATGCGCAGGGATGGAATTCTGTCATAATGCCAACGGCAGTATTGCTTCGACATCGTAGACAAGTGAGTATGGCGTCGCCTGTGTTGGAGTCCGGTAAGTTGTACGATACGCCCATAATGCCTCCGGAATTCTGTCATGCCAATCTCTTTTGGATTTAGATACTACCTTCCGCAACAGGTTGCATAAGGTCTTGTTGAATGCTTCAACCAAGCCATTTGCTGGGGCATTGTATATGGATGACTTGTACTGCTTGAACCTGAATTTCTCGCAGAGCTTGTCAATCAAGCTGTTGTAGAACTGCTTACCATTATTAGTGATGATGAATCGAGGGACTCCATAGCGATAGATCAGCTGAGTCCGAATGAAATTGGCAACATGCTCATTTTTTACCTCTCTAAGTGGAATAGTTTCGGCCTATTTTGAGAAGTAGTCTGTTGCTGTAAGGATGTACAGGTGACCCAGAGATGACTTTGGCAAGGGCCCTACTAAGTCAAGACCCCAAGCTTCAAAGGGCCAGGATGAGACAGTTGGATGTAGTGGCTCCGGTGGTTGATGTATGTAATTCGCATGAAATTGACAAGCTTGACAGGTTTTAGCAAACTCAATTGAATCACGTACCATAGTTGGCCAGTAGTATCCCATCCTTCTGAGCTGAAAGTGCAACTTAGACCCTGATTGATGTCTGCCACAAACACCAGAATGTGCTTCAGCAAGAGCTTGTTTTGCCTCTTCATTGCCTAGGCAACGAAGCAAAACTCCATCAAAAGATCTTCGATACAGAGCATTCTTGAGATATATGAAGCGGGAAGCTCGTCGTTGAATTTCTGTCTTATGACGACGATCTTCGGGCAGCTTCCCGTGCTGTAGGTAGTCAATGATTGGTTGGCGCCAATCCTCGTCCTCCGCGAGACGTACAGATACAACGTTGGCTATTGTAGTTTCTTCATCATCCTTCTGTGGCACTATCCATTTCTGGCATACGACAACAACTGTAGCCTGAATTTCTGATTTTGCAAGAGAGGTGGCCAAGTTAGCCAACTCGTCTGCCTGAGTGTTTTCTCATCGAGACACATGCTCCAAAATGATACTTTCAAATTCATCTATTAACTGTCGAGCACGTTGATGGTAAGGCGCAAGGTCCTCTTTCTTGATATCATACAATCCTGTAAGTTGGTTGATGACGAGCTGGGAATCTCCATGGACTTCTATAGTTGGAATCTTCATATCGACAGCCATTTGAAGACCAATGATCAAAGCCTGGTATTCAGCAACATTATTTGAATATAACTCACCGAGAATGATAGCATATGGTAGTATTTATCGTTGAGGAGTGACAAATACTATGCCGGCACCAGCACCATCACGCCTTGCTGCACCATCAAAGAACATTATCTATGGTGGTAGTGTCTCAATATAAAAGACCTCATCATCTGGAAGATCATCTGTGAACTCCCAATCGGACGGGATATGATGATCTGCAAGGAAATCTGCTAGAGCTTGTCCTTTGACTGCTTTTTGAGGCACGTAGACAATGTCGTAGCTTTGTAGGATTACTGCCCACTTGGCAAGTCGTCCTGACAAGATTGGTCTAGATAAGATATATTTGACAGAATCAGCTCTGGCAATGAGACGTACCGTGTGAGCTTGCATGTAGTGTCTCAGCTTTTCAATGGCAAAAAACAGTGCTAGACATGTCTTTTCAATGGGCGAATAACTCAGTTCCGGACCGTTTAGTGTTCTGCTCAAGTAATACAGGGCAACCTCTTTTCCCTGCTCGTTTTCTTGTGCAAACAAGACTCCCAAAGATCTTTCCTGCGCTACAATGTAGAGAATCAACGACTTTCCTTGAATTGGAGCACCTAGGACCGGTGGATTGGAAAGGTACTTCTTTATGCTCTCAAAGGCTTTGCTGCAAGTTTCGTCCCACTCAAAATTGACATCCTTCTTCATCAACCGATGGAAAGGTTGACATCTCTCAGCTAAGTTGGAAATAAAACGGCGAATATAGGCCAACTTTCCTTGTAAACTTCGCAACTCGTATAGGTTTTTAGGTTCAGGCATCTTTTGAATTGCCTCAACCTTTGACTGATCAACTTCGATTCCACGATGACGCACCACGAACCCAAGAAACTTTCCTGATGTGACACCGAATGCACACTTGAGAGGGTTCATTTTAAGCTGATGCCTGCGAAGTCTTTCGAACACCGTCTTGAGATCCTCGAGGTGGTCTTTGCGCTTCTTAGTCTTTACAACTAAGTTATCAACATAACATTCTACAATCTTGTGTAGCATGTCATCAAAAATTTTTTGCATAGCACGTTGATAAGTGGCATCAGCATTTTTTAATCCAAACGGCATAACTTTGTAGCAGTATATACCTTTTGGGGTGCGGAATGCTGTTAATTCCTCGTCTTCTGGTGCCATTCTGATTTGGTTATAGCCTGAAGAACCATCCATAAAGGACAATGCTTCGTGACCCGTTGTTGCATCGACTGTGATCTCCGTTATGGGCAATGGAAAGTCATCTTTCGGACAGGCCCTGTTAAGATCTCGAAAATCAACACATACCCTCAACTGTCCATTCTTCTTTCTTACCGGGACTATGTTGGCAATCCACGTTGGGTAGGTGACCTCTCGGATGAAGCCAGCATTGATCAGCTTGTTAACCTCCTCCTCGATTTGTGGAATGAGTTCCGGGCTGAACCGTCGTTGTGGCTGCTTGACAGAACGAACACCATTCTTTATTGCTAGACGATGCACCGCAATTTTTGGGTCAAGTCCAGGCATTTCTTTGTAACTCCATGCGAACACGTCCCTGTATTGACTTAATACCTGAACATGTTTTTGTTCTTCTTCTGCAGTAAGTAAAGCACTTACAAATGTAGGTCGAGGATCTTCCGGAGAGCCAAGATTGACCTCCTTGAGTTCATCAACAGTTGCTTGACCACCATCTTCAAGTTTCGGGGGAGCGTCCTTCACTTCACCATCTGATGAGTCGAAATCAGCCTCCTCGCTAATTGTGACATGAAATGCAGAACCTCTGACTTCACCTTCTTTGTTTGACTGGATAAGTCTGTCTTGTTTGATGGTGGTGCTGATGGCACGTGCATCAGCTGCTCGGCTTCGGCTCTTTAGCGTGATCCACACAGGTGACTTCTCCTGATAGCCTAAGCCAGGTCGGGACTGTGATGTTTGAGAAGCGGCGCCATGTGTGGATGGCAGCGTACCCATTGTGCTCGGGTTTGAGAAGTCATAGCCCGCCTTGGCCAAAAGCTTGTATGCATTAGGATCAAATCCTTCGTGTGTTCTTCTTTCTGGAAGTGAACCGCCTTTGACTGCCCCCATGTGTGGTTTGACGAAGCCTTTTAATAGTTTGGAGGACAAAATCGGCTCAATCTTTGGTATCGGCAGAGTGTAAGTCCCCTTCAGGTTGTGCAGTTCTTTTGTCTTGGGTTGGCTATGTCCTTGCTCCTGTTTAAGATCAATACAATAAGAGAAAGGGGGTTGACCTTCTGAGCGTCGTGACTTCGGCACATAGCGTAGGACTGGAGTGGAGCTTGAAGATGCAACATCCTTCGGACGAAATTTAGCAGGCTGTGGCAGCTTTTCATTTGTTGGAGCCTAGGGTTGGGTATTGGCAGGTTCTTCGACAGGTTTTCCCTTTTTATCGATGCCCCCAATCCAAGTAGTTTTTGATGGAATGATCTCCGGATTGTCTGTGTCGGTGTAGAAGACTGCATTCGCAAAATGTGATTCAGCATCATCAAACGACTTTAAATCAGCATTGACCTTTTGAACGCCACCATTGTAGTACTTGAAGCACTGATGTAGGTTTGAGAGCACAACTCTATTTCCATAAATCCACGGCCGTCCTAGCAACATCTTATATGTGGTACATGCATCGATCACATGAAATAGAGTGCTAGAAGTGAGATTACCGATAGTTAGCTCCAAACGAATCATCCCAATTGCTTTCTGTCCTCCTTGATTAAAATCATGAATCATCAAGTGGCTGTCTGATAATTCATCAATACCGATGCCGAGCTCCTTTATGGTGGATTTTGGGATAATATTGACTACCGAGCTCTCGTCGATCAGAATACGTCGGACCTTCTGTTCTCTCATATAGCCTGATACATACAGCGGCCGATTGTGGGGTTTGGACCCCAGCAGGAGATCCTCATCTGAAAATGAGATAGCAGAGTAACATCCGATGTGATTTTGGGCCGTCTGTTGCTCCGTCGAGTTGGAATTACTTGATGGTAGAGGTTCAACTGAGGTATGGAGAGTGCTGCTGACTTGATTTTGCCACACTTCTGTTGATTGCAAAGCTGTAAACAACTGAGGGTTAGCGAGCAGGGTTTGGAGAGCTTCATATACCTTCTCCATTGTCGACTTTTTGTTGTTGAGCGGCTCCTCCTTACAGTGTGTCACTTCTTCTGATGGTTTTGAAGTGATGGTGGTCTGATTTGCCGAGGTTATGCCTTCCTGGTCCAGAATGATTTTATTCTGGCTCTTGAGCTTCATGATTAGCTCCTTCAGGACGAAACATTTCTCAGTTGGATGACTTACTATCCGGTGATATTTGTAGAATCTCGGATCGCTGACTCGATCCTTTTCATTCGGTCGTTTACAGTCTGGGAGTTCGATTAGCTTCGCCTCCAGGAGTTGTTCAAGAATGTTGGGGATGTCTGAGTCGGGGAATGGATACTGCTTCTGCTCCAACTCTCGCAATGTCACCTTCCGCCTTTCCTGTTGTTTTGACTGAGTTATTTGAGTCGGAGGATTTACTTTAGCTTTGGCGACCACTTTTACTGGTGCGGCTTCAACGGTCATCACTTCTTTTCCTTTTCCGGAACTGTTGGGTTTCTTAATCTCCCTTCTGCCCCCTTGCTGGTCCAACTGGATGGGAACCGTGCCTCCGGAAGTCTGGATGCTTATCTCCATATCATGTGCGCGGGTTGCCAATTCTTCGAAAGTTCGGGGTTTGACACCCTGCACAATGTATAACAGCTCCCAATGCATTCCCTGGATGCACATCTCCACAGCGGAAGTCTCCGTCAGGCGATCTTTGCAGTCCAAGCTGAGGGCACGCCATCTGTTGATGTATTCAACAACGGGCTCTCATTTCCTTTGTTTGGTGCTGGTATGCTCCATCATACTTACCGTCCTTCGAGTCCTGAAAAATCTGTTGAGGAGCTCTCGTTGTAGCTGTTTCAAACTGTCAATCGATTCTAGTTCAAGATTTATGAACCAGGTGAAAGCGATCTCCCTGAGTGAACGAACAAACTGCTTCACCAAGAGATCTCCATAAGTCCCTGCGTTGTTGCAGGTTTCAACGAAGTGGGCGATGTACTGTTTGGGATCGCCTCGTCCGTCGAATTGTTGAAATTTAGGCGGTTGGTAGCCCAATGGCATGTTGAGACTTTCGATCCGTCTGGTGTACGGTTTGACGTACATCTGTGATCCTTGGAAGGATGTAACTTGTTGCAGTCGGATCGTATTGGCTATCATTTCCTGCAATTGTTGAACAGATAGCGAAGTTACAGAATTTGAGGGTGGCAGCTGTGTAGAACTACCTGGTTGCTTTTCTGCAGTGAAGACGTCGGCTGGTGTGGCTTCTGGAGTGAAACCGGGTGGATATGGTTGCTCCTCGCGGATCTCGGGATCAATTTGGATCGGGGCTTTTTCTTTGAGAGCGGCGATCTGTTGATCTTTTTCCTCCATGACTCTGATCAGCTGCAAAATTTTATTCTCCAATTCTGAAATTTTTTCCTCTGTACTGGTTGTGTTGGTCATCATGACAGCAACAGATGAGGCTCCGCGAAAGACTGGGGGAGAAAACTCTTCTGGTTCCTCTGTGTGGATTTCTACAGAATGTGTTGGATTCTGTTGAGCAGGCTTCATCGTGTTGCCCCCAACTTTGATCGGGGTGGGTGATCGACTCCTCCATGCGGCAAGAGAGTCAGGGGAGAGATCCTGTTGTTGTGCAAGCTGTGGACTCTCCGTTTCAATATTTTGTCGGGTTTGGACGGCAAGAAATTGTGTCCGTCCTCGGGTTTTTTGACCTGCGTACCCAGGTAGGGTAGTTGATGCAGGCAATGGAGCCGTTGCCTTCTTGTTGGTACCGGCAGTTGTACTTCTTTTTGGTGCCATTTAATGTGCTGAACACCTGTAAAAATTTTTTTTTTTTACTTCTTTTTTTTTACTTTTTACTTTTTACATTTTTTTTTTTACTTTTTTACTTTTTAATTTTTACTTTTTTTTTGCTTTTTACTTTTTTTTTTGTCTTTTTTTTTTCTCTCTGCTCTCCTTTTACCTCATTTTTTTTTTAAAGGAACAAGAGATGGGAGGTGAAGATGTCCCAACGAGCGTGCCAAAAATTTGTAACGGGTAAATTTCGAGTCTAAAATAATTAAACTCGAAAATACAAAAATAAAGTACAATAAAAAATTGTAAAATAAAAGAAAATTTACGTGTGGTCGATCTCCGTAGATCCTCCGATTAGTGTTCCTTTTTTTTTTACTCCGTCAAGGGCTGCACGAGCTTGATCTTGACAGAAATAATTTTCACAGCTTTTTCTTGAACTGGGTAGACTGAAACCGGATCTGATTTGGACGTTTTGACTACGGTTAAGAACCGCAGAAGCCTGATCTGAACCTATCTGGCTTAATTTCACCGAGGGTCGAAGGGACTTGTTCTCGGATGAGCTGCCTGGATTTTACTGAGAACCGTATGAGACTTAATCCCAGTCGGATTTGTAGTAATTTGATATTTTTAGATCTATATTCTCATAAATTCAGATCTAGAGCGATTCGAGAATATAAACCTAAAAATAATTTTAGAAATGGAAATAACAAATTTTTTGGGGTTTACCTCTGAAATATCTCTCAAAAAGGAGTTAGGAGAGTATACTACAGAGTAAAAGCACGTAAGAAAAAGAGAAATTTTCTTGAGAGATTTTCAAAATTTTCTTTTTCTCTCAAATTTTTTGAATTTTTCTGTTTACATATTTGCTGAATCTGTTTTGAACTGAGGGGCATGGGCCTATTTATAGGTTTCATTTCCCATGTGAACAGGCAACGCCGGCCATTAACTTTTTTTTTTTTTTTTTCTCTTTTTTTCTTTGTTTACAATGGGATTATTTGACTTAAAAATATCTATTTTTTTTTCTTTAGTCGAAATTCAAGGTTTGGGTTTACAAAATATTTGCGTCGGACCGTTTGAAATTTAATAAGGCTATATGACTGTACTAAAGTAACAAAGCAATTCAATTTAAAGGCACATTAGAGTTTATTTTTTTATTTTTTTTATAAATTTAATTATTTAATAATTTATATTAATTTATAATTTATATCAATTATTACTATTTTAAAATTACTTTTGTGAAGTCAAAAAGTTTTTACTTTCAAATTATAGACTAAGCGAAGTGTTCAGGTGGTTTTCTCGTCATGGGCAAGCTAGGATTTGTGATTGCGAACGTAAAAGTGTATCATAAATTTGCAGGATTCAGACTCATGCGTGGTCTATGTTATAGGGTTTTCAGGCAATCTCGTGTGCTAGGAGTTGATTAGTCTAATAACTCCAAGAGTTGGGTTACATCGTTATGTTGCAGTCATTCGAGTTCAAAATACCAAGTCTACTTCTTTATTTAAATTGAAAAGTAGGCTATTCATGCTAGCAATAATAAACTTATTAGAGGTTGAATATTTGTTCCAATAATTGAGAGGAGTGCTCCTAAATTACGAGGTGGAGGTTCAACTCCCCCTTTATATGCCCAGACTCATTGTAAATAAAAAAAAAATAATAATAATAAACTCACCAATCTGTTAGTCTCATTATGAGACAAACCTCATGTGTCTCAAATGATCACAATCATCTATTGTCATGTGCCCAGATTGGTCCCTAATCAGCATCAACTGCGTAGTCACGTCCTTTTTTTTCAATGATTCAATCCTATGAATTCAAATAATAATAATAAAAAAGAGATCGCAAATGAAATTAATATAAAATACATCCAACATGTTGGTTGAAGTAACAAAAGAAGTTTTATGTGTTTAATAATCTTTTAAAAATTAAGATTACTGTGATTGTCCATAAATTAACCGTAAGCCTTACATTTTAATACAAGTTGATGATTACAAAAAAATAATATAAAACATGATAACTAATATAACGCATGTTTCATATGTAATATAGTAAAAATTTTATAAATGATAAAATTAACATAAAATTATAAAAAATAATAAAATTATCATAAAATTATAAAAAAAATTGCATGTGACGCAGATTTGTTTTTAATAATATATAAGATCAAGAGCGAATTACTGAGAATAAAACTGCATAAACATGCTCCTTGTTTATACTTCACAATGCGGGCATCACTGCAACTAAGACATAGGACCCATATTTTAGGTCTAACCCATGTGCAAGGCTTGGGTATAATTGAGTTGAAAGAGCACCGGGAAAAAATCTATGAAAAGAGGATGGTAACTCTACTTTTTAAGAGTGGTTGAACGAGATTTAAATAAATAGAGTTATTTCGATTTTGATTTATAGATTCGATAATTGTTATATCTGCGATGAATATATTTTTGTAGTTAAAAAAAATTTATGAAAAGAAAAAAGAAAATAATAATATTCAACCGACATGGTAACAAAGTTAAAGGAAAAGTTACAAGTTAAAGAAAAAGTCAAAATAATATTTGGGAAAAAATAATAGAGCGAAGATACATCGCCAAAAAGTACAATTACCTACAATTTTTTTAACTTTATTAAAAATATTTGAAACAATAAATTATAAAATTAAAATTTAAAATTAAATAAGTGTTATTTTAAAATTTAAAATATAAATCTCACATAATATATGTTAAAATAAAAAAAAAATTTAATAAAATCAATCTAATTTCATTAAAAATTGTAACTAGTTATATGTTTAAGGGACGTCCGAGGGAGCATAACCTCTATCGAAAATAATATTCAAGCCAAGCCAACAACGGTGACAGAAACACCATGTTCCGGACGCGGACCCTCTCTGACCAGAAGGCCCACACGTTAAATACAGCATGTGTGGAACTAATTATGTATTAATTGTAGAAAAAAGTTAAATAAAAAAAAATTCAAATCAAATAAAATAAATATACATCAACAGCAGTCAACATAAGGTCAACTCATTCCCGTGTGATCGGCTTTATTTTCTTGGTGTTTATTTCAAATTTGAATTCTTTGTTTAATTTGTTAGAAAAGTTTGCCAGTCATGCTTATCAATTATATTAGTGTTCATATTTAAATTAATAAATACAATTATTTATTAACAAAATATAAGTGCATTGATATTTCAAGTAAAAATCTTATTTTTAGAAAAAAATTTTAAAATTTTATTGAACACATAATATATGTGATTTACACTTTTAAATTCTAAAATAACACTCATTTAATTTTATATTTTAATTTTATTATTTCACATTTTATCAATATGATTTCATTTTATTAGTAAGCTGTTACTTTTATTGATTTGAGCATGACAATTTCGTATGACTAGTATGTATGGTGTAGAAACATCTCTTAATATCTTCGTGATGCCATATACTTTCTCTAATATCCTTTGACTAATTTATTTTTATTAGAATACATGTGAGTATACAATATTATAAGTTATTGAATAATTGAATTTATAAAATTAAAAAAAAATAAACTATAAATTTGCGTTAGATAAACTGTATACTCACTTATACTTCTTTGAAAATTTGTTACGCAATGACGTTCTAAAAACGAATACAAATTAAGAAGTGTACATTCCATTCAATAGAGTATCAGGGGTGTTTATATTGTCACCAATAATCAAGAAGAGGATTTTTTTTAAAAATGAAAACAAGAATAGTAAAAAAAAATTTAATTTTCGATTTTATGACTGCCTTATTTCTTTTTTGGGGAAAGTATGACTGGCTGTTTAAGTACTAATGGTTATGTACATTTGATTTACTTGATAATTGAGAGAAATATAACTATGATAGATTATTTATAAGAGTTATTTTCCGCAAAAGAAATCTAGCAGTTGAGAGGCTAGAATTCATAATGGACCGAATTAACATAATATTAATTCTTTGTTTTAAAAAAATTGAAGAACAAAATTATATTTTTTTAAATGCATTTTTTACGCTTTAAATTTTAAAATACTACTCATTTATATTTAATTTTTTTTAAAAAAAAAAGCTCTCGAATTGTTGGTGTAGCAAGAGTGCCTAGGGGTTTTTAATTACCATTTAATTATATGTATCATTAGAAACTTGAAGCTTGGGCTTCAGTGTGAAATTTTAGCCGAGGCCTGAGCTGAAATTCCTTTGCATGTTGAGATGGAGGCTGTTGTGCTTTATGGAACACCTTCTTTCCATCCATTTGTTAGAAAACGATTTGGATTAAAGGCTTGTGTGTGCCACCGACTCACCGAGTGGGAGTGGTATCCCACGTCGCTGGCAAACAAAAAAGAATGGGGACTGGGGAGTCATCCAATGTATAGTTTAAAACAGCCCCCACAACAGCCCAACCAATCTTCATTTTCAAGGTCTGTTTTTTCTTATTGGCGTTGGAATTGAATTATTCAAACTGAGTTTCTTCTGCTATGTCTTGGGGATGTAAAGCATTGAGGACTTACATGCGCAGGCAAGAGAAAAGAGTTAACCGGATTTTGTGTCGATGGGGTCAGCCGGTTTACACCAGTTTGCTCCAGTTCTGTCCAAGTCAATGTTTGATTTGATTAAATAGCTCATTTGACCATTTAGATCGATGGCTGGTTTTTGATAGGTTTTGGCTGGGTCGGACCGTGTTTGATAACTATACTGCAAGAAAAAAATAATGATAGCAACGAACTAACAATTAAATTAATAGCTAAAATAATTAGAACATTATTTTTAAAATGAATGAAGGCTATCGAATTTTCAATCCTCTAACAGTTAATCTAAAACACCCGATGTATTCTTAGAACAACCTCGATCTTGTAGCCATTAAATGTGCCTGCAATTTGTTACTGTAAGGTTTGTGTAATTTGTGGTAGAAGGATGACATGTAACAATTTGTATTCTAATTCCTAGCTCTTTTAGATTTTGGGCATCCAAGATTGTTAATGTTCTATAAGATTTGTGAAAGAATCAAAAGTCAATTTAGTTTTTGTTGTCGTGAACATGGGATTATTTGACTCAAAAATACCTATCTTTTTTCCTTTAGACGAAATTCAAGGTTCTGTTTTACAAAATATTGGCTTTGAAATTAAACAAGACTATATGGTTGTACTTAAGTAGAAACGCAATTTAATTCAACATCATATGATAATTTGTCTTGTTTTTTTCTTTTACAAATTCAACTATTCAATAACTTATATCAATTATTTTGAAACCATTTTTGTGAAACCAAAAAATTTTTGCCTTTCAAATTATCAGACTCAGTGAAAGAATTGTTCAGGTGGTTTTGTCATCATGGGCAAGCTAGGACTTGTGATTGTGAACTTAAAAGTCTGTCGTAAATTTGCAGGATTCAGACTCATGCGTGGTCTATCTCATAGGGTTTTCAGGCAATCTCATGTGCTAGAAGTTGAATAGTCTAATAACTCCAAGAGTTGGGTTACATCGTTATGTTGCAGTCATTCGAGTACAAAATACCAAGTCTACTTCTTTATTTAAATTGAAAAGTACGTTATTCATGCCAGCAATAAGAAACTTACCAATCTAGTCTCATTCTTTATGACCGTTTCTTTGCTAAATTAATTTCGTTGTGAAAAATAAAAATTATGCTGCATACATATATTAGATCCTTCGTACATTTATGCGGAAGACTGAACCATTTTTCTTTTTCATCATTCACTTATGGAAAAAAAAAAAAAAAGAAAAGCACAGAAAGATTAGTAAATTTAATATGGCATTTGTGTGAAATTACCCTTCATTTGATTTGTGTCCAAGACTTAGGCTTACCTGTTAGATTTTCGTTTATGTTTTGTTAGTCGGAGGCCAAAGAGGTCCAAATATGAAAAAACAAAGCAATCTATCGTGGCACCAATCATGGCCACCGACCACAACAACAATCACTCCACATAAGAAGGGAGGGGGCCAGGGTGGGGAGCGGGGACCACTATTGGAAAGAGTACTACTACATAATTTATTTTTAAGGAAGTATAAATAAGTATATAATACATTTAATGATATTTAAAAATATTTAACAGTTCATCTATTTTTAATTTTTGTAATTCGATCATCTAATACCTTATATCAATACTTATCATTATACGCTTCCAATAAAAGCGAGTAACTTAGTTTTTCTCTATGGGAAACCAATACCGGCTGAAAATTCATGTTTCTAACATACGGTCGGAGAATTTCCTCGCACGTTTTTGTTTTTTTTAAAAGATGTCTTCGGATAATCGTCAGCTCCACAGCCGCCATTGTTCTTCTGCCCCCTTTACCTTGAAAGCAAACCAAAGAAATTGTTCAAGAGCCGTCGGCGTCGTTCTTGAAAAATCACCACTGCTGTATATAATCCTTTATGTATCCAAGCATGTATCATTCCAGTCATTTTCATGGAAAATCCAAGGAATATTAATGGTTATTTGTCTGTATCTGCTTTTTTGAAGCACTGAAATTTCGCCTCCTATTTTTATTTGTATAATAATTTAGAGCTTATTTTAAACAGCTTTCGTTGTCTCATAATTCCGTGGTGGGAGCTTTCGCATTACGCACATGTTCTTAAACTGTTTTTTTTTTTTTTGATAAAAATATGGGTGAGGAGGAATGGTGTCCCGTGGACCTGTCAGACAAGAATGCACAATTTTATTATCTCCAAGTAGGTCGGGTTGGTACACACTGAACCTATAAGGGAGCAAACCCTGCAAGTCCAGCCTAAACTTGGATTGTTTGAGACCCAGTACAGTTTATGTATGTTTAGTCTTACTGAACGTTTTGGTAGCGCTCAAACTCAATACTTTATGGTCGACACTTTCGATACTAACCACTAGACTACATTGTGCGGTAGTGTTCCGTATATTTTTCTCATTGAATTGGAGACAACATTTTTTTAGTTTTTTTTAATGGTTAATTAGCGATATAATTTGATACAATTTAATAAGTTGTGACGAATCACTTAATTATCAGTTATATTTTGTTTTTGGTTATTTTGCTCCCGTTGAAACTAATTTAAGACTCTGAGATTTGCAGTCTTAAATACGTCTCCAATACAATTTAAGGTAAAGCTTATCCGTGCTTTACCCGTGACGGTTAGGTCTTTTGAAAATGTCAAAAAGGCATGCTCATAGCAGTAGGAGAATGTCATTAATGTATGGAGCAAAAAGTGAGTATATCTAGCTACTCGAAAGATTACAGTTGCACAAGAAATTATAGGAAAAAAAATTGTATGCTTTTATAATCAAACACGCCATTTAACAAATGATGAAGAAACAAATGAGCTATAATTTAATAGTTTTCGTTCTTTTGGAGTCATTTTTAAGATTGAAAGTCTCGAGTTTAAATTATAATTAGAGTCAATTAATTAAAAAAGAAAATAATAAAGAAAAGAAACTTATCGGGAAAAAAATAAAAAGATGGGATTGTAATACTCTTCCTAGATAAATTAATTAGAGTTAACATTTCATGACTATTCGAAATATCTTTGGTAAATTCATACAGTTAATTTGAAAATAAATAATTGAGATCTCGTCCTGAGATGAAGCAATCTTGTCATGGATTTTTCAATGATAGTGATGAAGTTAATTTAAGCGGATTCAGATCCCAAAATAAAAATGTAATCGAACATATTTTGACATGCTGCAAACAATATTATATTTTGACATACTGCAAACAATATTATAAAAACTATTATATATGCAATCCCAAACATAAACAAAAACATGGCAACAACATGTATGCTCTGTTATTAATTTTTTTGACATGGAAAAGTTTATATATACCTACAATTGGGTAGAATGCAAGTCCAAACGTCAAATATTCGAGTGGCATAAACATTTTACATTTAAAAGCTGAGATAATCGTTGTGATCCTTCTCTAGATCCTAACATGTGAGAATCTCGCATTCTAAAATTCATGATGAACATAGACAACAAATTTCTTAAAACGTTTTTTTTATTATAAAGTCCTTAAATGACAATTACATAAGGTATCAATGCTCAACCGGATGAGCTTGTTAGTGTAGTTCTCTTTTTTTTTTTTTTTTTGGGCACATTGGCATATACAGGAAACAAAATTAAAATTTCAGTAAATAATTTTTCTGTCAATATAAACTAACAAATCAAAGAACTTGATCAGTCCATGCATTCTTATTCAAGAGATGATTGTGAATATTCTTGGCGGTTGTCTTAACAACGAAACAGGATGTATGCATGAAAATCAGCTTCATGGTCTTCCAAAATAGTTCTGCAAAACATATTTATGGTTCTTGAGCATTCTTTCTCCATCCACCTCGATCAAGTTCTTGATCACAGCATCAGTCGCTATTGTTAGGAATTCTGACCAGTCCCTACATACAAACAATTTAAAATTGAACAGCATTATTTAGAATAATTATATTGGTAATTAATTAATTAAGACCATACCAATTAAGCAAAATGTAGTAAATCAAATTGTCTCCAACGTACCCTTTGTTCGTGTCAAATGCAAGTCCCACCGTATATTTTGCTTCTTCAAGTGCATTTGCAAATCTTTGAAGCTCTTTGGAAGGACAAACTCCATTGTCCTTAACGTGAAGCTGAGACGGTTTCACGTCACAAAATATTGGGACAACTTTTTTCTTAGTCTCCATAAGCAGAGCCAACTCGTGTAGACAAAAGTATGAGTCACAGTAACTCGGCGAGAAAACAGCGACACCAACTTTGCAATTTTCAATCGCCGTATCAATTTTGTCAAATAATCTATCCCCGGGTTTCATATTCTTGCTGTCCAAAAAAGGGTTGAGCCCGATTCGCGAGAGGTGCCCGTAAAGCAACCCGGAAATCGTTCGTTTGGTGTCGATCCCGCGGTGATTAATGAAAACATCAGGTGATCCGATGGACTTGATCATTTTGTTGTGGTGGTGGAAAAAATGACGGCCCAGGTTCTTGGCTAGGGATGCTGAAGGCTGCATGGCTCCTTGAAGAAGCTACAAGCAAAAGTATTGGTGAAATTGGATAAGTGAGTGTGAGTAATTGTTGTTTTCCTTTGGTGGCTACGTGATGGGCGAGAGGTTTGGATGTCTCGTTTGGTATTTATGGAGATTTTGAAAGAAGTGAATTTTGGTTTGATTTCAAGGGAACAATAGACTTCCAAGTTTGGACCATCCAGAAAATGCATGGTATTTGGTTAGACAACAAGAAAAAACAAAAAGGAATAAAAAGGTTTGAATTTCTTGACTTACATCTACTATTATATGCTTTCATTCGCATAATCCTTCAAAGACGTTCGTACAGTATTTTATGTATCTAGTTATTTGACTAAGTCACTTCCGCTTGTTGTTTTTGTGTTTTTTGCCAAAAAAAAAAAAATAAATAGAGATAATATCTCCACAATTCTGTTAGGAAGTATTACATTTTTTGTTTATAAAGAATTTGTTCAAAGAAAATATAAACAAACCAAATATTTACAATATAACTTTTATTAGATTAACTGTATATTTAGTCTCGTCATTCAACTTTAGCAGACGTCACATCTCTAACCATAAGGTCCTAAGTATAAGGCCATTACCAATTCAACAACACTAATACAGCAGTTGCTTAATGTCTTTTTTTTTTTCTTAAAAAAAATTGTTAAAGTATATTTAGGTACTGTTTTTACTTTTTATGATGACACCATAACACAAACGAAAAAAGCTTTTTAGGCGCAAACTTGTAGGAATGCGTATTTACTGGATTATTAAATTGTTAAAAATATATTAAATTTAAAAATAAAAAATAAATAAATTATTTAATATTATTAAATTAATTATATATCTCGTTAAATGTGTCTAAGTAATTTTGCTCTAACAAACAAAATAAATGAAAGAAATAATAATGAAATGAACAAGAAGGCAGCAAAGCTTAAGAAAATTTACAAGCGGACAAGAAATGTGTTTGTAATTAGACCCCACTCCAGCTGTTGGTCGGCCCAAAATTGGACCGGAGAATAATTGACCATGAATAAATCAGTAGCTGTTTATGCTAAATCAAACCATAATTGAGACGCAGGTGTGAATTGCCGTTAACCAGAACCATGATCGGCTTTGTCATGATTTATTCCTTCCCACGAACCATAAATAGCGATTGGTGTTGCTGGCTAGAGACGGGCACGGTGTTCCTTCGAGGCAGTTAACTTTCGAGCTATTTTAAGTGTTGGTTAAATAATGTTTTTATTTTTTTTACATCTCTTGTTATCAAAAAGAAAAAAAAAAAAAAGCGATTGAATTTGGGAACTGGAACTAGTCTTACCTATGATCCAGCCAATGCCAATCAATTTTTAGTTGCCCTCACTATAAGAAAAAACAAAGTATGATGTACATCAAATTTATGTTATTAACTCTACTAAAATTTATACTTTGTCCTCACTAAAATTTGTGCTTCAGATTTTTGTTCCGCTCATTTTTTTTTTTTTAATGACATTTCCACTCTCTTATTCTTGTCTTTGATTTAACTAACTAATAAATCTTTTAATTTTCCTACATAACCAATAACTAAACACCCTCCTATATAAAAGCATGTCCACGTTTTGAAAAAAACACAAAAATTGTATCTGAAAAACCCCCCAACGCCCAACGCTCCCAAGTCTTGCAGAGCGAAGATGATTAGAAGAAAACAAAACAACACCAAAACAAATCTCCTCCCTAATTATCATCATCTTCCTCCAAATTCTTTAAGTTAAGGTTAATTTTTTTTATGCCTTCAGTATTCTTTGCTCAATTTTTAAGTTTAACTTTTGATTTCTCTCTTCTAAATATAATTCAAATTTTTAGAGTTTTTTTAAATATCATTCTCTAATAAAACAAAGCCCAAAAAAAAATCTTATGCACATTAGTTTTTCTTTTTTTAGTCATAAGCTTAAGGATTACACCGTATCTTTTTTCAGATACATTAGTTTCCACCAATTATAATGCTTATTTTTACTTGTTAAAGATTAATTATTTTGTTATTCCTTTTAATTCGTTAAACTTTATTTTTTTTTTTGTTTATATATTGAACTTTGCCCGTTGAGGATTTTTCCTTGCTCAGCCATTGACTCCAATTGTTACACTAATGCCTATTTTTTGGGGGTTGCTATCAATAAAAAGCAAGAACTTTCCTTATTTTACAAAATCTAGCATGCACTTTCCAAATTCAGAATAACACAATTTTTAGTCCTAAGATTTTATAAATTTTTACAATTGAGTTCTAAAACTTTAAATTTGTTAATTAAATTTTATACCTTTCAGATCCTCTACAATCGAGTCATTTCTATCAACAACTATTAATCAAACTGTTTAAAATATATTTTGACCAAATGAAAGTGAATTGAAAAATTTTAAATACAATATTTTATTTTTATTTTAAAATATTTAAATAGAGAAGCACGAAAAAAGTTGTATTCACAATTTTTTTAATTTATATCTAATTGGTCAAAGTATATTTTAAATTATTTGACTTACAACTGTTAACGAAAAGGATTCAAATGTAAAAGATTTCAAAGATATAAGACACAATTAAAAAAATTAAAAAATTTAAAATTTAACTATAAAAATTAATAAATATTTAAGATTAAAATGAGTATTATCCCTTTCCAAATTCGGTTGTTTTCCTTGCGCATTTTACGCGTTTTTGTCTCCTTGCGCGTCGAAAGGAAGCTGCTTGATTTTGTTAAATCATTAAATAGTCTGATCTCTTTGTACACAGGGATGGCCTTGTCATTAAATCACAAACCAAAAACCATCAAAGTGCGTAAACCAAAAAAAAAATTAAAAAACCATCAAAGTGCACAAAATTATGAGCAAACTAAATGATGCATGCCCCCGAAAAATAATATCATAGTAACATAAATAAAAAAAAGAAGGAAGTACATTTTAGGAAAGCAATTAGAATATCATCTTTCATTGTTAGTATGAATAGCAGCAATACCAAAATTTGGAATTGGGATTGTGTCCATTTCGGCAGCAGCAGGGAGATGATTGCTGGAACAGTAGACTTGGACGGTAGTAGCAGCACTTGAGTCGGCGCCGGCAGCATCCTTTCAAGCAGCAGCAAAGGCTCTAAAACTCGGCCTGGTGACCGATTCAATGGAAGCGGAAGTGAATGCAGAGGTGGGTAGGCGCTCACCGTCAATAGGGATGGTGGCGCCGGTAGTGGAAGCTGCGGTAGACACGGCAGCTTAGGCGGCGGCACCACCACCGGGAGCATCCAAAATGGTAGAAGAACGCCGGAAAAAGCGGATCCAACGCTTGGAATGTTGTGGAAACCATTATTGAAGACCGATTTATCGAAATACAAGTCAAAAAGTCCCATAAGACGTAATGAGGGTCTGATGAGAAGAGGAAACTGATGCGATAGCTGGGAGAGATGACTGAGGTCAGAAGAAGGATTAAGAAGGAAGAAAAAACTGAAAGGGTGACTTGGAGGATGTGATTGGCGGTTGGCCGGCAGAGGTGCAGGTCACCGCCGTTGGCCAGTTAGGGTTTATAGATTAATGGGTTGAGACAGTTTAGAGAGAGAGGGAATGTTTTTGAAAGATATGAGGGAAATTGAAATACATAATCTTTGTAACAATACATTTATTATTCGACATATTTGAACTCGAAATGTGACAAGAAATTAGAATTGCTTTAATTGACGAAACTGTGTGTACCCATAGTAGTAAAAACGACGTTTATGATTGCGTTGTGTATGACTAGTGCCAACTTTGGTATGACTCACTCGACATTGACATACTCTTAACTCATCAGTCCCACAAAAAAGGTCACGCTTAACATCGACATCAATAGATAGAGAATGAATACATAGAAAATTCGATGGCATGCTCTGTTTCTCGCTGTCTCTGCATTTTTTGAGCTTCTTTATGTGCTTCTCTATGCACGTGCAATCCCCAAACTACCGATTCTGAAGTACTACCAGTTGAAGGCAGCCTCTGAAAGATCAAAAACAGTTTCAGCAGATCTTTCTGCCGGCGTTATCCAATTTGTTGCCCCAGGAAGAAGTGTTCTCTTTACCTTTGACGATTCGACTATAGAATACTATAAAGTTGGATCAAGAGACTAAAAGTTGTTGAGTCTTTAATTTGATAAAGCCAAACATATTTAGAAAACGTAAAATAGTTAAAAATCTCGGCTGTGAGTAATTTAAAATAGGTGTTTACTAATTTTATTTTTTTCGTTTCTTTTAAATAAAGTTAACTGATAATGTAATATTATTTAAATATTATTTTTAATTTTTTTTATTTAAATGAATTTTATTTATTATATAATATGAGATTATAAATAAATTATACTCATTTAAAAAAAAATTAAAATAAAAATTTCCTCTTAAATAACCCCACAAACTAAAAATTGGGTTGATTTGGTTAGCCCTTGGAAACAAACCCTTTTGTCCCCCATAAAAGCCACACAACTTATAAGTTTCCTTGGCACCAGTCATGGCCACCTAACACCACAACAATCACTCCACAGAAGAAGGGAGGGGGGCGGCGGGGGGACCATTTTCAGAAAAAGTACTACTACATAATTTAATTTTAAAAGAGTAAAAGTAAGTATATAATACACTTAATGATATTTAAAATTTTTTAATAATTCATCAATTTTTTAAATTTTTTTAATTTGACTATTTAGTAACTCACGTAAATACCTGTCAATTTACGCGTTTAATAAAAGTAAGTTACTTAATTTTCTCAATAGCAAACCAATACCAACTGAAAATTCATGTTTCTAACATACGGTCTGCGAATTTCCTCGCTCGTTTGTTTTTTCTAATAGACGTCTTCGGTTAATTGTCAGCTCCATGGCCGCCATTCTTCTTCTGCCCTCTTTAACTTGAAAGCAAACCAAAGAAATTGTTCAAGAGCCGGCGGCGCCGTTCTTGAAAAATCACCACTACTGTATATAATCCTTTATGTATCCAAGCAAGTATCATTCTGGACATTTTCATGGAAAATCCAAGGAATATTAATGGTTATTTGTCTGCATCTACTTTTTTGAAGCACTGAAATTTCACCTCCTATTTTTATTTGTATAATAATTTAGAGCTTATTTTAAACAGCATTCGTCGTCTCACAATTCCGTGGTGGGAACTTTCGCATTACGCACATGTTCTTAACGTGTTTTCTTTTTCTTTGATCAAAAGAATTGGTGATGAGGGATGGTGCCCTATGGCCCTGTTAGGCAAGATTATATAATTTTATTATCTCTAAATAAGCCGGGTTGGTACACACTGAACTCACAGGAGAGCAAACTCTACAAGCTTAACCCAAACTTAGATTGTTTGAGACCCAGGACAGTTTGTGCACGTTTAGTCTCACTGCACATCTTAGTAGCGCTTAAACCCAATACTTCACTGTTGGCACTTTTGGTGCTCATCATTAAACCATAACGTGCGACAATTTTCTATATCTTTTTCTCATTAAATAGGATACAACATTTTTTTATTTTTATTTTTAATGGTTTATTAGCGATAAAATTTAATACATTGTGATGACTCACTTAATTATCACTTATATTTTGTTTTTGGTTATTTTGCTCCCATTGAAACTAATTAAGACTTTGAGATCTGCAGTCTTAAATACGTCTCCAATACAATTTAAGCTAAAGCTTATCCGCGCTTTACCCGTGACAGTTAATTAAGTCTTTTGAAAATGTCAAAAAGGCATGCTCACAACAATAGGAGAATGTCATTAATGTGCGGAGCAAAAAGTGAGTATATCTAGCTACTAGAAAGATCACAATTGTACAAGAAATTATAGGAAAAAAAAATTGTATGCTTTTATAATCAGACACAACATTTAACAAATGATGAATAAATAAATGAGCTATAATTCAATAATTTTGGTCTTTTTTGAGTTATCTTCCAGATTGAAGGTTTTGAGTTCAAATTATAATCGGAGCTAGTTAACTAAAAAAGAAAATAATGAAGAAAAGAAACTTATCGGAAAAACAATAAAAAAGACGGAATTGTAGTATTCTTCCTGTATAAATTAATTAGAGTTAACATTTCATGACTATTCAAAATGTCTTCGGTAAATTCATATAGTTAATTTGAAAATAAATAATTATTATCTCTTCTTGAGATGAAGCAATCTTGATCATGGATTTTTCAGTGATGGTGATCAAGTTAATTTGAGCGGATTCTGATCCAAAATTAACAATGTAATTGAATATATTTTGACAAAGCTGCAACCAATATTATAAAAATTATTATATATGCAATCCCAAACATAAACAAAAGGATGGAAACAACATTTATGCTCTGTTATTAATTTTTTTGACATGGAAAATTTTATATATACGTACAATTGGGTAGAATGCATGTCTAAACGTCAAATATTGGAGCCGCATAAACATTCTGCATGTAAAAGCTGGGATAATGTTGTGATGCTTCTCTAGACCCTAACATGTGAGAATCTCGCATTCTAAATGCGTGATGAACATGGACAACAAATTTCTTTAAACGTTTTTATTATGAAGTCTTTAAATGACAATTACATAAGGTACCAATGCCCAACTAGATGAGCTTGTTAGTGTAGTTCTCTTCTGTTTTTTTTTTTTTTTGGTTTTTTTTTTTGCACATTAGCATATACAGGAAACAAAATTAAAAGTTGAATAAACAATTTTTCTGTAAATATAAATTAACAAATCAAAGAACTCGACCAGTCCATCCATTCTTATTCAAGAGATGATTATGAATATTCTTGGCGGTTGTCTTAACGAAGAAACAGGATGTATGCATGAAAATCAGCTTCATGGTCTTCCAAAATAGTTCTGCAAAACATATTTATAGTTCTTGAGCATTCTTTCTCCATCCACCTCGATCAAGTTCTTGATCACAGCATCAGTCGCCATTGTTAGGAATTCTGACCAGTCCCTACAAACCCACAGTTTAAAATTGAACAGCATTATTTTTAGATTAATTATATTGGTAATTAATTAATTAATTAAGACCACGCCAATTAAGCAAAATGTAGTAAATCAAATTGTCTCGTACGCACCCTTTGTTCGTGTCAAATGCAAGTCCCACCGTATATTTTGCTTCTTCAAGTGCATATGTAAATCTCTGAAGCTCTTTGGAAGAACAAACTCCATTGTCCTTAACGTGAAGCTGAGACGGTTTCACGTCACAAAATATTGGGACAACTTTTTTCTTAGTCTCCATAAGCAGAGCCAACTCGTGTAGACAAAAGTATGAGTCACAGTAACTCGGCGAGAAAACAGCGACACCAACTTTGCAATTTTCAATCGCCGTATCAATTTTTTCAAATAATCTATCCCCGGGTTTCATATTCTTGCTGTCCAAAAAAGGGTTAAGCCCGATTCGCGAGAGGTGCCCGTAAAGCAACCCGGAAATCGTTCGTTTGGTGTCGATTCCGCGGTGATTAATGAAAACATCAGGTGATCCGATGGTCTTGATGATTTTGTTATGGTGGTGGAAAAAATGACGGCCCAGGTTCTTGGCAAGGGATGCTGAAGGCTGCATGGCTCCTTGAAGAAGCTACAAGCAAGAATATTGGTGAAAATGGAAATGTGAGTGTGAGTAATTGTTGTTTTCCTTTGGTGGCTACGTGATGGGCGAGAGGTTTGGATGTCTCGTTTGGTATTTATGGAGATTTTGAAAGGAGTGAATTTTGGTTTGATTTCAAGGGAACAATAGACTTCCAAGTTTGGACCGTCCAGAAAATGCATAGTATTTGCTTAGACAACAAGAAAAAACAAAAAGGAATAAAAAGGTTTGAATTTCTTGACTTACATCTACTATTATATGCTTTCATTCGCATAATCCTTCAAAGACGTTCGTATAGTATTTTATGTATCTAGTTCTTTGACTAAGTCACTTCTGCTTGTTGTTTTTGTTGTTTTGTCAAAAAAAAAAAAAACAGAGATGATATCCCCACAATCTTGTTAAGAAATATTGCGTTTTTTTGTTCAGAAAGCCTTTATTTAAGGAGAATGCAAATAAGTCAAATGATTATAATATAACTTGTATTAGGTTAACTGTATATTTAGTCCTACCATTCAACTTTAACAGACGTTGCACCTCTAACCATAAGGACCGAAGTATAGGGCCGTTACCAATTCAACCACACCAATATGCTCGTTGCTTTTTTTTTTTTATTTTAAATTTCTTAAAGTATATTTTGGTACTCTTTTTCCTTTTTATTTTTACGTTGAGCGTATTAACATCACATTAATTGACATGATGTGTTCTTACAATTATATATCTATCGATCTCTCTCTCTCTCTCTCTCTCTCTCTCTCTCTCTCTCTCTATATATATATATATATAGATCAATGAACATGGTCTTATAGTACACCAGCATTGTAAATGTCTTTTTTTTGATAAATTGTAAATTTTGGTTTATTATTTATTAATCTATGCTTAATTACATGTAAAGCATAATTATGTCATATTACAAATGCCAGTCTAAAAAATTTTTATTCTAAAATTCATTGCAATACCAGTTCGCCATGTAATTGTCTCTTGCAGTACAATTCTTATCAAACTGTATCCTTTGACTGTGGAATCGAATTCAAAGTTGGACAAATTCATTGGGGCTTCGACTACATTTCTAATTATTCTATGCATGAAAGTAAAATTTTTCTTTTACGGTTGTAGGTAAATATTTATCTTATTGGAATGCATGATTTACAAATGTAGCTTCAACATAACAAATTCTTAAAGAAATTAATTTACTTCTTAGAATTAATGGCATAATATGTATAACCTATAGGAAATGGAAAGTTAGATAAATCCAACTTCTCGATTGATCAGCACAATCACTTGCTAATCGTGTTGCGTCTTCTAGAGACAAAATAAATTTCCATGGAGTGAATTGACAGTAAAATAATTTGTTCCATTCCCAGCATATTAGACAAGGACATTTGAAATTGTCGTGAGCCATGATAACCATTTGGACTTTCTTTCAACTTTACAATCAGTATACAATGATATGCCTGCTCTAGGACTAAGATGTACTGTCAAAGAAAAAGATGTTATGTGAAATTTTTTTCCTTATTATAAAAAAAAGGGCAAGCAAAAATGATACCCCACGGACTCGCCCAAAAACACCGAACTCTGTTGTCAGGTAGCCCGAAATTAATGAAAAAAAAAAAACTCCAACAAGCATTGTGTATTATTTACAGGCAAATAATCATAATAATAATAACAAAATATAATCCAGTACCCGTGGGTATCTGTCCAATCTACCTAATGCGTTTAAGCTCAAGCTCGTATTCCCAAATCCAAATTTATGAAAATGTTTATATATCAATATATAATTTATGTGCGGTTTTTCTTCAATTATATGTATTTTAAATTCTAAACATAATCCTTGATGAGGATTCAGGCAGGTTCGGGTACCTGTGAGTATATATGTTTACCCACATTTAAGGACATGAATACCCAACTGTTGAACTAAATTAGGTTGGAATCATTTTCAAGTTTGAATTATAAAGTTTGAGTTTTTGATTCAAAGTTTTTTTTTATAACAAAAAAATATGTATTGCCGGTATGTGGGTTATCGCATGTGCCTGTGAGCTGAGGCCGAGAGTCATCCTTTGTTATCCTCATTCAATCTACCTTATAGGGGAGAGACTTATCACTCGAATATTGTTGAGTTCGAGTATGACTTCCTCATGCCAACCAAGGTATTAATAGATATGAAATCTGCATCGCCTGCGTACAGTTTTACTGGCAGTTTAAGGAGGAATATTGCCTTTAATTATGCATGTTGGGACTCAAACTTAAGTTGAATGTGAGGAAAGCATACCAAATTATTACCAAACTATTATTTTGAGTGGTTTTAATTTAAAGTTTAAAAGCAATGATTCTATGTCAACCTTATTTAGCATATATAATTTTTTTATTGTTCCTCTTTAGTTGTTCTTTCTTACCAGAAGGAGTTTACAATAAGCCAAACTATAGCACTCTTAGTTTATAATTGCCCCTATCTCTAAAACAATAAGCCAAACTATAGCACTCTTAGTTTATAATTGCCCCTATCTCTAAAATTTAAAAGACTCAATTTTTTCTTTGTTTTTTGGGTTAGCTTGAAACATTTTTTTTATTTAAAGTTTGAGCGATCACTGCTTTAGTAAGGATGCTAAATCCTAAATGGGCAATCCATATGTCATGTTACATCGACATTGTAAAGCCTAATAATTTTTTCAAATTTAAAATTACCATGAAATCCGGTTACTCCAGTTGATATATTAAGGTCTGCATTAAAATTAAAAATTTGCAGAAATTCCAAAGTCCGCTGGTAAAGAAACTTGCTCGTAAAGCTTCAATATGTATACGGGGACAACGGCTGTACGCGCATGATTTATTTGCAATTTCTTCTTGTTTACGCCACAAAATCTGATGACACGATAACACAAACACAAAAGCTTTTTGGTGTTTACAGAACAGTTAAATTGTGAAAGATTTATTAAATTTTAAAAATAAAAATAAATAAATTATTTAATATCGTTGAATTAATTACGCGTCACATTAAATATATTTAAGTAATTTTACTTTCACAAACAAAATAAATGAAAAAAATAATAATGAAACGAACAACAAGGCAGGAACGCTTTAAGAAAATTGACAAGCGGACAAGAAATGTATTTGTGACAAGACCCCACTCCGGCTGTTGGTCGGCCCCAAATTGGACCGGAGAATAATTGACCATGAACGAATCAGTAGCTGTTTATGCTAAATCAAACCATAATTGAGACTCACGCGTGAATTGTCGTTAACCAGGACCATGATGACCTTTTTTTTTTTCAGAAGGACCATGATGAGCTTTGTCATGCTTTGTTCCTTCCCACGAACCATAAATAGCGATTGGTGTTGCTAGCTAGAGATACAACGGACGTGGTGTTTCTCTTGAAGCAGCTAGTTTTTGAGTTCTTTTAATTATTGGTTGAGTGATGTTTTTATTTTTTTTAATTTCTTGTTATCAAATAAAAAAAACGATTGAATTTGGGAACTGAAATGAATTTTACTTACAGTCTAACCTACTCGAATAAATTTTTAGTTGCCTCCACTAAAAAAAAAAAAAAAAAATTGATGTACATCAAATCTATATTATTGACTCTATTAAAATTTATACTTTGTCTCCGCTGAAATTTGTGTTTCGTATTTGTTTGCACTCTTTTTTTCAATAACATTTCCACTCTCTTATCCTTGTTTTGATTTAATTTAACTAACTAATAAATCTTTTAATTTTACTAAATAACCAATAGCTAAACACCCTCCCATTTAAACATATCTCCACGTTTTGAAAAAAAGCAACGCCCAACACCCCAAGTCTTGCAGAGCGAAGATGATTAGAAGAAAATAAAACAACCCCAAAACAAATCTCCTCTCTAATTATCATCATCTTCCTCCAAATTCTTTAAGTTAAGGTTAAATTTTTTTATGCCTTCAGTACTCTTTGCTCAATTCTTAAGTTTAGCTCTTGATTTCTCTCTTCTAAATATAATTTTTTGTTTATATATTGAACTTTGCCCATTGAGGATTTTTCCTGGCTCAGCCATTGACACCAATTGTTACACTAATGCCTATTTTTTTGGGGTTGCTATCAATAAAAAGCAAGAACTTTCCTTATTTTCCAAAATCTAGCATGAACTTTCCAAATTCAGAATAATACAATTTTTAATCCTAAATTTTTATAAATTTTTACAATTGAATTCTAAAAATTTTAAATTTGTTAATTAAATTCTATACCTTTCAGATCCTCCACAATCAAGTCCTTTCTATTAACAACTATCAGTCAGACTATTTAAATATACTTTTACCAAATGAAAGTGAATTGAAAACTTTTAAATACAATATTTTATTTTTATTTTAAAATATTTAAATAGAGCAGTACGAAAGAAGCTGTATTTACGCAGTTTTTTATTCATATCTAATTAGTCAAAGTACATTTTAAATTATTTGACTTACGACTATTGACGAAAACGATTCAAATGTAAAAAATTTCAAAGATATAGGACACAATTAAAAAAATTAAAAAATTTAAAATTTAACTATAAAAATTAATAAATATCTAAGATTAGAATGAATATTATCCCTTTTCGAATTCAGTTGTTTTCCAAAGGATATAATGAGCATTTTAAGCGTTTTTGTCTCCTTGCGAGTCGAAAGGAAGCTGCTTGATTTTGTTAAATCATTAAATAGTCTGATCTCTTTGGGCCTCCAAGAAACCAAAAGCATTCGAATTGAGGGGCGTTGTTAGGCTTACAACCCATTTTTGAATGGCTTTTATTCGTACACAGGGATGGCCAGTTATTAAATCACAAAGCAAAAACCATCAAAGTGCACAAAATTATTAGCAAACGAAATGATGCGTGCCCTCGAAACATAATATCATAGTAACAAAAATAAAAAAAAGAAGGGAGTACATTTTAGGAAAGCGATTAGAATATTATCTTTCATTGTTAGTATGAACAGCAGCAACACCAAAATTTGGAATTGGGAATGTGTCGATTTTGACGTGTGAATTGACAGAAAGAGTGAAGCTTTTGTGGTATACAAGTGACCATGTTTTCAGAATAATGAAAGGAAGCAAAAGAATGTAAATGTATCCTTAGCATAGTTTAATTTACTGGGTTACATGAAGATGAATACTTTAAAGGCTTTTGAACAATACTTATAAACTGCAAAATATAAAGATTAAAGTCTGTAATTAGTTGATGTAAAATTGTTACCAATATTATCAGTCTTATTATTAATCTAACAATCTTCTTTGAATCAAGATACATATCAACAAACTAAAATTTATGACAGAAAATTGTCCATAATGTAACAATCTTCTTTAAAGAAATTGTGGACTCGGATACGTTTGATAATGTTCAGAATGATCAATAAGAGTTTGTAACTTAGTTAAAGCGAAGTTACTAAGCTAGTGCAAGCTCAAAAAAAAAAAAAAAAAAAGAAGTTACTAAGCTAGTGCACTTATGGCAAAGGTATCACTAAGTTGGAAGTCCAACAAAGAAGCTTGTGAAGGCCTAACAGGCGGTGGGACCCTACATGGCAAGTTACTGGTTTAAGAGAAAGCCTCAGTACAGAACCCTTAGTTGCCTTCTTTAAATTTGGTTTACAATTTACGTGAAATGTTTGTCTTCTCTCGATATTGTTTCCCTGGCTGACTTTAGTCTATTGGTCATGGCTGTTCTGTTTTTCGCTGTCTCTGCATTTTTTGAGCTTCTCTGTGTGCTTCTCTATGCATATGAATTCCCCAAACTACCGATTGTGGAGTACTACCGGTCGAAGGCAGACTATGAAGGATCAAAAACAGTTTCAGCGGATCTTGCTGCCAGCGTTATGCAATTTGTTACCCCAGGAAGAAATATTTTCTTTACCTTTGACGATTCAAACACAGAATACTGTAACGTTGGATCAAGAGACTAAAAGTTGTTGAGTCTTTAATTTGATAAAGCCAGACATATTTAGAAAATGTAACAGAGTTGAAAATCTCAGCTGTCAACATTCTAAAATAACCCCACAAACTAAAAATTGGATTGATTTGGTTAGCCGTTGGAAACAAACCCTTTTGTCCCCCATAAAAACCACACACATTTTTAGTTTCCTTGGCTCTCTCTTTTCCGGGAGAAGTTCCAAGATTTTCCTTTCCTTTTTGCTTCTTTTCCTTCTTTTGCTTCAGGAAAAATAATGTCGATCCTTCATGCGCTGCATGTCAATCGTTTTTGCTCGAACCCCATTTAGACTATGAACTTTTCTTCTTCTTATTATTATTGTGAACTATTCCATATTTAACAAGAAGAGTCAATTTCCTGTTAGGCAAAATTTATGGTCATTTCTCATTGCCATCCCCATTTTTGATCCATTTCTTTATAAGACTCGGCATTGGCGCAGAGGCAGAATATGTCCACCGGTAAATTCTGTGGCTTGAAGCCATTGCTGTTCGGAGGAAAATCTTCCAGTTTTGAGGTACAAATTTTAATTTCCGTCCTATATATTCTCATTAATGTCAGGAAGGCATCTATATGCGGATTGTTATGCCGGTCAGTTGAATCTGTGACATACGTATATTAATTCTGGTTTCTTGCCATGATCATGCTAAGGGAGACTTAAAGTAAATTTCTGTCTAAATCATGACATTTCCCTGCTCCTTAATCTATACTTTTTTTGGACGGAAGTTTCCTATGTTTCGGGTTTCTTCAGGATCATCTAGACGTCTTGCTATCCAATTTTCCAATCTATTGTCTTATAATGGCCCGTGAATAGGAAAACATTTGATGTCAAGAGATGAGCTCAGAAGCTTCATTAGGTCTGGGAAGAAAGGAGGGACTGACAGAGAAAATAAGCAAGTTTTTCATGTTGGAAGAATGGGAATTGAATTCTTTGATTTGCTAACCTTAGATAAAATATTCATGCAGGTTGTGAAAGGAGTTATATCAGCCAAAAGTCAAAAGATGGAAACAAAACGATTGAAGGAAAACAGCTCTCGGAGGTTCTCTGGCAACATCATCTTGATGATGGAGCTTAGAAAGAAGATTTTTACCTTCAGGGACATCATTGACTTACCACCTTTTGATGGCTCCCGCTCTATAAATGAGGTACATTGAACAAGCTCTTGCTCTGCAACATCCTTAAACATGCTAGAAATCAATTACATAATATGTCGAATGTCTGAACTTTTTGAGGTCTTGCAGCTGATGCTAAGAACAATGAAAGATCTCCATAATCATTACCCTGAGATCATACTCAACAGAGAACTCTCGGAATTAAAGGGAGCTTCAATCGACAAGGTCCCCCATTTTCTCACGTTACTGATATTAGTTTATTGAACTGCTAGATGCTATATTCTCAACAATCCTGAGGCTTACAGTCTACATGTCTGCTTAAAACAGGTTATGATTTTCTTTTGTGAGGCTTTGAGATCTATTGGGGATTCATGGATGATGAATCAGGACTGGATGGATAATGAAACACACAACATGATGAGAAACAGCAAATGGCTCAATTCAGATCAACTTGGTAGGTTTTATGTCCATTCCTTTGTATTGTTATTGTTTGTTTGATTCTTCAGGATCTTGGAAGAATTTTTTTTTTTGGTTTTTGGGGGTTGGGGGGGGGGGGGGGGTGGGGGGGGGGGGGGTGGGGGGGGTTGGATCATAATAAGTTGGGGAAAGAATGGTATATGAATTGATAAATTCCTGCAATTCTAACATCTAAACAAATGATACATCTCTAGAATTGATTGAAATGCACTAGTTAATGACGATAATTTCTATGCCTTTTGGCAGTTGAACTTGCATTGGCAACACTCAATTGCATGATCAAAATAACCAAAGAAATGTTCGATGAGATGGACGAAGAGCAGAGTGATGACAGTTCCCCATCTAATGCTTTTGGCAGAGTCCTCACAGGGTCTTACTCAGATATCAGCGGCAGCTCGTTTTGTGGTTCTCCAGTAACCCCAACTTCAGTTCTTCCGGAGTTCATGGATTCTCCAGTTTCCAGAGATTTTTCAGTTTTTTCTGGCTCGTCCCCTCTTCTCCGGTCATTGAGAGTTCAAGCAGTTGGAAAGTTGAACCCCATTGACATAAAGCACCTCTCGGTGCAAATGCTTCCAAATGTGGGAACTCAAGATCAAGGTCACAATGCTATGAACAAAAAGAACAGTGTGGATGATGAACCTATGGCTGAAGCTCAAACCAAGGTCATTGCTTTGAATGGGAACAATAGTTTGGTAGAAGAACTAATGTTTGAAATGGATGCAAGCTCCAATCCTGAAGAGACCAATGCTGCAAGAGCTGAGGATAAAATACAGCATGCTGATGTAAAAGACACAACAGAAATTCAGATGTGTGAGACAACCTCTACCAGCATTGAAGCTAGAAAAGATGTGGCGCCTTCACTATCACAGCCACCCATTTCCTCACCAACAACAAAAGCACCAGAGGTTACGCCACCACTTAGTCCTCCATCAACATTTTCAACACCAGTTTCCAATGTAGTAGTGCTGGTGATATCATCACAACCTCCACCACCTCCTCCCCCACCAGCACCAGTGCTTCAGCCAACCGTTTCAGCTGCTCTCACACCATCTCTGTTGCCATCCCCACCAGTTTTGCAGCCTAACGGAGAAATAGAAGTTCTGCCAACACCTCCACTTCCACCACCACCACCACCACCACCACCACCTACAACACCACAAATGACAACAGTTACACCACTGACTCCACCACCACCACCACCACCACCACCACAGTTAAGAGTCACAGTAGCGGCGCCTTTCCCACCCCCTCCACCCATGATGTCTTCAGGAGAATCAATGCCATTTCTGCCATCACCTCCACCACCACCACCACCAACACATGAGACATCAGGAACGGCAACAGTCACCCCATTGCCTCCACCTCCACCTCCACCACAGCCACTGCCAAGAACTACAACAGAAGCACCTCCCCCGCCCCCTCCACCAGTGATGTCTTCAAAAGGATCAATGCCATCGCCGCCGCCACTACCACCACCACCCCCAGGAACTACAACAGCAGCACCGCCCCCGCCCGCTCCACCCACGACTTCTTCAAAAGGATCAATGCCATCGCTGCTGCCACCACCACCACCCCCAGGAACTACAAAAGTAGCGCCTCCCCCACCCCCAGCGCCCATGACGTCTTCAAAAGGACCAATGACATTGCCGCCACCACCACCCTTGCCTCTTGGAAAAGGAGGTACCCCACCTCCACCTCCGCCTGGTGCAGCAAAATCTTTACGGCCCATTAAGGCACAGACTAAGTTGAAGAGATCAAGCCAAATGGGAAACTTGTATCGGGTTCTCAAAGGGAAGTTGGAAGGAGGTAACCAAAATTCTAAATCATCCAACAGAAGCAAGAGTTCAGCTTCAAGCAGTGGTAGCGGCAAGCAAGGCATGGCAGATGCACTAGCAGAGATCACAAAGAGGTATCACACACCGAGACTAACTATGCAACAATTCGTGGAATTTCGAGTTTTTTTTTTTTTTTCTCTCCATGGACATAAAATAATCATTATCTGTTAATCTACCTCTGTTCTCTTCTTTGTGTAATAGATCGGCATATTTCCAACAAATTGAAGAAGATGTTCAAAAGCACTCAAAGTCCATTTCAGAGCTGAAAACTTCCATCAGCACTTTCCAAACAAAGGACATGACAGAGCTGATAAAGTTCCACAGACATGTTGAGTCTATTCTCGAACAATTAACAGATGAAACACAGGTAAATCTGCTTGAAGTTTATAATCTCTTGTTCTGCCTTTCTCTTTGCTCTCATACATCAAGGCAAAAATGTCGGCAAATGCAAATGTCCCGAGTGGGAGCAAGAAGAGTTCATAAGTTAGAGAGCCTAAGACAGAACAAAAATAGTGAGTACAATCGAGCACAGAAAGGAAACTAACTGGAAAAAAAAAAAAAGGTTCTCTACAAAAAAAATCAAGGCTAGTCATGGAATCTGAAATTTTTTAGTCTTGTAACCTGTGAACAATTTCGAACTCAACACATTTCAGGTTCTTGCAAGGTTTGAAGGTTTCCCACAAAAGAAGCTCGAAGCACTAAGGATGGCAGCTGCACTATATACAAAGCTCAACGGAATAGTTTCTGAACTGCAAAATTGGAAGATTGAGGCTCCCTTGTCCCAGCTCCTGGACAGGACCGAACATTACTTCAATAAGGTGATTGCCAAGAAAAACTTACTACTTTCTCGGGCAACCATATACTATATTAGAAAATCTTAGTCCTGACCGTGAAAAAACATATAACACAAAATGTACAGCTCAAAGGAGAAATGGACTCCTTGGAAAGAACCAAAGATGAAGAATCCAAGAAATTTCAGGCTCACAATATCCACTTCGATTTCGACGTTCTCATACGAATCAAGGAATATATGGTCGATGTTTCCTCAAACTGCATGGAATTGGCTCTCAGGGTATTGTCTGTTAACATTTTGCTGCATAGGTAGGCAGATCATTTGATTTGAGAACACTTTTGTTTATTTATTTTCTGCTTCCTGGAATAATGTTTCAGGAGAGAAGGGAAGCAAAAGCAGCAGAGACAACAGCAACAGGAAACAAAACAGACCGCAAGAAGGCTTGTGTTAAAATGCTTTGGAGATCTTTCCAATTTGCATTTCGGGTTTATTCATTCGCTGGCGGACACGACGACCGTGCTGATAAACTCACCAGAGAATTGGCTCATGAGATACAGACTGATCCTCAGCACCACTAATTGTTTACTTTGAAATAAATCCCACAAAAACAACAACAAAATAAAAAAAAAAAACAAAAACAAAAACAAAAAGAAAACAATAAAAAATATATATATATATATATATATATATATATATATATATATATTTAGAAAGTAAACTCTGCCATTCTATTTGTTGTGGTGCATAATATGACTAAGTACCAGAGTATTTTGATGGCAATAAAAGCCTTGTTAAATTCCGGCTTTGCTTTTTTGTTTATGATGAACGAAGACTTAATTAGCACTACTCAAGTTCATGTGAAACCATGCAGTAAATTCTACTTAACTATAGTCTTCTACTTCCCCTTCTTACCAATTATGTGTGTAAACTTTGGAATATCAATCTTGACTGGTTGCGTGTTTAGTCTTGTAATTATTTTTGTTATTTAAGACGAGAATTTACGTTGCACATCCTCTATGTAAGGGTACGGTAGCATGTTGTATACTAATTTTTAAATGTAACATGTCGCACCCCACGGATGATAAATCTTGTTAGTTCTTCTATGATTCTAGATTTTTTTTTGTCTCAGTAATCTTAAAATTTGAATTTGAACTACTCGATTTAGTAATGTTGCGCCTTTTATAAGGTTATGGTTAAAATTAAAAGATTGGGGTTTCAACCAACAGTTTTTTATTCTTTAAAATGAAGTGCAGACTGGAGTTGCAATATAATACAACATGAGGAAAATCATAACATTATAGGCCAACGTGGATTCATCAAAACTTTTTTTTTTTTTTTTTTGTTGACAGAAAAGGATGTTAAATTTATTGTTCTTATATCAATTAATGAAAAAGCATTAGGAAAACTTAGCCGATTCAAGTTATGGTGCCCCATAATCAAGAGAGGCTTCTTTGACTAACAAGTGTGCCACCTTGCTAGCTTGCCATTGCTTTTATATATACATAATATAAATAAATTTAAGTAAATATTATTTTTCAAATTATAATATAAATTTTAAAATAAATTTAATTGTTGTTATTAAATTTACTCAAAATTTAATTTAAATTATAATAAAAGCAGTGGCACACTTGTTATAATAGTGTTAATTCAAATTATAATTTAATTTATGTTTTTCTACCCTCTCTCTCCTTTTTCTCTTTTTACCATTCTCTCTACTGATTCTCCCTCATCCCACTCTCTCTCTCTCGTTTTTCTCCCTCAATCATTATCTCTACTCATTCTCTCTCTACCCTATCTCTCTCTCATTTTTCTCTCTCTACCATTCTCTCTCACTTTTCTTGCTCTACCATTCTCTCTACTCATTCTCCCTCTGCCCTCTCTCTCTCTCTCTTTTCTCTCTATCATTCTCTGTCTACCCACATTCTCTCTCATTTTTCTTGCTCTACTATTCTCTCCCTACTCACTCTCTCTCTCCTTTTTCTCTCTCTACTATTTTCTCTACTTATTCTTTCTCTACCCAGACTCTCTTTCTTTTTTATTGTTTTACCAGTCTCTCTACTCATTGTCTCTCTACCCTCTCTCTCTCTCTCTCTCATTTTTCTCTCTCTACTATTCTGTTTACTCATTCTTTCTCTACCCTTACTCTTTCTGCCATTCTCTCTACTCATTCTCTTTCTACTCTCTTTTTCTCTCCTTTTTCTCTTTCTACCATTCTCTCTACTCATTCTCTCTCTACCTTCTCTCTCTCGCCCATTTTTCTCTCTATATTCATACTCTTTTTACCATTTCTCTCACTATCCTTTTTCTATCTACTTTTTTATTCTTATAAAAAAAACAAAAATTGACTGCAATAAGTACAGAAATTAAGCAAATAGTAAAAACAGAAAAATAAAAAATAAAAAATAAAAAAAAAAAATTAACAGCGTCTCCAAATGAACCCCTATTTGGCTGTTTTTTAAGTAACTGCTAAGTGGCTGTAATATACGACGTCTCAAAGGAAATTATATGACTTGACAAAGGAAATATAAAAAAATTATACGATGTGATAAAGGGAACTATACGACGCGTGTAACCAGTTATTAAAAGAATTTTTGACATACGATGTAGAAGCAGAAATATAAGGAAATTATACGACGTGGTAAAGGAAATTATATGATCTATGTAATCAGATTTTTTATTTTTATTGGCTAGTTATATATTGTATAATTTTCTTTGGTACATCATATAATTTTCTTCTAGTTCTTCTGTCATGTCGTATAATTTTCTCCATCACGTAATATAATTTTCTCTATTACGTCATATATAATAACTATTTAGTAACCACCTAAAAAACAACCACCTAGTCATGTCCTTAAAAAAATTTCTCTCCCAGTCCGTGCCTTCCTTTTGAAATCTATTTTTTCAAGAAAAAAAAAAAAAAACAAAAGAGAGGATGTCCCATCGGCTTGTGAGATGGTCGACAGGCCATCATCACGTTTTCAAAAAAATGTCTATTATTATTATTATTATTATTTATTATTATTTTTAAAATATATTTTAAACGTGTCTAACATGTGTTTAATTTATTTAAATTTATTATTGGTGGACACTTTTTTGAAAAATATGTCAGACACTTGTCTGTGTCGTGTCCAACATGTATTTGACATGGATGCCTCATCAAAATCTACGTGTCTGTGTGTCCTTATTGCTCAGGTTATTATAAGAATGAGATAAGTGTCTAAAAATTAATTTTAAAAAAGTTTTAGAGACCATAAAAAGTATCTTTTTAAAATTAAAGTATAAATATTTTTAACATTATTTTAAATTTAATTAGTACTATAAGTCTTGATTTAAAAAAAAATTTATTAAAACATTTTTATTGCCTACATATATCCTATAACTATTTTTCATATTTTCCTAACATACAGCTTTTTGTTAAGTAAAATAAAGTTCCAAGTAAACCTCAATTCTAAATATCTAATTGGTGTTCGTGTCTTCTCGACCGAGCTGACAACTGTAAATTTGATGGGATTAATACCATTTTAGTTTTACTTTTTAGAATTTTTTTAATCTAGTTCTGTACTATTTTTTGTTTTTATTTTAGTCTTATAATTATATTTTTAGTTGCAATTAACTCTTCCATGAACAAAATTATTAGTCCAAATATTAAAATACATGTTCATGGCCTTCACATATTGTTAGAACAACCTTTGTAGTTTCAAACCCGTATACTTTTTTCTTCAATTTATAAATTTGTATTTGCCACACAACCTCCGTTCTGCTTGTGGGAGTTAATGTTTTATTACTTTGAGTAATCTTTGCAATCATGTAAACAAAATATTCACAAATTTCCTCAAATCAAATAAGTATTTTAACATTTTAATTAACAATTCCTTCTACGTATGACTTAATTGCATAAAAAAATCATACTTCTCGGGTTAAAATGAAAGCAAAAAAAGAATATAAGACTAAAATAAAAAAAATTCTAAACAATTTAAGACTAAAATAGTGTTAATCTTGAATTTGATTCAAAGCCTCAAGTCAAATGGTCGTGCTGCCCGTAAGAGCACTAGAGAATCCAAGAAAATTTAGTCACAAGCCACATTCACATGCAGAGGGAGCGGCCTAGAGAAATCGAACGCAGCAGTCTCTGATTCAAAGATAGAACGGCAATCCGCGGTTGGGTACATCTACTTCAGTTGATCTAAACTAAGTTAACCAACTTGGCATTTATGTATGTTCTTATTATGTCTATGTTCTTGTTAAATTAGATTAAGATTAAGATTAAGATTACATCAGGTTGGTAGCAAAATTGGGAGCGAGGAAGAGAGTGAGAGAGGGGAGATCCATACCTTTATATATATATATATATAGGTTTTCCAATTTAGGATTTCCTTTTAATTAATTAAGTAATTTGTCACAAAGGATTCAGGAGAAGGAGGAGTTTGCAAAAGCAGAGGCGGAGGAGGAGGAGGAGGAGAAGGACAACGATGAGGATTTGATGATCAGGAGGAACACACAATCACGTACAGACTTGGCCTTTTGCCAGATGATATTATCCACCACATCTTCTCCTACCCCGGTGTAAGGGCTTCAAATTTCGAATTTGTAATAGTTGGACTCGAAAATATAAATATAAATTACAAATAAAAATTTTAAAATAAAATAAAATTGACTTGGGGTCGATTTTCGTACGAATTCTCCGATTGATATTCTTTCGTGATTCCGTCAAGGGCTGTGCGAGTTTGAACTTGATAGAAATAAATTCCATAACTTTATCTTAAATTGAATAAATTTTGTCGAGAATTGAAACTGGATCTCGAACAGATACTTGGACTACGGTAAATACTGTAGAGACTTAATTTCGATTGAACTGACTTGATTTCATTGAAGGACGTAGGGGCTTGTTCTCGGATGAGCTGACTGGACTTTACTAAGGGCTGTAGGAGGCTTAATCTCAAACAGCTTTTCAATATTTTAATATTTTAGATTATTGCTCTAGTAGATCCCAATCTGAGACGATTAGAGAGCGTACACCTAAAATATACTTGAAAATAAATATATTAAATATTTTAAACTTTATATCTGAAACATCTCCCTTAATGATATTTAGGGAGTATATGCCCAAAATACATAAACGTAGGGGAAGGGAATTGGAAATTCAAATGAAATTCCAAAATGTTTTGGAATGTTTTTCGATGCATTTGCTCGGCGCTGGGCAGTTTATTTGTAGACTTTCTGGGTGGCACTATGCCATCAACAACAAAAGATATTTGTTATTATTATTATTATTTTTAATTTTTTTCCTTCTTCTTGTAAACATAAGAAAAAAAAAAAGAGAGGAAAAGTCAGCTTTTAAAAAAACAAAAGGGAAGTCAATGTTAGCGTTGCCAATTTTGAAATTAGTAACGCCGACACAGAAAAACATTTTTCTTCCTTTCCCATGTGAAGGAGCCCTATAAATAAGCTCTCACCCCCTAATTCAAAACATATTCAGCAAATTTATAAATAGAAAAATATACCGAACTTGAGAGAAAAAGAAAATTTTGAAAATCTCTCAAGAAAATTTCTCATTTTCCTACGTATTTTCACTCTGCAGTATACTCTCCTAAGTTCTTTTTAAGAGATATTTCAGGTGTAAGCTTCAAAAAATTTGCTATTTCCATTTTTAAGGTTGTTTTTTAGTTTATATTATCTGATCGCTCTATATCTGAATTTATGAGAATATAAATTTAAAAATATCAAAATATTACAAATCCGATTGAAATTAAACCTCATATGACCCTCAATAAAATCCAGATAGCTTATCCGAGAACAAGTCCCTACGACCCTCGATGAAATTAAGCTAGATCGGCTTAGATCAGGTTTGTGCGGTTCTTAACCGTAGTCTAAACGTCTCCATCAGATCTAGTTTCAGTTTACCCAGTTCAAGATAAAGCTGTGAAATTTATTGTTGTCAAGATCAAACTCGAGTAGCTCTTGACAGTAGTCACAAAGGAACACTAATTGGAGGAATCACGAAGATCGACCCCACGTAAATTTTCTTAAATTTTAAATTTTTGTTTGTAATTTATTTTTGTATTTTCGAGTCTAATTATTCCACGCTCGAGATTTACACTTGTTACAAATTTCTGGTACGCTTAGTGAGTCCTCTTCACCTCTCATCTCTTGTTCCTTAAAAAAACAAAAAAAAAAAGCAAAAAGAAAGCAGCCGAGAGAAAGAAAAAGAGAGAAAAAAAGAAAAAAAAAAGAAAACGAAAAAGAAAAAGGAAAAGGACAAACAAAGAAAAAGAAAAGAAAAAGAAAAAAGAAAAAAAGAAAAGAAAAAGAAAAAAAAAAGAAAGGAAAATTTCCAGTGGGTATCCAGTATTCTAATAGCACCAAAGAGGACAGTCGCTTCACTACCTACATCAACTACCTTACCCGGGTATGCAGGACCACAAACCTGCGGACAGATACAATTACTTGCCACTCAAAAGAGTCCATAGACTCACGCAAGGACAACGTTCCTCGCCACCAACAAAATTAAAATAGAAGAATTACAGCTCACACAACAATTAGATTTCTCACGAGAACGGAGAGATCAACCAACTACCCCGGCCAGAGCATCAAATTTTGCTCAACAGCAGAATCCGACACGTTTTGCTGAAACAAGTCAGGAAAAATTAGAAGGGCCCTCTACAACAATCTTCCGTGGAGAACCATCTACCAATGCTGATGTCAGACTGACCAACACCACCAACATAGAAAAAATGTTTGCAGATTTAAATCACGGATATTCACAGCTGATTAGCGGATATGCACAGTTCATTGAAGATATGAAGGAATTAAGTCAGCAAATGGACAACATCAACAAAGGGCTTCACCAAGCCCAACCCACTAATGCAGTCAACCACGAAGATCATCCTCAATCATCTCAATTTGGGGGCACAGTTTTTAGCCATTCGGACCAACAGAAGGACGAGAGTACCGATTCAGCTACAAGCTCACTTCCAAGTGGGATGAGTCATGTCTTGCTTGAAAAAAATGCTTCCATGTTATCAAATCAAAAATGCATTTCGACCTGACACAATTAAGCGGTAAATTTTGAAACTATTGTTATGTTTAAAAAAAATTAAAAAAGAGAAAAAAATTCTCAAAAAAAGCAAAAAAAGAAAAAAGCAAAAAAAAAATCAAAAAAATAAACAAAAGCAAAAAAAAGAAAAAAATTCAAAAGAAAGAAAAAGCAAAATAAAAAAATCGAAAAAAATGAAAAATGAAAAAAAATCCAAAAAAAAAGAAAAAAAAAGTCTGAAACTCATGTGTAGATTCAAAAACCTAGCCCAAAATCTAAATTCATATTCAGGGACAGACCTTAAACCCAAATTCAAATTCTAGTTTAAAACCCAAACATAAACTCAGTTAAACCTAAGTTCAAAGCCCAAATCCAACTTCCAACTCAATGTCCAAATCCAGATTCGAGGGTAAACCTTAAACCTTGAATCAAAATCCAGCTCAACAAGCTCAGTAGCTTAATAAGCAGCTCAGCAGGTTAACAGCTCAATAAACAGCTCAGCAGCTCAACAAACAGCTCAGCAGCTTATTAGCTCAACAGCTTACCTGTTCAACAACACACTCCTGCCTCGCACGAGTATAAAAGGCGAACAGCTTCACAACAAAGCACTCATGCTCCGCACGAGTATAAAATGCGATAATCAATCCACCACAGTTCAGCACTCCTGCCTCGCACGAGTATAAAGGGCGACAATACAGTTCAACAGCACACTCTTGCCTCGCACGAGTATAAAAGGCGAACAGTTCAACAACGCACTCCTGCCTCGTATGAGTATAAAAGGCGACAATACAACAGTGCATACCCTAACAGGTGAGAAGCAACCACAGCCTGCCGAATTTCGCCTGTAGTAGGCTCCATCTGCGAGCACCATTTCAGTCCTACACTACATGCCAAAGTTACGACGTCCAGAAGGTTAGCCTCCTTTTTCTTATTGCATAAATCTTAAACAGGAGGAAAGATACAGTCAATCCAAGACAAAAGAACTGCACAACTTGAACGAGACTTACACTCTGTCGATACCAAAGATTGAGCCAGTTTTGTCCTCAAAACCATTAAAAGGCTTCGTCAGACCACACACAGGGGCAGTCGAAGGTGGCTCACTTCTAGAAAGAAGAACACACGAAGGATTCGATCCTAATGCATACAAGCTCTTGGCCAAAGCGGGCTATGACTTTTCAAACCAAGCACAATGGGTACACTGCCATCCACAAGTGACGCCATTGCTCAATCTTCAACGTCCCGACCTGGCTTAGGCTATCAGGAGAAGTCACCTGTGCGGATCATGCTAAAGAGCCGAAGCCGAGCAGCTGTTGTACGTGCCAACACCATCACCAGCAAACAAAACAGGCCTATCCAGTCAAACAAAGAAGAAAAAGTCAGGGCTCTACATTTCATGTCACAATTAGTGAGGAGGCCGATTCCGACTCATCAGACGGTGAAGTAAAAGAGGCTCCCCCGAAACTTGAAGATGGTGGCCAAGCAATTATTGATGAATTCAAAGAGGTCAATGTTGGCTTTCTGGAAGATCCCCGACCGACATTTGTAAATGCTTTACTTACTGTAGAAGAAGAGCAGGAATATGTTCAGGTGTTAGGTTAATACAGGGATGTGTTCGCATGGAATTACAAAGAGATGCCCGGACTTGACCCAAAGATTGCAGTGCACCGCCTAACAGTAAAGAAAGGTGTTCGTCCTATCAAGTAGCCACAACGACGGTTCTGCCTGGAACTCATTCCGGAAATCGAGGAGGAGGTCAACAAGCTGATCAATGCTGGCTTCATCCGATAGATCACTTACCCAACGTGGATTGCCAACATAGTCCCGGTAAGAACGAAGAATGGACAACTAAGGGTATGTGTTGACTTTCGAGATCTTAATAGGGCCTGCCCAAAAGATGACTTTCCATTGCCCATAACGGAGATCACAATTGATGCAACAATAGGTCACGATGCATTGTCCTTCATGGATGGTTCTTCAGGCTATAACTAAATCAGAATGGCACCAGATGATGAGGAGTTGACAACATTTCGCACCCCAAAAGAATGCTATGTGAATGACTTAGTAGTAAATACTAAGAAGCACAAAGACCACCTCGAGGATCTCAAGACAGTGTTTGAAAGACTTTGTAGGCATCAGATCAAAATGAACCCTCTCAAGTGTGCTTTCGGTGTCGCATCAGGAAAGTTTCTTGGGTTCATGGTGTGCCATCATGGAATTGAAGTTGATCAGTCAAAGGTTAAGGCAATCCAAAAGATGCCTAAACCAAAAAAATCTGCACGAGCTATGAAGTCTACAAGGAAAGCTAGCCTACATTCGCCGTTTCATCTCCAACTTAGTTGGAAGGTGTCAACCTTTCCACCGGCTAATGAAGAAGGATGTTAACTTCGAGTGGGATGAAACTTGCAGCAAAGCTTTTGAGAGCATAAAGAAATACCTTTCCAATCCACCAGTCCTTGGTGCTCCGATTCAAGGAAAGCCACTGATTCTCTATATTGAAGCAAATGAAAGGTCTTTGGGAGCCCTGTTTGCCCTGCTTGAACAGAAAAATGAGTAGGGAAAGGAAGTTGCCCTATACTACTTGAGCAGAACTTTGAATGGTCTAGAGATGAACTACTCACCCATTGAAAAGATGTGTCTAGCCCTATTCTTCACCATTGATAAGCTAAAGCACTACATGCAGGCTCATATGGTACGTTTTATTGCCAGAGCTGATCCTATAAAATGTGTCTTATCTAAACCAATCTTGTCAGGACGACTTGCCAACTAGGCAATAATTCTATAGAGCTACGACATTGTCTACGTACCTCAAAAAGCAATCAAGAGACAAGCTCTAGTAGACTTTCTAGCATACCATCCTGTCCCATTTGATTGGAAGTTCACAGATGATCTTCCGGATGAAGAGGTCTTTTACATCGAGACACTGCAACCATGGGCGTTGTTCTTCGACGGCGCAGTAAGGCGTGATAATGCAGGTACCGACATAGTGTTTGTCACTCCTCAACAACAAATACTACCATATGCCATCATTCTCGGTGAGTTATGTTTAAATAATGTTGCTGAATATCAGGCTTTAATTATTGGTCTTCAAATGGTTGTCGATATGAAGATTCCAACTATAGAAGTCTATGGAGATTCTCAGCTCGTTATCAAATCAACTTACAGGGTTATATGATGTAAAGAAAGGGGACCTTGCGCCTTACCATCAGCATGCTCGATTCCAACTATAGAAGTCTATAGAGATTCTCAGCTCGTCACCAACCAACTTACAGGGTTATATGATGTGAAGAAAGAGGACCTTACGCCTTACCATCAGCGTACTCAACAGCTAATGGATGAATTTGAAAGCATCACCTTGGAGTATGTGCCCCGACGAGAAAACACTCAAGCAGACGTGTTGGCTAACCTGGCCACCTCCCTCTCAAAGTCAGAAATCTAAGCTACGGTGGTCATTGTATGCTAGAAGTGGATCGTGCCGCAAAAGGATGATGAAGAATCAACAATAGCCAATGCTGTATTTGTACGTCTCACTGAAGATGAGGATTGGCGCCAACCAATCATTGACTACCTGCAACACGGAAAGCTGCCCGAAGATGATCGTCATAAGATAGAAATTCAACGACGAGCTCCCCGCTTCATATATCTCTACGATGCTCTGTATCGAAGATCTTTTGATGGAGTTTTACTTCGCTGCCTATGCAATGAAGAGGCAAAACAAACTCTCGGTAAAGCACATTCTGGCGTTTGTGGTAGACATCAATCAGGGTCTAAGTTGCACTCTCAGCTCATAAGGATGAGATACTATTGGCCAACCATGGTACGTGATTCCATTAAGTTTGCTAAAACCTGTCAAGCTTGTCAATTTCATGCCAATTATATACATCAACCATCGGAGCCACTGCATCCAACTGTCTCGTCCTGACCCTTTCAAACTTGGGGTCTCGACTTAGTGGGGCCCTTGCCAAAGTCATCCCTGGGTTACCTTTACATCCTCGCAGCAACATACTACTTCTCAAAATGGGCTGAAGCTATTCTATTTAGAGAGGTAAAGAAAGAGCATGTTGCCAAATTCATCCAGACTTATCTAATCTATCGTTATGGAGTCCCTCGTTTCATCATCACTGATAATGGCAAGCAGTTCTACAACAGCTTGATCAACAAGCTTTGCGAGTAGTTCAAGTTCAAGCAATACGAGTCATCCATGTATAATGCCCTGGCAAATGGCTTGGTCGAAGCATTCAACAAGACCTTATGCAAGTTATTGCAGAAGGTAGTCTCTAAATCAAAAAGAGATTGGCATGACAGAATTCTGAAGGTATTATGGGCGTATCGTACAACTTACCAGACTCCAACACAAGCGATACCGTACTCACCTGCCTACGGTGTCGAAGCAATACTACCGTTGGAAACATAGATTTCATCTCTGCGCATGGCTGTTTTGGAAGAACTCACACAGGAAGAGGATGCTCGCCAACGTTTAGATGAGTTAGAAGCCCTCGATGAAAGGAGACTCGAAGCACAATAGCAACTTGAGTGCTACCAAGCCCGGCTCACTAACACGTTTAATTGCAGGGTCTGCCCTCGATCTTTTCAAGTTGGAAACCTTGTTCTTACAGTACGATGACCCATCAACATGAAGCATAGGCCTGGTGATAAGTTTACTTCCAAATGGGACGGGCCATGCTTAGTGTAGGAGGCATATACCCACATTACATGCTGTTAGACCAAAAAGGTGTCTGAATTGGCCTGATCAATGGTAAATTTTTGAAGCAGTATTATGTATAAATATTTTTTTAAAGAAGAAAAAAAATCAAAAAAAAAAAAGAAAAACATAAAAAAATAAAAAAAAAAAATAAAAAAAAGTTCGTAAGTCCCGATCTGAAAGTCTAAGCGAAAGTCCAAACCCGAAAATCCAAGTCCAAACACTTGAGCCCAAATCAGAAAAACTCAAACCCAACTCCAAAGCTTGAAAATCAAGTCCAGATCTAAAGCCCAAACACTCGACCCAAATCTAGAAGCCCAAATACTCGAGCCCAAAACTAAAAAAAATAAGCCCAATTTAGAACCCAAACACTCGAGCTCAAATTCAGAAGCCCAAGCACAAATCCAAAGCTTGAAAGCTTAATTCTAAATCCAAATTCCAAACACTCAACACCAAGTCCAACTCCTGGCCCACATGAGTATAAATTGTGAACGGCCCAAAAATATAAAAGTGATCGTGAGTTTGAGTTTGAGTCTTTGCCTCAATCTTGCTTCAGTCTTCCCTGCATATCATACCTTTACTCCTCTGCAGCAGAAAAATGGAACCATATGCAGAACAACAAGTTAAAGAAGAAAAAAGGTCACCCCAAAAAAGATGGCACCCAACTATAGCGCAACTGCAAATTTTAGAGGAGTTCTTCTACAATGATGAAGGTATTGTCCCTAACTCATCACAGATTCTCCAACTTATTTCACGACTGCACCCGCTAGGGGTAGTCGAAGGAAAAAATGTATATTTTTGGTTCCAAAATTGGAGAAATAGGCAGAGAGCAGCGCCGAGAGATGCTATTTCCAAAGTACAACATGTCGTTCCTATAGTAGATCTCACCAATACAGCTTTACCCTCAAATGAAGCAGGCTCGAGTTCTACAACTGCAATGGTCTCTCCACGGTATGTTGATCAAAGCCGTAGCCTATGGGAGCATGCATACTGGTCCTGGTGGTCTTACAGAGTCAACCAATGGTTCGTCCCTCCTAAGTACTTAAGTCTAGGAGGAACTTTTCTAGCAAAAAGAAGTCATTCAGGCAAAATTTTGCCACTCTTTTCAAAAATATTTCGGTAGCATCAACCAGTCAAAAGGCTCCAGCGACGTCAACATCATCAGCCTACCAGACGAGGCCGGGCTTGACTCGGAGCTGCGCCTCAAGCCCCGCCAGGACGACTGACAAGATAAGGTGCAACGACTTCTGTAGCACACGGTAACGACTTTCGTGATGCGCATCAGCCGCTGCCTCTTTTATTTCTTATGCGGGAAAGGGACATGGAGGACCTTACTCTATTCTGTGTACCTTCCTTTTGACTTCAAAAAAAAAAATCTTTGGTGTATGTATATATATCTTGCATACCCGAGTCATAACACTCACCCCTCAGCTTTTCTTTTTCTTAAAAAGAAAATGGCTAGTCTCTACATTTGTTTTAAGAAGTTTGTTGATCAAAAAGTTGGAGACGCATGAGCTAAGAAAAGAAGGAGTAGTCCTCCTCGAGGGATCACTAAAAGCTCTTGAAACTCAGTCTCCAACGACATTGGTGTCATCGAGTTCCAACTACTCTACTTAATTCACATTTACCACAGAGGGATGAGAAACTGCAATCATCATCATCTTCCTTTAGATGCGGCAACGTGCAGGAAAATTCCAACTACTCTCCTCACGTCGGAGCAGACTCGGAAACCATCACTACAGCCCGTCTCTCTGTATGCAGGTCTTGAACTTCTTTAATCTTGGGCCTTCCTCATGGGGAGGTTCAAGTTCTTTGCCTACCGGATCATCTTCACCAAAGCTATGGAACTTGAAGACATGTAAAAAATCTTTTGTGAACTGTAGAAGTTCGACGTCACTTGGAGCCAGACTTCAATTTCTATATTGGCTGGGTTGCTAGCTTCCTCAAGATCATATCAGTTTCCTATTGAGATCCAACAACAACATGCGTAATCAGAGTTAGGAGATTTCAACATTCAAGGTTCATCAAGACGTCTAAAACTTCAAACTGGACTTCAAGACTTAGTTTAGATCACTTTTGTAAAATTATTCCTTACTGACCCTTAAAGTGGGAGCATTTGTAAACATAAGAAAAAAAGAAGAAAAGTCAGCTTTTAAAAAAAAAAGGGAAGTCAATGTCGGCGTTGCCAATTTCAAAATTGGCAACGCCGACGCGAAAATTTTTTTTTCTTCCTTTCCTATGCGATTTTCACATGGGAAAGGAGCCTTATAAATAGTCACATGGGAAAGGAGCCCTATAAATAGACTCTCCCCCCCAGTTCAAAACATATTTTGCAAATCTATAAATAGAAAAATACAAAGAACATGAGAGAAAATTTTTTTTTTAAAATCTCTTAAGAAAATTTCTCCTTTTCTTATGTGTTTTTACTCTACAATATACTCTCTTAACTCCTTTTTGAGAGATATTTCAGGTGTAAACCCTAAAAAATTTGTTGTTTTCATTTCTAAGGTTATTTTTGAGTTTATATTCTTCGATCATTTTAGATCTAAATTTATGAGAGTATAGATCTAAAAATATCAAAATGTTATAAATCCGATTGAGATCAAGCCTTATACGGCCCTCAACAAAATTCAGGCAGCTCATCCGAGAACAAGTCCCTTCGACCTTCAGTGAAATTAAACCAGATCGGCTCAGATCAAGTCTCTGCGGTTCTTAACCGTAGTTTTAAACGTTTACATCAGATCCAGTTTCAGTCTACCCAGTTCAAGATAAAGCTGTGGAATTTACTGCTGCCAAGATCAAGTTAGAGTAGCCCTTGACAGGAGTCACAAAGGAACACTAATCGGAGGAATCACGAAAATCGACAACACGTAAATTTTCTTAAATTTTAAATTTTTATTTGTAATTTATTTTTATATTTTCGAGTCTAATTGTTCCACGCTCGAGATTTACGCCCGTTACACTTTTAGATGTCGACTATTGACTAAGATTTTTTTGTGTTCCCTTCTAGATGCCGACCATTGACTTTTCTTTTTCCTTTTTTTTTTTTGTATGTACAAATGGTCCCACTTCAAGGTTTGGTAGGAAGAACCCTGAAGATGTGATCCAAACTAAGTCTTGAAGTCCAACTTGAAGCTTGAAACTTTTTGATGAATATTGAATCTTGAGGTTTTTAACTCCAACTAGCCCACCAGCTGGTGGGCTTCTGTAGAAACTGATATGACCTTAAAAATTTAGCCCTCCAGCCAATATATAAATCAAAGTTTCATGGTTCTGGTGAGGATGATCTAATAGGAAAAGAACTTGAACTTTCTAATGAGGAAGTCTTAGTACCATGGCACAGCAAGGTCAACTCACAAAGAGATGGGACGTAAGGAAAGTAGTTGGGACTTCTCCGTTCGTCACCGTATCTGTGAACCCATGAGGATATTCACAACTTTTCAGCGCATTGTGATAGATGTGAACTAAGGAGAGTAGTTAGAACTTTATTGTTCACGACATCGATGTTGTTAGAGACTGAGATTTGAGGGCTTTCAAGGATCCCTTGAAGAGAACTACGTCTTTCCTTTTTTGCTCGTGCGCCTCCAACTTCTTGATCAAAGAATTTCCTGAGGGGGATTAGTCATTTTTGTTTTTCTTTAGAGAGAAAGAGGAGTTGAGATGTGGGTTTTGTGACTTGAGAATGCATGAAATATATATTTAATAGAAGCTGCTTTTTTTTTTCGAAAGTAAAAAAGGAGATATGCAAAATTTGGTGGGTCCTCCTTCATGTCTCTTCCTGCCAAAAGAGACAAACGAGGCGGTGGCCGATGCATGCTGCGTGCCACCAAAGTCGTTGCACCTTATTCTTGTTGGCTGATCGCACGAGGCTCGAGGTGTAGCTCTGCAAAAATCGTTATACCTTACCCTTGTCGGCTGACCTAGTGGGGCCCAAGACATAGCTTCTAGTGAATCATGTCCTCGTTTGGTGGGATAAGCATAAAAATAGTCTTGTAGGTTTGACAAAATTATAATTAAGTCATAAACATTAAGGTGATTTCATTTAAGTCCTAAATGTTTACTTTCATTTCAATTAAGTCCTATTTTTAATGGAGTTGAATTTGACCGTTAAAAGAGACTTTGACCACAATAAAAAAAATCTTGAAAAAATTAAAAAATTAAAAAAATGTATAAAAATAAAAAAATTGAAAAAATGTAAACAAAATGTAAAAAAAATTAATTTCTCTCTATTATTTCCTCCTTTCTCTCACCATTTTTGGTAGCTGGTATGATATGTTGAAGAAGATAAAGTGACTCTTCTAGTCGTAGAGAGTACGACATGTTATAGACAACATGTAATGTATACCGTGTATTTTAAAGTATTTCGATATTTTAAGTTATTTTTAAAGTGAATAAAAAAATAAAAATATGTCATTTTGAATAAATATAGTAAATGCAATTGTAAAAAAAATTAAAATTTCAATAAACTTAAGAACAAAAAAGAAAAAAATTGAAGAAATATAGATGAAGACCTGATTGATCGTTAAATACCGCTTTGACTACACTAAAATATTGTGAAAAAATAAAAATATGTTATTTTAATTTATTAAAGTGAATAAAAAATAAAAATATGTCATTTTGATTAAATATACATAAATACAACTTTAAAAAAACAAAAAAAAAATTTCAGTAAATTTACAAACAAAAAAAATATAAAAGAGAAAAGAAAATTATAAATTTTGGCTTATAAGAAATATTAATTTTTTAAAATGCTTTTCAAATTATCAAAATTTTAAAAAATAAAAAAAAATTCATTTTCTCTTCTCCATTGCTTTCTCTCTCCTCCCTCCTCTCTTTCTCTCTCCTTTCTTTCTCTCTCTTCCGTCCTCTCTTTCTCTCTCTTCCGTCCTCTCTTTCTCTCTCCTCTCCTCCTCCCTCCTCCCTCCTCTCCCTCTCTTTTCCTTCATCCCTTTCTCTTTCTTAGTCATCTTCCTTTTCTTACCTTTCTTTCAAATTTTGTAAAAAAAAAAAATTGTTGGATTATATGAACAGAGAATTGGATCTTATATGACAAGAGGAGAGAGAAAGGGAGGAAGGAAAAGAGAGGGAAGAAGGAGAAGAGAGAGATGGAGGAGAAAGAAAAAGAGGAGGGAGGAGAGAGAGATGATGAGAGAGAAAGAGAGGAGGGAGGAGAGAGAAAGGAGAAAAGAATAGAGAGAAATTAATTTTTTAACATTTTGTTTACATTTTTTCAATTTTTTGTTTTTTATACATTTTTTAAATTTTTTTATTTTTTAAAGATTTTTTATTGTGGTCAAAATCTCTTTTAACGGTCAAATTCAAGTCAGTTAAAAATAGGACTTAACTAAAATGAAAGTATTAATGTCTAGGATTTAAATGAAATCATCTTAACGTTTAGGACTTAATTGCAATTTTGTCAAACCTACAAGATTATTTTTATGGTTATCCCCTCGTTTGGCAGGTTGATGACGTTGATATTGTTAGAACTTTCTGAATAATTGATGTTGTCAGGGCGTTCTGGAAATAGAGGTAAAGTCTCACTGGAATAGCTTTCTTTTGGTGTAAGGTTTTCTCTCGGATTGAAATACCCGTAAAGGATGAACCATTGGCTGACTCTATAAAACCACTAAGACCAGTGAGTGTAGCCCCATAGCCGTAGCTTTGGTTGAAATAGTCTTGAGGGACCATTACAGTGGTAGAGTTCGGACTTGCTTCATTTGAGGACGAAGTTATACTAGTGAGATCTACCATGGGAATAGCTGCGGTGGTAGAAACAGAAGCTCTCTGTGTCGCTCTTTCCCTATTTCTCTAGTTTTAAAACCAAAATACAAATTTTTTATTTCGACTGCTTCGTACAGCCACAGTCATAAAGTAAGTTGGGAGAGCTGTGATAAACTAGGACAAGCACCTTCATTGTTGTGGATGTTGGGAGAGCTGTGATAAACTAGGACAAGCGCCTTCATTGTTGTGGAAGTACTACTCCACGATTTGTAGTTGCATTGGATTTGGTTGTCATCTAATGCGTGGTGACCTATCCTCTTCCTTGTCTTGAGGTTTTGCAACTGGTTCCATCTTTCTTTCTAAAAGGGAGCAAAATCTTGGTATGGGGTAAAGACGAGTTGAGACTAAAACAACGATTCAAACTCAACCCTCAATCGTTTTTATATTTTTCAGCCGTTCACAATTTATATTCATGCGGGCTAGGAGTTTTGGATTGGATTTTGAGTTGTTCACAATTATACTCATGCGGGTTAGGAGTTTTGGATTGGGTAAAGATTTTGGGTTTCAGATTTGGGCTCTATATTTAGGCTCTAGCTTCGAGTTTGGACCTGGGCATTGGACTTGGGCTTTAGTCTTTGCATTTGGAGTTGGATTTTTGAGTTCAAGTTTGGATTTGGGGTTTCGGTTTCAAGTTTGGATTTGGGCTCGGACTTTTGGTTTAGTCTTGGGCTTTCAGTTTCAAGTTAGGATTTGGGCTCAGGCTTTTGGTTTTCGGACTATGTACTGTCAGAATTTTCCCCCCCGTTTTTTTTTGAATTTTTTTTCCACATCTATGAATATTAACGCTTTAAAAATTTTCCATTGATAAGGCCAATTCAGACGTCTTCCTAGTCTGACAACATATAAGTGTTATGAGTATAGGCTTTCTGTACTAAATATGGCCCGTCCCATTTGGAAGTAAGCTTGTCACTGGGTCGGTGCTTCAAGTTGAGGGGCCGTCGTACTGCAAGGACAAGGTCTCCAATCTTCAATGATCGAGGGCGAGCCCTGTGATTGAATACCTTAGTGAGTCAGGTCTGGTAGCATTCGAGTTGCTGTTGTGCTTTGAGTCTCTTTTCATTGAGGGCTTATAACTGATCCAATCGTAGTCGGACATTTTTTTCCCATGTGAGGCCTTCTAGAATAGCCATGCAGATAGATGGGATTTACATTTCCAGCGGCAGTATTGCTTCGACACCATCAACAAGTGCGTCGGGTGTTGCTTGTGTTGGAGTTTGATAAATCGTGCGATATGCCCAAAAGACCTTAGGAATTCTATCGTGCCAGTCTCTTTTGGATTTAGAGACTACCTATTGTAATAAGTTGCATAATGTAGAACTTTTTGCAGACCTTGTCCATCAAGCTATTCTAGAACTACTTGCCATTATTAGTGATGATGAACCGATGGACTCTATAGCGATAGATCAAATACGTTCGGATGAAATTAACAACATGTTCCTTCTTTACTTATCTAAGTGGAATAACTTCAACTCATTTTGAGAAGTAGTCTATTGTTGCGAGAATGTAAAGGTGACCCAAAGATGACTTTGGCAAAGGCCCTACTGAATCGAGTCCCCAAGCTTCAAAGGGTCAGGATGAGACAGTTTGATGTAGCAGCTCCGATGGCTGATGAATGTAATTTGCATGGAATTGGTAAGCTTGACAGGTTTTAGCATACTCCAATGCATCACGTACCATAATTGGCCAATAGTATTCCATCCTTTTAAGCTAAAAGTGGAACTTCTACCCTAATTGATGTCCGCCACAAACGTTAGAATGTGCTTATGCAAGAACTTGTTTTGCCTTTTCATTGCCTAGACAATGTAGTAATACTCCATCGAAAGACCTTCGATACAAAGTGTCTTTGAGATATATGAAATAGGGAGCTCCTCATTGAATTTTTGTCTTATGATGATGATCTTCGAACAGCTTTCTGTGCTGTAGGTAGTCAATGATTGGTTGGCGCCAATCCTCATTCTCAGTAAGATGTACGGAGATAGCGTTAGCTGTTTCACTTTCTTCATTATTGTTCTGTGGGACAATCCACTTTTGACATACAACAACCATTGTAGCTTGGATTTCTGAGTTTGCCAGAGAGGTAGTCAAGTTAGCCAACACGTCTACCTGAGAGTTCTCTTGACGAGGAACATGTTCCAAGGTAATGCTTTCAAATTCGTCCATCAGCTGTTGAGCACATCGATAGTGAGGTGTACGGTCTTTTTTCTTCACATCATACAATCCTGTAAGTTGATTGATGGTGAGCTGAGAATCTCCGTATACTTCTATTGTTGGAATCTTCATATTAACAGCCATTTAGAGACCAATGATTAATGCCTGGTACTCGACAACATTACTTGAGCATAACTCACTAAGGATGATAGCATATGGTAATATTTGTCGTTGAGAAGTGATAAATACTATGCCGGTACTAGCACCATCACGCCTTGCTGCACCATCGAAGAACATTGTCTATGGTGGCAATGTCTCGATGTAAAAGACCTCTTCATTCGGAAGATCATCTATAAACTTCCAATCAAATGGGTTAGGATGATTTGCCAAAAAATCTGCTAAAGCTTGCCCCTTGACTGCTTTTTGAGGCACATAGACGATGTTATAGCTTTGTAGTATTACTGTCAACTTAGCAAGTCGTCCTGATAAGGCTGGTCTAGACAGGATATACTTGATAGGATCAGCTCTAGCGACGAGACGAATTATGTGAGCTTGCATGTAGTGCTTCAGCTTATCAATAGGGAAGAAGAGTGCCAGACATGTTTTTTTGATGGGTGAGTAGTTCAACTCTAGGCTTTTTAATGTTCTGCTCTGGTAGTATAGGGAAACTTCCTTTCTTGCTTATTTTCCTGTGCAAGCAAAGCTCCCAAAGACCTTTCCTGTGTGACAATGTAGAGAATCAACGGCTTTCCCTAGATCGGAGCACCCAAGATTGGCGGATTGGAAATATACTTCTTTATGCTTTCGAAGGCTTTGTTATAGGCTTCATCCCATTAGAAGTTGCCTTCTTTCTTCGTTAACTTATGGAAAGGTTGGCACATCCCAGCTAAGTTGGAGATGAAACGACGAATATAGGTCAGCTTCCTTTGTAGACTTCGCAACTCGTGAAAATTTTTAGGTTTAGACATTTTTTGAATTGCCTCAACCTTTGATTGATCAACTTCGATACCATGATGGCGAACCAAAAATCCAAGGAACTTTCTTGATGTGACATCGAATGCGTACTTAAGAGGGTTCATTTTAAGCTGATGCTTGCAAAGTCTTTAAAACACAGTCTTGAGATCCTCCAGATGATCTTTGCTCTCCTTAGTCCTTACGACTAGGTCATCAACATAGCATTCTACGATCTTGTTAAGCATGTCGTCGAAAATCCTTTACATGGCACACTGATAAGTGGTACCAGCATTCTTTAACTCAAACGGCATAACTTTGTAGCAGTATGTTCCTTTCGGTGTGCGGAATGCCGTCAATTCCTCATCTTCTGGTGCCATCCTGAATTGATTGTAACCTAAAGGACCATCCATAAAGGATAACGCTTCATGGCTAATAGTGGCATCGACCGTGATTTTCATTATGGGTAACGAAAAGTTATCTTTTGGACAAGCCCGATTAAGGTTTTTGAAGTCGACACAAACCCTTAGCTGCCCATTCTTCTTTCTCACTGGGACTATATTTGCTATCCAGGTTGAGTAGGTGACCTCTCAGATGAAGTCAGCATTGATCAGCTTATTGACTTCTTCCTCAATTTGTGGAATAAGCTCTAGGGGGAATTGTCATCGTGGTTGCTTAACTGGATGGACACCCTTCTTTATTACCAGGTTGTGCACTGCGATCTTTGGGTCGGGTCCAGGCATATCTTTGTAACTCCATGCGAATACATCCTTGTATTGACTTAATACTTGGACATATTCTTGCTCCTCTTCTGATGTGAATAAGGCACTCACGAATGTTGATCGAGGATCCTTCGAGGAGCCCAGATTGACCTCCTTAAGTTCATCAATAGTCGCTTGGCTGTCATCTTCGAGTTCCGGGGGAGCCTTTCTTACTTTACCGTCTGATGAGTCAGATTTGACATCCTCACTAATCGTAACGTGCAATGTAGAGAATCTGACTTCGTCTTCTTTGTTTGATTGGACGAGTTTTTCCTGTTTGTTGGTGATGGTGATGGCACGTGCATCAGCTGATCGGTTTCGGCTCTTTAATGTAATTCGCACTGGTGACTTCTCTTGATAGTTTAGGCTAGGTCGGGACTTCAAAGATTGAATAGTGATGCCATGCGTAGATGGCAGCGTACCCATCGTGCTAAGATCTGAGAAGTCATAACCTACTTTGGCAAAGAGCTGTATGCATTAGGGTCAAATCCTTCGTTTGTTCTTCTTTTTGGAAGCGAGCCACATTCAATTGCCACCGTGAGTGGCCTGACAAAACCTTTCAGTGGTTTTGAGGCCAAGACTAGGTCAATATTGGGTATTAGCAGGGTATGAGTCCCCTTCAGATTTTGAAACTCCTTCGTTTTAAGTACAATGGTTGCTTTTTTGTTTGAGATCATTGCAATAAATGTAGGGGAGTTGATCTTCTGGTCGTCGTGACATTGGCACATAGCATAGGATCGAAGTGGAGCTTAGAGATATGGTCTCCTGCTAGCGAGGTTCAATAGGCTGTTGCGGCTTGTCATCTGTCAGAGTTTGGGGACAAGTATTGGCAGTGTCTTTGACAGCTTCAACCTCTTTAGGGATGCCCCAATCAAGCGAACTTTCAATGGGACGATCTTAGGATTGTCCACATCGGTGTAGAAGATTGCATCCACCAGATGTGATTCAGCATCATCAAATGACTTCAAGTCGACATTAACCTTCTGAATGCCATCTTTGTAGTATTTGAAGCATTGGTGCAGACTTGAAAGCATAACTCCAATTACATGAATCTATGGACGACCAAGCATCATCTTGTACGTGGTACGTGCGTCGATCACGTGGAACAAACTGCTGGAAGTAAGGTCACCAATGGTTAGGTCTAGGCAAATCATACCAACCGCTTTCTGTCCTCCTTGATTGAAGCCACGAATCATCAAGCGACTTTTTGATAGTTCTTCGACGCTGATGCTGAGCTCCTTTATGGTGGATTTTGGGATGATGTTGACCGCCAAGCAATCGTCAATTAGGATACAACAAACCTTCTGCTCGCTTATATATCCTGACACATAAACTGGTCGATTGTGAGGCTTGGATCCTAACTAAAGATCCTCATCTGAGAATGAGATAGCCGAGTAGCACGTTACGTGATTTCGGCCATCTGATCATTTGTTGAGTCTGAATCACCTGAGGGCAGAGATCCTATTGAGGTATGAAGAGCCTTCCGACTTGGTTCCACCAGACATCGGTTGATTGCAAAGCCAAAAGCAGTTGAGGGTTGGCGAGAAGGTTTTGGAGAGCTTTAGATACCTTCTCTATTGTCGATTTTTTATCGTCGTGTGGCTACTCCTTACGGCTTGTCGTTTCTTCTGATGGACTTGAAGAGATGGTGGTCTGATTGGCTAAAGTTACGTCTTTCTGATCTAAAATAATTTTATTTTGGTTTTTGAGCTTCATGGTCAGCTGTTTCAAAATGAAACACTTCTCGGTCGGATGACTGACTATTCGGTGATACTTACAGAATTTCGAGTTGTTGACCCAATTCTTCTCATTGGGTCACTTGCACTCTGAGAGTTCGATCAATTTTGCCTCTAAGAGTTAGTCAAGAATGTCTGGGATGTTCGAGTTGGGGAACTGATATTTCTTCTGCTCTAATTCTCACAATATCACCTTCTGCCTTTCTTCTTGTTTTGGCTAATTTATTGGCGTTGGAGGGTTCACCTTTGCTTTAGCTCATACTTTTACTAGTACAGTGTCGACGATCATCACTTCCTTACCTTTTCCTAAATTGTTAGGCTTCTTAGCTTCCCTTTTGCCCCCTTGCTGGTCTAATTGGATGAGAACTGTGCTTTAGGAAGTCTAGATGCTTATCTCCAAGTAGTGCACGCGGGTCACCAGTTCTTCGAAGGTGCAAGGTTTGGTGCCTTGCAGGATGTACAACAGCTTCCAGTGCATCCCCTGAATGCATATTTATACAGTAGAAGTCTTTGTCAGGTGATCCTTGCAGTCTAGACTAAGAGCTTACCATGTGTTATATACTCGACAACGAGTTCTCTTTTTCTTTGCTTGGTGCTGGTAACTTCCATCATGCTCACCGTTCTCTGAGTGCTGAAGAATCTGTTGAGGAACTCTCAATGTAACTGTTCCCAACTATCAATTGATTTTGGTTCAAGGTTGATGAACCTGGTGAAGGCGGTATGCCTAAGTGAACGAACAAATTGTTTCACTAAGCGATCTCCATAAGTTCTTATGTTATTGTAGGTTTCAACGAAGTGAGTGATGTGCTGTTAAGGATCACCTCGTCCATCAAATTGTTGAAATTTGGGCAATTGGTAGCTCAAAGACATGTTGAGATTTTCAATCCACCTTGTGTACGGTTTGATGTACATATGTGATTCTTGGAACGATGCAGTTTGTTGTAAGTGGATTGTATTAGCTGTCATGTCCTGTAATTGTTGGACAGATAGAGAGGTTACAGAAATTGAAGGTTACAGTTGTTTGGAACTGCCTGGTTACTTTTTCCAGAGAAGACATCAGTTGACGTTGCTTCTGGAGTGAAACTGAGTGGATATGGTTGCTCCTTGCGGGTCTCGAGATTAATTTGGATTGGGGCTTTCCCTTTGAGATTGACAATCTGTTGATCTTTCTCCTCCAAAGCCATGAGCCGTTGGAAACTTTTGCTTTCCAGTTCTGCGATTCTTTCGTCTGTGCTAGTTGTTTTTGTCATCAGAACTGCAACAACGTTAGTGTTAGCTGATGATGCTCCATGGAAGACTGGAGTAGAGGGCTTTTCTGCTTCTTCCGTGCTTATTTCTGTAGAATGGGTTGGTTGCTGATGTTTTGAGGGCTTTGTTGCGTTACCCCTGACTTCGATCAGGGTGGATGTTCGATTTCTTCCTTTGGCAAGAGAGTTGGGGGAGAAATCTTGTTACTGTGCGAGTTGCGGATTTTCTATTTCGGTACTTTACTATGTTTGGATGGAGAGGAATTGTGTCCGTCCACGAGTCTCTAGGCATGTGTACTTGGGTAGAATAGTTCATGCAGACAATAGAGTAGTTGCGTTCTTGTTGGTGGCAACTGTCGTGCTCTTCTTTGGTTCTATCGGTGTACTGGGTACTTGCTAGAAAAATTCCTTTTTTTTATCTTTTTTTCTCTTTTCCTTGTTTTTTCTTTTTTTTTCTTGTCTTTTTTCTATTTTTTTCTATTTTTTTTTCTTTTTCTCCTCTTTTGTTTTGTTTTGTTTTTTCTTTTTATTTTTTTTATTTTCTCGACTTCCTTTCTTTTGCTTTTTTTTTTGAGGAACAAGAGATTAAAGGTGAAGAGATCCCACCAAGCATGCCAGAAATTTGTAAGGGTTGTAAATTTTGAGCCCACAATAATTAGACTCGAAAATACAAATATAAATCACAAATAAAAATTTTAAAATAAAATGAAATTGACAAGTGGTCGATCTTCGCACTAATCCTTTGATTGATGTTTCTTCGTGATTCCATATAGGGCTGTGCGAGGTTGAACCTAACAGAAATAAATTCCACAGTTTTGTTTTGAATTGAATAATTTCTGTTGAGAATTGAAACTGAATCTCAGATAGATACTTGGACTATGGTAAAGACTATAGAGACTTAATTTCATCGAGGGCTGTGGGGGCTTATTCCCACACGGGCTAACTGGACTTTACTGAGGGAGGTTTAATCTCAGACATATTTTCAATATTTTAATATTTTAGATTTACGCTCTAGCAGATCCCAATCTGAAGCGATTAGAGATCGTATACTTAAAATATGCTTGGAAATGAGTACATTAAATATTTTGGGGTTTATATCTAAAATATCTCCCTTAATGGTATTTTGGGAGTATATGCCCAAAATATGAAACGTAGGGATTGGAAATTCAAATGGAATTCCAAAATGCTTTGGAATGTTTTCCGACGCATTTGCTGGCAACCGGGCAGCCTATTTATAGGCTTTATGGGTAGCACTCTGCCACCAACCACAAAAGATATTTATTATTATTATTATTATTTTAATTTTTTTTCCTTTTTCTAGATGCCGGCCATTGACCTTTTGTTTTTCTTTTTTGTATTTACACTCGATTCGTAGGCAGTGGTGCAGACCTCTTTGCTTTCTAAGAGACAGATGCACATATAGACTACTTGTCCCCATGTTAAATTCCACTGTTAAAGTCCATCCTTCTTGCGCCGTTCACTTTCTTTTGTCAAATTTGTGACTAATTTATTGTCTTACTGTAATTTCAATTCACTCCTGCAAAAGGTTGAGGCTTTCATGTACTCTTGCATTAGTTCTAGTGGTGCTATTTAGGCCTCTGTCCTTGACTATGCAATATCCCACAATGTCATGGAACAGCCCTTCCACGGTAGCTGTTTAAAAGCAAGTCCTTGAAAATCCTCAACCGTCGAGGATTTTCTTTTCTTGATCAACCACTTCTGTTTAAATGCATGGATCCCTTTGATTCTTGTCCCAATTTGAACAATCTGTCCTTGCAAGGCTGTTCCTTTCTCCAAACTCAATCTGTGAAGATATCAGCCCCACAAGCGATAAAGCTCAAGATTGGACCGTTGCTTGGAGAACAAGCATTCTACATGGATGTTGATACACCAAGCCTTAGAACTTTCAACAATTCTCACACAAGTCGATTGAATTTCTCTTCTGTCAACTTCCCCTATCTTGAATATGCAGATTTTATGTATTTGCAACGCAATGATAAACAAAAGGAGGACTACTTGAGTTTGTTTAGATTATTCGAACGGCTCCATAATGCACAATTTCTTGTGCTAGATTCTGGTTGCAACTTTGGTGTAGTTGACGTATGACCACACATCTTTTTTTTTTGAAATTTCATTCATGGCTGCTTAAAAAGAACAATATTAACAAATAAGGACGAGTATTATACTCTGATGCAAATGTTACTAGTGTTGGATCCTATTACTCATTGTTTGTGAAGGAGATTATCCCTGAAAATTGCAAGGCTCCTTTTGCTGGCAATTCTGTTATTATAGTTGATGCCTCAACCTAGTAGAGAAGTAATCCTTTTTAGAATGGAAGTGTTCTAGTTCAATCTTTAGTCACTTGTTCTATTAGTTTAGTTGTATATTAGCTAGTTTAGTTTTTTGCGGTTGTCTGTTGTTGCCTTAGCAAATCTAATTGTACAATGCAATTTGAGCTAAACTTGTTTATCATAACTTTTTGCCTGTGCTGTGTAGCTGATGGGAATTTAATTGAAGTAGTGAAATGGCAAGTGAAAGACGTTTCCATGTCATTTGGGTGTCTACTTGGCTCGTGGTCGATTGTTCAATAGTCTTCCTTCTGCTTGACATAGTGACCAGCTTGCCTCAGCTTTGCTGCTGAGGTCTTACTGCTGCCATTAACACAATTTATCTTTCTATTATTGTTTAGCTGCAATTTGCCCTGCATGAAATTTGGTTCAATTAGCCTGTTGTATTTTTTCTGTTGCAACTGTTTGGATCGATAAACGCAATTTTTGTTATGCATAATCTGATGTTTACATGAACTAAAGAGATATATTGCCACATTAATGATTATCTCTACTCATTTCCATTCATATATGTAGATTTATGTTGATATTACATATAAGATGATTGTTATATGCCTTTAAGAGCATGTTATTAGTAGTAGCAATTTTAAGCTAACTTGTAAATATGATCATGTTAGTTATTATATTGAGAGTCATGGAATTTGATAGACTCTACTTTTTCTCATAGGGTTTGAATTTCAATCATATTTCACATCACAGTTGTTTGTTTATGTTTTATTCTCTTCCAATTAAATGTTGTGAGAAATTATCCTTAAATTGCTTGCTAAGCATGCATGTTATGCTCAATATTAATTATTACTTCTTGCTGTCTTTGGCATGTTCAACACTAAAATTGGTTTTGCTAAGTTCAAATGGCTTCTTAAATGGGTGGCTCCCAATCAGCTGATTCAGCTTTAGTTTTGCTTCTTTCTTCTTTTTACCTCAAGCGTGTTAAATCATATATATCCTATATTGATTAAAATAAGTCTATTAGAAACCAAAATTCTGAAATTTTTTTTTTAAATTTGGGAAAAATATATATTTATTTTTTATTCTATTTTTTAAAATTTTTTCTTCCTTTTAATTTTTTTAATTTGAAAAAATATATAATTATTTTTTATTTTTGCATATTTTTCTGAAATTTTTTTCTTCCTTTTACTTTTTTTTTTTTTGAAAATTGAGAAAAATATATAATTATTTTTTTATTTTCGTATTTTTTTAAAAAAATTATTCTTCATTTTACCTTTTTTTTAAATTTGGAAAATATATATATAATTATTTTTAATTTTCATATATTTTTCTGAATTTTTTTCTTTTATTTTTTTTCTTTGAAATTGTTTTCGGAAATTTTCTTCCTTTTTCTTTTTAATTTGAAAGCTGCAACGTCTACACTCATTTTCCAATATGACAAATGACGTGGCAAAATTAGTCTGAGATGGCATGCCACGTAGAATCACGTAGCATCACATGGCGCCACGTGGTGAAATTAACTGCAAGTTAACGGTAAAGGACAATTTTTCAGTTAAGGAATTAACGTGGAGGGTGGAATCTAAGAAAAAAATGAAGTGGGTAAAAAGTTAAAAATGACTAAACATTAATGGTAGATTTTGTTTTATACCTTTTAAAAAATAACAAAAGTAACACAAGTAGGTAATTTTACAACAAATCTATAACACAATTGAATCTACTCCTGCACATCGAATTTCCATTCCCCTAATAGATAACAATTTGTTATCCGATCTCGTAACTATAGTTTAGTTTTAAACATTCAACTCTAGAACTCTTATCCCTATCTCTATCTATTGTAAATTTATATAGTCCTTTATCTGCTATAATTTTGAACAGCTTATCTCTTGTACTAGTACTAGTATATACAGCTAGTGATCAATAGAAAAGGTGTGATAGTTTTTCAACTCATCATCAAAATCTTTTATAGTATCAGAGTTAAGGGCATCAAGAGTGAACATTCTCCATTAGTAATGGTGGCAACTGCATTAGCTATCAACATAAGGCATCAAAAACTTGGCCATCCTTCTTTTAAGATTCTCAAGCATATAATTAGTTGTTCTTCCTTACCATGTCACTCATTAGTGTTGGTCCCTAGGGTGAAGCCTAGAGGGGGGGTGAATAGGCTTTACCAATGAAATCCTCAAATATAAATTTCTACAAATGAATGTAAACAAGAGATTGAAAGAAATACAATACCGATTTTTACAAGGTTCACCAAATGGCTACGTCCTTGGTCTTCTCAACAATCCCTCTATTGGAGATTCTTGAGAGTTCAACTATAAGGGTGCCTTTGGGCGCACCAATCACCACGTACAGTTTACAAGAAGACTCCGCAAACACCCTTGCGTCCGCCTTCAAAACGCTTGTTGCACAAGTCCCACTTGCCAACACCACTTTCCCTTTTCTTTTAGGTTTTCCTTCTTGGAGTTCAACCCTAACTCCTTACAAGATGATCCTCACAAGTCCCACTTGAGAGCTCTCACCTATTCTCACAATGTATTACAATACAAATGAAACTTACTAGCTTGAATGCTAGTTTTACAATAAAAGCACTTAGAGTAAAGAAAGCCTTTTTGCCTTGAGAGAGATTGTACAGTGGTTGAATATAACTTTCTTCACAAGTAAAACATCTTCAAGTGATGTTTAAATAGCTGCAAGATAGGTTAGCAGCATATTAGAGCCGTTGCCATGAGTTGCATATGCATACCTTGTTGTTTCCCTCTTGACAGCTTTGCATTGATTCTCTTGTTTGACACCTTCTGGTTGAACGACTATAACTTGATACAGACAGCTTGAAAAATTGCGATTCCTTTTTTGTTATTTAGTAGACTGTCAGAGCTCTCTACCCACCAAATTTGACTATTTTGGAATGAGTATAGCATAGTCAAATAAATGTTTGAATACAGACGTTAAAGTTCCGTTAGACAGTCTGCACACTTTTAGTAGAACGGTAATATCTTGCAGATGGCTTGGAATTTTGATGTAATTCTTTTTGCATTGATTACCAGACAGAACAAAGAATCTACACACAAAATTTCACATTCAAAGTCGTCGTGTGCTTTTCTAGGCAGCCGTTGCAATTAACTCCATGTGCACTGAAAGTTCCTGACAGCTTGCACCCTCTTGGTATAAAATTCATAAGTTTTTCTCTAGGGCTCCAAAAATTGCACGACCAAGCTTATTTGAAACTAGACTTATAGTCCTGCCAAAATATATATATTTTAGGTCCAAAATATATCTCAAGTGAGTGAGTTTAGTACCTGGAATCTGTCCAAACAGATTTGCTCTTATGCTGTCTTTATAAGATAGTAGCTTAATAAGGCCCAATGTGATATTCTCTTCCATGCACTTCCATGCACTTCCATGCACGTGTAAGATGGCATATGTGTACCTCTTTGGACTTCTTGAACCTGAATTGTATACTTGAAGAACATACAAATGAAATTCACTTGTACTTATGTTAGATTAGTTCATAGCTCATTATCAAAACACTCATCATCAAAACATGAATTCACACTTAGTAACAATTTCTTAATGTATGCATGGGGTGTGAATTTTCCAACAATCTCCCCCTTTTTGATGATGACAAAACCTTTAAAATAGATGCTCCCCCTTAATCTAAGCTTCCTCTAGAAATGCTCTTTTTTGATGACACGCTCTTAATTTTCTCCCCCTTTTTGTCATCAATAAAAATGGTTGAAACAAAAAATGTGAATGCTAACTAGGTTAAGAGATTAAGACTCCCCCTTAATGTATGCATGTATCACAAGTTCACATTTACAATTTAGCATATAAGTTATAGTAACTTTGAAATGCAGGCCTTGTAGAGTTCAAATACAATCATTAAATTAAGGAAATGAAGACAATCAAGCCTATGCTAATGCATGGGGTGTGACATGCCCAATTTTCTTCTTAAAAAAATGATCTATCAAAAGGTCTTTATTCAAAATTTGGTCACTATGTTACCAAAAAATACAATGTAGATCATTACCTTCAATAATAGTTCATGAGTAGGTCAAAAATATTACCGCAGTCAAATTGCTTACGTGGAAGTCCATCTCAGTAGTCAATTGCTTACGTGGAAGCTGACATGGTATACAATTAGAAACGGTGCAGATGTGGCACACAGTCAGAAAAGTCGCAAACGGTCAGACGGAAGTAGCTGACAGTGAGGTGAAAGTGGAGGACAGCTGGCCAATTATTACGCCAGAGAATCAGGCGTAATTTCCGGATTATCAGGCATAAAGTGAGAATCGAGGGAGAGAAGCATTAAGCCATAATCGTTTATCTTTCATCTGTCATTTGTTGTTTCCAGAATCTCAAAATTTTCACTCACCTTTCCGTTCAACAAAATGAGACCACCATCAAGCCATCAGAACTTGGAAACTGGAGATTCTTCCAATTCCAGATGGAGACCGGTGCCGGAGCAATTACAAATCTTGGAAAATATTTTTCATGGCATTGAAGAAGCTCGTCCGACATCTAGCCAACTTACTCAACTTGTCTCACTGTTGAGACCATATGGTCCAATTCAGCCAAGTAACATTAGACTCTGGATCCAGAACCGAAGGCGCAGTGTGAGAATAGGCAGAGCACCTCCTGTTATTCATTCCACCAACACAACAATTGTTTCTCAAGGAAATCCCAACCAGCATCGCCAGCCACCAGGTATTTCCCATTTATCATTTGAAATCTTTGATGTGGGTCAGAGATCAAATTCCCATGAATATTTTCACTTAGTAGGAAGCATTACTCCAGAGAGAAGCAGATCGGTCAACTCTTCTCGTGAGGGAGAAAGAGAAACACTCAGTCTCTTTCCTGTTCATCTAGGCGATCTCAATCAGCAAGAAAATGCTGGTACTATTGACATTGCCAACCTGCCGAACAATGAGGGCTTTATGGATCTAGAGCTACGCCTTAGGCCCCCTAGGAGCGACTGACATGGGTAAGATCTGAAGACATTTTCTGGCGTTGGAATACGGATTCCAACATACAAAGCTTTACTGGAATGTATGTATGCGCAGGGATGTTGTCTTGTAGTGCATAGTACATGGATGAGTTATGGTTGGTGTACTCTAATATGTATGAATAAGTGGTTGGTGTTATTTGTCTTGTAATTGTGTACTTATCAATTTTGGTAAGTCTGCATGTACTACTGAGATAAAGACGTGGGGAAAAATGTAAAACCTTGTGAAAGTGTGTGAGACGTTGTTCTTGGGATCTTTCCCTGAAAATGAAGTATGTATTTGTTTTAATCTAAGCATGCATCACACAGACCCAATTTAAGCTTGTTTCCTTTCTCAATTGGACAGCTCTAGCACTTCTTAAAGAATCAATCATAAGTCTACCTGTATAACTCCAAATCATATCCTGTTTCTTCCATTTGAAAGTAGACTCATAGAGCTTTTCATACATGTATAGATCATGGTCTGATTCCACTCCAGCTAGCCGTAGTGTCTTCTGGACGTTGACTGATCCTGCTGGACGGGACAGGCTGTACATCCTTTAGTATTTTTGCAATATCTCCTTCTACAGAACTCCAATTTGCGTGAATCAAAGCAACATCCTCAATAAAACTCGATACATTGTTACCTATAGTGCCAACTCCAATGATTTTGCCTTTTCCATTGTCTCCAAATGTGACACATCCACTATCAAGATACCAAATGGCATCTTCTTTAAAATATGTTGCCTTCAAGTACTTTTCCACCTACAAAACAAGATGTAGAATATTTTGGTACCCATATCTTTTTGGGTCCTTCAATGTTACAACAATCATTCTTCTTCATTGAATCTTTAACCATCCATACTTGTTTGAATTTATTAGATTTTGCCCAAACTTTAGAAGATGACACATACTTGTTAGGATCACTAGGTCTTCTAAGTCTACAATCATGAAATTTGTGTCCTTCTTTATGACAATAAAAACATGATACAACATTTTTCTTCTCTTTTATGAGATTAGTCTTGTTTTTAGTGAGGTATCCCAAACCGGATTTGTTAAAAAATTTCTTTTGACAAGATAACATCTCATCTAACTTATTGCTACCTAATGTGAATTTTGAAAAGGACTTTTCTAAATTTAAATTCTTTTCTTTAAGGTCCTCAACTTCTTTTTCCAAAGCATGATGTAAATTGTCTTTGATGTTAGGAACCTCTTTAGATATTGCAAGCTCTTGTTTAACAAAATTTAACTCACTACAAGTTGATTTATGATCTAATTTAGCCTTTTCAAGTTCTTCTTTTAAAAGACTATTTTCCAATACAATTTCATCTTTCTCTAACAAAAGTTTTTCACATGCTTTCTTTTGCTCTTTATATTGTTTACATTTCCTTTTAAAAGTGATCAATAAATCATCAAAAGCTTCTCTAAGTTCTTCATAAGAGGGAAGATCCATTACCTCATTGTTACTTTCATCGTCATTATCTAGGGCCATGAGTGCTACATTTTTTGAGGATGGTTCTACTTGTGGTAATGCACTTCTCCTTTTGAGTTTGATCTCATGAGTTATCAAGGACCCAAGTAACTCTTCCATGGTTAGCTCCTCCACGTTGTGAGTTTCTTCAATGGCATTAATCTTCATTTCGTATTCCTCATTCATCGAATTCATTAATTTCTGCACAAGTTCACCCTTTCCAAACACTTTGCCAAGATCGGTTAGTCCATTAGCAATAATCATGAGTCTATCATACACACTTTTAACCGATTCATTTGGTCTCATAGTGAAAAGTTCAAAGTCTTTCATAAGCATGCCAAGTTTAACTTTCCTAACTTTTAATGTCCCTTCATTTGAGAGACACAATGTATTCCAAATTTCCTTAGCATTTTTACAATGTTTGATGGTGTTATATTCACTTCTAGCTATGGACGTTTTCAAATAATAATATGCTATTTCATCTATTTGGTTTTTCTTATAGTCCTCTTCATCCCATTTTTCTATTGGTTTTACTCTCAAGGTTTTTACTCCCTTATCATCAGCAACTTCTTCCTTAGGAACATATGGTCCCTCTTCTACACTTTGCCAAACTTTCATCCCCTTAAATTTAAGATAACTTTCCATATGATCTTTATAGTATTGAAAATCACTACCATCAAAGAAAGGTCTCTTGTTTTCATTGGATGAGGATTCCATGGGGATCCCTCAAGGATGTTAAGCCTTACAAGTGAGGTTAAGCTCTGATACCAAATGTTGGTCCCTAGGGTGAAGCCTAGAGGGGGGGTGAATAGGCTTTACCAATGAAATCCTCAAATATAAATTTCTACAAATGAATGTAAACAAGAGATTGAAAGAAATACAATACCGATTTTTACAAGGTTCACCAAATGGCTACGTCCTTGGCCTTCTCAACAATCCCTCTATTGGAGATTCTTGAGAGTTCAACTATAAGGGTGCCTTTGGGCGCACCAATCACCACGTACAGTTTACAAGAAGACTCCGCAAACACCCTTGCGTCCGCCTTCAAAACGCTTGTTGCACAAGTCCCACTTGCCAACACCACTTTCCCTTTTCTTTTAGGTTTTCCTTCTTGGAGTTCAACCCTAACTCCTTACAAGATGATCCTCACAAGTCCCACTTGAGAGCTCTCACCTATTCTCACAATGTATTACAATACAAATGAAACTTACTAGCTTGAATGCTAGTTTTACAATAAAAGCACTTAGAGTAAAGAAAGCCTTTTTGCCTTGAGAGAGATTGTACAGTGGTTGAATATAACTTTCTTCACAAGTAAAACATCTTCAAGTGATGTTTAAATAGCTGCAAGATAGGTTAGCAGCATATTAGAGCCGTTGCCATGAGTTGCATATGCATACCTTGTTGTTTCCCTCTTGACAGCTTTGCATTGATTCTCTTGTTTGACACCTTCTGGTTGAACGGCTATAACTTGATACAGACAGCTTGAAAAATTGCGATTCCTTTTTTGTTATTTAGTAGACTGTCAGAGCTCTCTACCCACCAAATTTGACTATTTTGGAATGAGTATAGCATAGTCAAATAAATGTTTGAATACAGACGTTAAAGTTCCGTTAGACAGTCTGCACACTTTTAGTAGAACGGTAATATCTTGCAGATGGCTTGGAATTTTGATGTGATTCTTTTTGCATTGATTACCAGACAGAACAAAGAATCTACACACAAAATTTCACATTCAAAGTCGTCGTGTGCTCTTCTAGGCAGCCGTTGCAATTAACTCCATGTGCACTGAAAGTTCCTGACAGCTTGCACCCTCTTGGTATAAAATTCATAAGTTTTTCTCTAGGGCTCCAAAAATTGCACGACCAAGCTTATTTGAAACTAGACTTATAGTCCTGCCAAAATATATATATTTTAGGTCCAAAATATATCTCAAGTGAGTGAGTTTAGTACCTGGAATCTGTCCAAACAGATTTGCTCTTATGCTGTCTTTATAAGATAGTAGCTTAATAAGGCCCAATGTGATATTCTCTTCCATGCACTTCCATGCACGTGTAAGATGGCATATGTGTACCTCTTTGGACTTCTTGAACCTGAATTGTATACTTGAAGAACATACAAATGAAATTCACTTGTACTTATGTTAGATTGGTTCACAGCTCATTATCAAAACACTCATCATCAAAACATGAATTCACACTTAGTAACAATTTCTTAATGTATGCATGGGGTGTGAATTTTCCAACAATTAGACAAAGAATCTACTCTTTGTAATTCTTGTCAATGCAATAAAAGTCATAAATTGTCATTTTCTCAATCTACTGTCTACCACTCATCTACTTGAACTCATATGTAGTGATGTTTGGGCGCATTCTCCTATCAAATCCATAGATGGTTCAAAGTAGTATGTGATTTTTATTGAACATTTTACACATTATGTGTGGTTTTATCTATTTCGTCGTAAATCTGATGTTTATCCTATCTTTCTCACCTTTGAAACTTGGTTGAAAAACAATTTAACAGTCCAATTGTCTCTCTTTATTCATATGGTGGAGGAAAAAAATCAAGCTTTAAAGCACTTTCTCGTCTCTTATGGAATTTCGCATCTTCTTACTCTGCCTCATACTCCTAAATGCAAATGTCTCTCTAAAAGAAAACAATGTCAATTGTAGAAACCAGTTTTACTCTCCTCCATCATGCGTCTCTGATACTGATTTTTTGGTGTTATGCTTTTCAAGTTATTGCTTATTTATTAATCATCTTCCCGCTCTAGTTTTAAATATGACATCCCCATATGAATTACTCTTTTATTCACTACCCAACTACCACAAACTAAAAGTATTTGAATGTCTATGCTATCCATGGAAACCCTTACAACACTCACAAGCTTGACCCAAAGTTTCACCCGTGTATCTTCTTCAGCTACTCACCAAGTTAAAGTGCCTTCAAGTGCTATGATCCCATCACAAACAAAATTTTTGTGTCTAGAAATATAGTATTTCATGAAAATCATTTTTATTATACCAGCCATGGTCCTTCTCTTTCTCGTGTCTCCAAAATGACTATGTCGACTTGGCATCCTTCCTTTGTTACATTAACCTCACCAATTTTTTCTATCTCCATATCTTCTTCTGTAGGTTTAACTACAATGGATAGCACAAAAGAGACAATATCATCGTTATTTAGTTCCTTAGAGTCACCTGGTGGCTTGGGCACTTCATCAAGCTCTTCTCCAATACCCCCGATACTTACTTTGGAAAAAATAGCCGGGACTACCTCCAATTCTACCTCCACAAATGCAACAAAGACGACATCCAATTCTTCCACACCCAATCCACAATTTGGCTTTCTTAAAACTCACCCTATGGTTACCAGATCCCAAAATAATATCTTTAAGCCGAAGGTTGTCTTCCATACTACCAAACATCCTATATCTGAGTCTATTGAACCTACTGGTGTCACACAAGCTCTCAAGGATCCCTTTTGCCGTAGTGCAATGACATCTAAATTTAATGTAGTAGTGAACAACAACACTTGGTAGTTAGTTCCTTCGTCTGAGGTGACAAATGTGGTTGGTAATAAATAGGTTTTTTGCATCAAAAGGTAGTTAGATAGGAGCATTGATAAATATAGAGCTAGATTGGTTGTAAAAGGCTTTCATCAACGACCTGGCTTGGACTATACAGAAACTTATAGTCCAGTTGTCAAACGCACAACGATTACACTAGTTCTTTGCCTTGTTATGCACTTTGGGCAGTCTTTGCATCAATTGGATATCCATAATGCATTCCTCCAAGGAAAACTTCATGACATGGTGTATATGTGTCAACCTCTTGGATTTATTGATAAGGAATGACCCAATCATGTGTGCACAAGCTGAACAAAACAATTTATAGTCTATATTAAGCACCCCATGCTTGGTATAAAGAGTTCAGTACATTTCTTCTTCAAATGGGAATTGTTAATGCTATATTAGATTCTTCACTCTTCATTTATTTCAAAGATGATGTTCTAATCTATTTATTGGTCTATGTGGATGATATCATTCTCATCGGCAACAACCCCCAACTACTTGGACAGCTCTCTACTTATTTTTCTCTAAACGATCTAGGTCCTTTGAATTTTTTTCTTGGCATGGAGGTTATACCACCTATACAGCAAGGTATTCTTCTATCACAACACCAATATATTATATGCCTTTGGAGACTTTTGGATTATCAGATGCTAAAAATCAATGAACTCCTTTATCAACCTCAATAACTCTTTAGTTGCAAAACTTTTCTAGCCTAGCAAATGCCACTGCTTACCGTCAATTAGTTGGGTCACTACAATATCTGTCTCTCACTCAACCATATATTGCTTTTTCTGTCAATAAATTGTCTCAGTGCATGCATGCGCTAGCTCAATCACATTGGTCCACACTTAAGAGAGTTCTACGATATCTTAAGGATACTATACACCATGGCCTTTTAATTAAACATGGTGATCAAGGTCCTCTTTCCCTTAAAGCTTATTGTGATGTAGATTGGGGAGGCAATCTTGATGGCAGAACATTTGCTTCTACTTATGTGATTTATCTTGGTTCAAATCTTGTATCATATAAATCTGCAAAGCAAAGAAGTGTTGCACGATCTTCTGTCGAAGCTGAGTACCGAGCTATTGCAAACACTACAGCTGATCTTGCTTGCTTGGTTGTCTAACTTGCTTCAAGAATTATATGTTCCACATCAAGGTTCCTCGCTTATTTATAGTGATAATGTTAGTGCCATAGACTTAACAGCCAATCTGCCCTTTCATTCAAGGATGAAACATTTAGCTCTTGGTTATCACTTTGTGCGAGAACGAGTTGTCTTTGGAGCAGTTAAAGTCTGTTACACTTCTGGCCACAATGAAGTTGCCGATGGTCTTACTAAGCTCTTGTCAAAGCAACGTTTTAACGTAGCGTTTAGCGATAATAAGACTAATACACGATTAAACCTTAGGAAAAGAAACTTCTCAATGAGAAAGATAAACGAAAGACTAATGTCTTATTGCAACTGAAATAATATTTCTCTAAAATCATTCAACCCTTAGGCTTACATGAGTATTTATAGCTACAATCTATGACTAAGAAAGGAAATATGTTAATGACAAAATCAAAATAAAAAGGAAAATAGAATAAATCTGCGATATTCCAGAACATTCAAGGAATATGCTGAAAAATACTTGGAATATTCTGGATAGGCTTAGAAAACAAGTCTTCTAGAATTCACCTTTGACTTTGGGCTTCTTCTGACGGTCTCTTTGGTCTAGGAAGTCTTGGGCTACTTATTCTACGTTAGTCCCCTCCACTTAGGAAAAACTTGACCTCGAGTTCAAGTCATGCTCCTGGTAGAGAGGCTCATCAGTAGAGTAGAATGGATAAATATCTGCAACATTGAAGGTCATTGAAATTCCCTACTCATTGGGTAAATCAATCACATAGGCATTGTCATTAATCTTCTTTAGGACTTGATAAGGACCATACTTCTTATAATGCAGCTTATTGTAGGATCCAACTGGAAACCGCTCATTACGAAGGAACACGATCACCATATTACCTTTTTGGAAGATATGGCTCCTTCGATGCTTGTCTGCAGCTTTCTTGTACTTCTCATTGGCAATCTCCAACTTCTTTTTCACTTCAGCTTGGACTGACTGCACCTATTCTGCAAGATTCTCAGTTGCAATGCTAAGGCCTGGAATGCGAAGCAGCTTGACCAAATCCAAAGCATGTTGCAGACATTTAGTGTAAACAATAGAGAAAGGAGACTTCCCTATAGCACTGTGAACAGCACTATTATAGGCAAACTTTGCTTGAGCTATGGCAAAGTCCCAGTGCTTTGGTTTGTCTCCACAAATGCTTCGAATGAGGTTGCCTAGGGTTTGTTTAGTGACTTTGTCTAACCATCAGTCTGTGGATGAGCTGTACTATTGAACTTTAAGAATGAATCAAACAGTTTCCACAGAGTGATTCTAAAATGACTAAGAAACTTGGTATCACGGTCAGATGTAATGGACTTGGGCACTCCATGTAGGCACACAATCTCCTTAAAGAACAACCGGGCTATACTGGAAGCATCAAAGGTCTTCTTACAAGGTATGAAATGGCTTATCTTGGAAACCTGTCAACAACAATAAACACAGAATCTATACCGTGTTGGGTACAGAGTAAGCCCAAAATAAAATATATGGACAGGTTTTCCCAAATATTTTCTGGAACAGGTAAAGGCATGTAAAGCTGAAAGTTTTGTGATTGGCACTTAGCTGTCTAGCAAGTATAAAATCACTAGACAAATTTACGAATATCCCTCTTCAGCTGTGGCCAATAGTACTATTTCTCAACAGCAACAATTGTCTTGTATCGTCTAAGATGACTTGCAAGACCACCTCCATGTAAATTATGAATAATCTTCTCTCTCAATGAAGATCAGGGAACACAGAGCTGATTTCCACGCATAAGATAGTCATCATAGATATGGAAATCATCTATAGGTTGCTTTTGAACCCACTTCTCCCAAATAGTTTGGAAGTCTTCATCATGCTCATATAATTCACGGAGAGTTTCAAAGCCTACTATCTCATTGGTCAATGTTATCAACAAAGATGCTCTCTGACTTAAGGCATTAGCAACCTTGTTTTGTTGGCCCGCCTTATGAAACAGCTTGAAAGGAAACTTTTGTAGGAAAGTGGACCACCTAGCATGTATGTCACTGTTGACTTGCTTCTGGCTGTGGAGATACTTCAAGGCTTGATGATTCGAGTACAAGATGAACTCACAGCCTATCAGGTAATGTTCCCAATGCTTTAAGACTCTCACAACAATATAAAACTCCTTGTCATAAGTAGACCACATCTTTTGGGCTTCACTAAACTTTTCACTGAAATAAATGACTGACCTTTTTTCTTGGAAAATCACAACACAAACTCCAACTCTGCTGGCATCACATTCAACTTCAAACAGCTTGTCAAAGCTAGGGAGAGCTAACACTAGAGCGGTACATAACTTTTCTTTGATAAGGGCAAACCGCTGCTCTTCTTCATCTCCCCACTAGAACTTGCCCTTCTTAAGGCACTCGGTAATGGGTGCCATAATAGTACTGAAGTTGTAGACGAACCTTCAATAAAAAGGTTGCGAAGTCATGGAAACTCTGCACATCGCCTACAGTTTTGAGAGTAGGCTAATCTCAAATTGCTCGCATATTCTCCTCTTCAACCTGAATGCCATCAAAACTAACTATGTACCCCAGGAAGAGTAATTTTTCAGTCATAAAGCTACAGTTCGTCAAATTCACATATAGTTTATTCTCCTACAGCACCACTAATACCTCCCTCAAGTGTGAAATATGATCTTTTATTGATCGACTATAGATAAGAATATCATCAAAATATATAACAACAAATTTCCCAATAAAAGGTTTCAGTGCCTAATTCATCAACTTCCTAAAGGTGCTAGGAGCACTAGAGAGACTAAATGGCATAACTAGCCATTCATAAAGAACATCCCGAATCTTGAATGCAGTCTTTCACTTAGTCGCCAGGTCTAATACTGATATGATGATAGCCACTTTGAAGATCAATCTTTGAGAACACCTTGGATCCATCAAGCTGGTCTAGCATATCATCCAGTCTGGGAATTGGAAATTTGTACCCAATGGTGATATTGTTTATTGCCCTGCTATTAACACACATCCACCAACTGTCATCTTTTTTCGGGATTAGCAAGGCTAGTACAGCAAATGGGCTCATACTCTCTTTGATATGCCCTTTTTGCATCAGCTCTTCTACCTTCTTCCTTAAGATCTCACTCTCTTTAGAACTTATCTAGTAGTGTGGTAGATTAGGAAGAGTGGCACCAGCGACCAAATTAATCTGGTATTGTATGTCACGCATCGGTGGCAATGCAAGACGTTGTAAATTTTGAGCCTAAAATAGTTAGACTCGAAAATACGAATACAAATTACGAATAAAGATTTAAAGTTCATGTGGGGTCAATCTCTGTGTAGATCCTTTGATTAATGCTCCTTCGTGATTCCGTAAAGCTGCGCGAGCCTGATCTTAACAGAAATAAATTCCACAACTTTATCTTGAACTGAATAAATTTTGTTGAGAGCTGAGGCAAGATCTGAGGTAGATACTTGGACTGTAGTGAGGCTTACTTTCGCTTAGACTAACTTGATTTCACTGAGGGCTGTAGGGGCTTGATCTTAGATGGGCTGATTTGACTTTGTTTAGGG